>CM039125.1:33387337-33941935 GCA_022036555.1 Microstegium vimineum | reverse complement strand
CCCGTCGGGTCCATGCATTGGGTTACTGCTCAACACTGTCCAAGTAGTATCACCGCGGGCTCGCATTGGTCCACCCAATTGTAGAAATCAGTTGGCCACCACGGGGCAGGTCGTATCTACAAACTAGATGGTGCTCACAACAGATTGAGCACCGACCCAGACAGTGTTTACTCGGCTTCGGGTCGATAGTCGCAATGACCCCTATGTGAAAGGGCGCATTCAAAGATGTAAGAGGGGCACCATCGTATACAAACCTATACGATCCAACGGATGGATTGCCCCCAAGTCTAAACCACTTGGTGCCTCTTCCTTCCAGTTGACCGCATTTCATTACTACCATTGGTTCTTTCCACGATAGCAAAATATAGCCAATCGTGATAGGTATTATCCTCATGGGATAATATGAACATAAATATAAATGTAACCATTTATTCTAAGTAGGATAAGCAGTTACTTTTACTTTTATTTATCATGTTAACAAGGTAGGTAATTCAATATCAAGGAAGGAAATGCATCAATTGGGATTCGTCCAACTCCTAGCACCCTAATGCATCACAGTATAAAAGTACTCATGTAGATTAATTGTAAATACTGGGAGGCTTAAGAATGCTCCGGGGCTTGCCTTGAGTGAAGGTGGAGGGCTGATGGTCAGGGCACTCAGGGAGGTTAGTGTCGAGCTCGTGGTACTCCTCGTTCAGCTCCTGCACCTCCTGGACTCCTTCCTCTGGAATGGGCCCCTGGGGTTCCTCTACTAATCCTGGATGTTTGCAATGCATATAAGTAAACTTGATGGTGCAGGGATGATGCTTGAACAAGAATTAAACACTCAAAGATTGCTTTTAGAATTAACCTAAGTATTCATGCTAGTTCCATTTTACACAGAAAGCCTATTATAAACTGTTCAGAAAAATCTACAAAAATTACAGAGGACAGAACAAGTCTACTGGATGCTACTGCAGAAAATTCACCCAAAGCAAATCTACCAGCTAGCAGATACAAAAAGATGAATTTAAATGCAGAAAAAGCACTTAGAACTAGACCTACTGGCTAACAGGGTGAAACATGCTATATCTTATTTTTAACAGATTCTTTACTTAGAAACATATTTATCAAGAAAGTTCCATGATCAACTTTTTCCAGATTATTTTCTATATAGATTTCCAATGAAAACCCTAGAAAAGAACACTTGAACTACAAGTATCTTTCTGCCATAGAACATACCACATATTATATTTTTCCTAAGCAGATCATGGCATACAGAGACTACACAAAAAGTTTCATGATTTATCTAAGCACAGATTTACCACATGAATTAATCTAAGAAAGCAATAGAAACACATTTTAATAGGTATTAATTAATTTCTTCATAGAAGCATGGCATACAATATTTTTCCTAGCTTCTACACAGGATAACAGAGCTAGCATAAAAACCTCACATTTTTATTTGATCATTACATGCAGGAACACATTTAACTTTGATAAATGCAGAAATGAACTATTTAAACATTAGTACTGAAGACATTCTCCAAAAATTACTTTTATAATTTTAACATAAATATCTTCATTCATAGAGTCTAACACAATTTATTTCACCATTTTAGGATTTACCAAACTCCAGATATTAAATAAACAAGCACTAACACATTTTCTGAAAATGTGAAAAAGGAAATGCATTTCCGAATCAGGCCCATGGTGAATAGTGCTGGACTTGGCCCAATGCGTGCGGGAGGCCGAGCTGACAGGTGGGGCCTCGGCGGTCAACACTGGCCCACTGGTCAGTGAGCCAGGGCAGAGCACCAGCGCTGACCGGCGCGTTCTCGCCGACGGTGAGCTCGTCGACGGTGGTGCGGTGCTTGACGTGCTCGGTGTGATGACGCGAAGTGACTGGTGGTGTTGGATGAACCAGCGCAGCCGTGAAAATGGCCGGCGACGTGCGGTGGCGGATCAGTGCAGCGGTGCGATGCGGCGAGGTTCTCACCGGCGCTGTGTTGCCCGGCGAGCGGGTGCGTGAGCACCACGGTGTTGCGGTGAGTGCAGCGCAAGTGCTGGTTGAGCCAGAGGAGCTCTGAGGAGGTCCGGCCACGTGCGAGCTCTGCGGCGGCGGCAATGGCGCACGACCAACGACGCTGTGTCGTTCCAGAGTGCAAGGGTGCTAGCGGAAGGATGTTCTCACCTCTACTACCTCCGGTGAAGCTTCCACGGAGATGGAGGCGACGTAGGTGGTCGGAGGAGAGATGAACGCAGCTCGGTCGTCTCGGTGGCGACTGCGAGCCGAGGAACGTGGAGCTCGGCTGGCGAAGGCGAGGCGAGCAGGGCGTGGTGCGAGGCAAAGGTGAAGCGGTGTGCGAGTTGGATTGAGTAGAGACGCTCGGGTGGTGGAGAAATCGGAATGGAGCGCTGTGGTGCTCTCGGTGCGCGGCGCGACGAGAGGAGAGGTATAAAGAGCGAGAGAGCAAGTGAGCGGGTGCGTTTGCGGTTTGCGAGGGGGAGAGGGGGAGTAGGCGCTCCCTTTTGCGCGGTCATGGCCGACCGACGCGGCTGGTGGGGGCCGGGACGCGACGGTGCGGTGGTCGGTAGGGGCGTGGCGTGTCTGCGGCGCGCGGGGCAGAGGCGGCAGTGCGCGGGGCTGTGCGCGACTTGGTCGACACACCATTAGGGTGGATTTGCTTTCAATTGCGACTGTGACGGGGCGAGCGGCTGGCCGGAGACAGGCGCTGCAGCGGCGTAAATGCGATGCGATGGCGAGGCGATGGCGCGGCGCAGCGCTGCGCGTCTGGGGCGGGCAGAGGCAATGAGAGGCGAGCGCGTGGTCGGCGCAGGGTGGCAGCGTGCGGCGCATGGCGAGTGGCGCAGCGCGACTATCGGTGTCCGCGGGCAGGGATCGGCGGCCACGCGGCAGCAATGTTGGTGTACGACGCGGCCGTGTAGGGGGAGTGCGCGCGCGCGTGCGTGGCACGTGCGGGGCACGCGAGCTGCGCGTTGCGTGGGCCGGTGGCAAGGCCGAGCGGGCCGAAAGGGTGGACGCGGCCCATCTCAGGTTTGTTTCCCTTTTCCCATTTTTCTTTTATTTGTTTCAAACTGAAATTGATTCAAAACAGTTTCAAAAAGACAAAAAATAAGATTTGAAATATAAACCAAAGTTGCTCAGAATAATATTCTTTACATTTTTCATGTAGGGCATATTTTCTGAAAACCATTAGTTTAGAAGGTTCTAGATTTAAAACTAAATAAGCCTTTAAGAAAAAGAAATACTTTTATTCTTAAGAATTATTCTAAGCTTAATTAGGCAGGGTAGTTAATCACAAAGCAAACCATTCTTTATTCTAAGCATAGAAAACTTAGCTAAACATGTTGATCAAGATGTTGAGCACAAAACACCTATTCAATTCTAGTGTGAAGAATAAAGCATACACACATGAAATGATGGCATAAGTAAACATGAATGCAATGAAAATGCTTTTGCTTAGTGGCTAAGGATGATCCTAATGCAAGCTTGACACAGGGTGTCACACACACAAGGCTCAAGCTCACCACAAAGGCTAGCTCTTTCCTCGGTCTCAAGTCAGAGAATGAATTCTTGAGATGAGGGATGCGTATTAGCAATATGGGTGTTACAAACCTCCCTAGGCTACCACACGAAGGAGGCAAGCTCAAGGGCGACGCCTAGCCGGCTAGGAGCAATGCTCCAAGAGTAAAGAACTCAAACCGCCGGCCACCACGCAAACCAAATGCTTGTAGGAGTTGAAGATCCGAGGGAGAAGATCACTCTTCTCAAGCTTGGAGGCTCAATCTCTCAAATATTTGAGTGGAAATCAATGGGAAGAGAGTTATAGCACCAAGGGAGAAGGGGGAGCCAAGAGAGCATCTCTTTTCTGTTCTTGCGAGTTTGAAGAGAGTGAATGAGCAAGATGACTGTTGGGGGAGTGAGCAAGTAAGGAAATACCCCTTCACTTCCAACGAGCAGAATTCAAGTCGTGGCAGTGCCGACCTAGAGGCGTGGCAGTGCGGACTGGCAAGGACAACAAGGAATTTAGAACGGAATAGCTGGCTGTTTTGCCTACTATGTATGTGAAGGTGTATGATGTATGAATAGATATAGCATTTGGTTCACTTGTTGGCATGCGTATTGAATCCCTCTAAATAGTATGACATACTATTGGCGATCCTTAAGTACCAATTTTAACTGTCAACTAAACAAGGAAAATGATCTAAATGAAACCAATAGCTAGAATTAGGGTTTATACTGACAGAATTCCATGAGTTTTGGTGAATGTCTGTTTCTGAAGGGGGTTATCAGGTAATACCAAGGAAGGGCCCACATGTGATGTTTACATAGAGATAATTATCATCCTTATAAAAAAGAAGAATCTAGAAGGGTCAAGAAGACTTGGGAAGAAACGAGAGGGCGAGCGGGCCCAGGGCAGGGCGACCGCCCTACCCCCTAGGGCGGCCGCCCTGGCCTGGTGGCCAATCACCTTCCACCTCGCGGATAGCGCTCCACCGACTTTAAGGATTAATCTAAACCATACACTTAAGGTCGGTTTGATCAGACGGTCCACGTTCATTTGAAGAGGCTATATAAGCAAGGCCCCTGACCCCCCTGAGGGGCATCTCATCTCATTATTCTTCTCCAGAGCAAAAGCTAGGGTTTCAATTAGATGTAGAGAAGGAGAGAGGTCCCTCTAGTTGTCTAGATCTAGTTCTTCTAGTTCTAGTTCATCTAGTTGTAATTAGAGGTGAGAGAGAGGGGGAGAGAGCTAGGAGGGGACGGATCTGTCGGATCTTCCTCAACATTGTACTTTTGCAGCATCTGGTTCGGAGCAATCTCCAGGTTCTTCATTTATTCTTTCTAAGTATCTTATTTTAGTTTTCTTGTATTCTATTTACAGGATCTCCGCTCGTATTGAGTGCTCTATTTTTCATATGGGATACAGTAGTAAGCGATAGTGTAGACGTGGTGTCTAGACTAGAGTTTCCCTAGTTTGCGCTCAATCCTACGGATAGTTGTAAATAGCCCCAGAGGTGACAGCTCTGTAAGGCCTTTGTAGTCCAGCACGTTCGGGTTGGTGTTTCGTAGGGCTTTTGGAACCTTCCCCCCGACTACCTTTTTCCCAGTCTTTGTCGAGAGTTGGGAAGGTACTATTGCTCCAAAAGTAGATAGAGTATCGTGGGCCTTTGATTAGATACCCCCCTTAGAAAACTCTAAAATCTCTCTACCCAGTTATCTTATCTATCCTTGGACGCTCTTAGTTCTTTTCTAGTTCACTTCACGTTCCCCGTGGAAATCGATACCCTTTTGGAATACTCCCGGGTGAAACTAACAGCGGTATCCCGTGCGCTTGCAGATTTATCTGTGTGCGTTAAGAAATACCAACAAGCTTTCTGGCGTGTTGTCGAGGAACGGTAGCTTGTTAGTTTTTGAACTATAATCATCCATTTACCTTTTTCCTTTTTCCTTTTACCATCTTTCTCACCTAACCATTTCACCTTACCACATTCATAAATATTTTACTCCAAAGGGCGACTTGTTGGAGACTCCACCTTATCACCCTCATTCTTATAAATGGCTATGAGCTTCGCCCTACTTGTGTAGCCATGGTTTGGGAGCAATCTTTTTCTAGCCTTGGTTTAGTTTTTAAATCCAGTTGAAAATATGAAAACATCCAAGTATAGAGGAGGCCCCAAACAAAGACCAATTTGAGAGTTACCAATCCAAGTGGAATTTTGAACATCCATCTAGAATTAACCATAGAGATTGGGAGGAAGATGATTTTTCTATGAGCATGAAATCTATTCTTAACAATCTCTTTAAATCCATGCTCATATGAGACATCTCCCATAAATCATTGGTCTCTTTATCATTACCATTTATGACATTTGGAACACCCTCACGCTTTTTGTTTGCAAAAACTTTAAAGGATGTTGTCGATGCATATGTTTATCATAAATATTGTAAATCTCGTTGTGTAAATCTTGAGATAGGTAATGTAGGGGAAACTGTTTTTCTAAAAGCACATCTTGAAAGGTTTCCTTATGACAAGCTTAGTGTCCTAAAAAGAGCTTAACATGAGTATTCACCCTTTATGTTGCCTACCCTTGTAAATTGAGCATATAATTATATGATTATATTCCTTCGGGTATTTTTGTCACTAACCTTTCCAGATATAGAGCAGAAAGAATGAAGGAATGAAAAGCATAGGGTATGTCCAACCAATTTTTATGCAACATTGAATTTTCATTCATCCAATCTTGATTTTTGCAAAATTCAAGCTTGGGGGATAACCCATTGTAAAAACATCTTTTGCCATGTTGCTACATCATATTATTTCTACCTACCTTTAAGGCATGCTCAAAACTACTAAATTGCTAATCATGCTCTTTCATCGTCACTTGAGTAAATCTATATAATATTTTCAGCTAGCTTTGTCTGATATAGTATATGTTTAGGTTTTGAAGTATATTCATACACCTTTTAAATTATGCATGGTGATTAGTTTAAAGGTATTTGGATATTACTTCTAAAGGCTTTTTAATTTAAGTGTAGTGCTTAAGTTAAAATGTCCTCCTAAATCAAATTAGACGTGGTGTCTAGGTTGATTTTTGAAACCGATAGTATACTAGAGTAGATATTGGATATTTTGTTTAGACTAACCCCTACATGAAAACTTTCAATATCAAATTGGGAAGTCCTGAGATGAACTCCACACTAAAGATAAAGAAAGACACATGAACTTCAACAACCTTCACAAGAGAGAGGTAGCTAATTCATCATGATGAATTCCATGGAGCAAGGAGAAGGCGAGTGACAAAGGACAAAATCTACATCCGCTCAGTCCATGGAAGAGGGGGTGAACAAAACTTCAAGACGAGATCAACAGAAATTTCAAGATCGGAAGAACGAGGATGAGAGAGGAGTGGAACAAGAAGACAAGCTGTTAATGCACAACCAGTTGATCAAGGGAAGTTTCCATGAAGGTACGATGGCATCATTCTCCAATGACAAAGGTAAAGGTAAGTAAGCATCACTCTAAAAGGCTTTCTTTGATTCTGGTATTCACATAAATAAAGATCTAAACATGTTTGAGCTGCAACTTTACTTGATCCAACCTGATTATCTCAACATATTAGTTCTTTAAAGCTTGATCCTAGTACCACTTCTTAATCTCACAGTCTAACCATCTAAAATGTTGCACATCCAACTTGGAAGATGATAATCTCAAATCATATAACAATACATTATCCATAGACAATCTTTCCATGTGTTATAGCCAATCTGATTTACTAAGTGTTTTTTGAATTACTACATTCATGAGCATCTTCTGATCTTATCACACATGTCATGGTTGAATAAAACATAAGAACAATCAATGCAAATTTTTGCTCAATATGTTTAGGCTAGAGAAGAACGAATAAACTTTTGGTTATGTTGGTGTTTTTCCACTAGCAGAGCCCATGCACTTGATCTTGCCTTGTTTCTATGAGCAGGACACTTCTTCACCATGCCATCAAGAGCATGGGTGGATGACACCCTACCAATGAAGAAAGGAGATCCAGGAGACATGTCATTCTAATCTCCATTGGAGCTTACACTTTTGAAGAAGTGATCTATGACCTTGGAGCTAGTGTCAACATCATGCCAACTTGCATAACAGACACTATGCTATCCCAAGGGAGTTCTTGAAGATAGTTTCATAGGATTTGGACACTCGTTTGTATTGGACATAATGTCTAAGAGGAATAGCAAAAGATGTTATAGTCAACATGATAGATCACTATGTTCTCACCAACTTCATGGTTCAAGATATGGGAGATGAAGATGAAGTCCACCTCATTCAAGGAAGATCTTTCCTCAACACCACTAGCACAATCATCTCCATGAAATCATGAGAGATCCACTTCCAATTTCTTGAAGAGAAGAAACAAGCCACCAAGGATGGATGGACAAACTATCTGGAGAATTAACAAGATATGAAGATCAATTCAACAATAAAGATAAGAGTTCTCCTAAGAAGGAAGTCAGACCACCAACAGAGGATGAATCACCTACTACAGAGGAAAGAAAAAGCAGAAACCTCAGACTGAGGAAGTGTGGAAGAAGAAAGAGACTTCATCGGAAACACCAACACAAATCTGAGCAAACATCCAAGTATTCATCAGGAGTGGACCATGCTCCTTAAGACATTTGAACCAGAAGAGAGTTTCCGGTCGACGGACCTAAATCTCCGAACCTCAGCCAGAAGGTAAACTCGGTAAGTTATCTGCATATTTATTTTCCTCTGCATTGCATTAGTTGCACTCTAGCATATTTACTTTCCATAAATATTTTTAGTAATATTTATATATATAATTCTTAGTATAATCCATTGCATAATCATCTTAATCATAGCATATCCATATTATTGCACCGCATTACAAAAAGAACGCATTACAAAAAGAAAAACCTCTAAGCCCCACGTGAATAAGTCTTCCAACTATTTACTGTGGAGGCATAAAAAATATATTGCATTAGTCATTTGCATATAAAATTGAAAATCTAAAAATAGTTGAATAGAAGAATTCTGTAAGGCTCTAGGCAATCAAGACATAAATGGTTTACCGCTAACGCTTAATCTGTTCCACGAGCTTTGCTGTCTATTTAAGTTTAGCAGGATTTGGAAAGGCTAGACAGGATTAGATAACTTCATCTACTTTGAGAAGTACCACTACATCAACTATCATCTTTGAAGTCGATCTCAGAGAAGTAAAGTAAGTCTACACTATCTAAATGAATGACTATGTCAACATCTAGCTTGGGGGAGAGGACCCCCATGTATCCAGGTAAGTATCCTTACCCTCTTAGGTTTACTTTTATATTACATAGATTAATGCAAATAAAAAAAATGTGAGCACATGAAGGTTCACACTTAAATAATTATGAATCATAAAAGTTACAACTTAGATGCTCACTATATCTATGGGATTTCCATTGTCTACTTTATCCTTAATAGACTTTCCTATTTAGTAATAATAATAGGTGTGTTTAGAAGTTGCTAATAATAAAAAAATGAAGAACTCTGAAGAATATCTTATACATGCTCAAATGCTCAAAAGAGGTCCAAGAGGTGGCCTCAAAATGATTTATCATGACCATACAACTGAGGTTCTTCTTCCAAATGAGAAACGTTGGTTGTATAGGACCCACCAACTAACCCTTTATTTAGATCAAGGACGTGGGCAAACAGGTGTTGCAGGTTCCAGCAGGAGAGCACATGAGGAACCACGGTTTGCTCATTTTGAGCAAGGTGGTCCTTCCTGAGGAGTTGTTGGTAAGGAGGAAGACGATGCAACTTCTGATGCCATGGACACTTCCAGTGGCATGCCTCCTCGACCACCACGTCCTCAAAGGCCATGAGCATCCTTATCGTCCCCACGAGATAGGGAGCATCGTGAGCGTAGGCAACAAATGGACAATCCCACCAATGCCATAGGCGAGCTTCGCATTGAGCATGGTGTGACAGTAGTTATAGTCTAGCAAAACATCGAACAACTCCAAGCACTTCAATAAGAAGAAATCCATCAATGGAGGATGTGGTGGCAACAATATCCATATCAGCCACCACACTATTGAGCAAAGGATAAGCTTGGGGGGAGGCTCCCTCCCCCACTAAGGTAAGTGTTTAATTCCATCATTTACATTCTTGCATTTTCTTGCTTATCTTTGCTTGCAATTAAAAAAACCTCTAAATATGATAAAAGGACAATAAGACTTCTTTCTACTCCCATATGCTCCATGAATGTTTATCTCTCTATGGAAATGATGAATAGTTGCTCTGCCGTAAATTCCTTTCAAGTACCTAGTTTTCAACCTTGAATTCTCCCGAGTTTTTAGACATAACTGTTTTGACATAAGATTTACATTGAACCTGAAACTTGTGGGTTGCAAATGCTTGAGCTAAGTCTAGGTAGTTGATAGGTATGATATGAAAAAGTCTGAGATACTATTTATCTTGTTCCTAGCAATACTGGAGTTCTGGAGAATTTATCTTTTCAAAATTGAAAATATTACATGATAAGTTTCTGTATGACGAGAGTTTTAATTCCTACCACAACCATATATACATGCCTGATAGATTAGGAAAACTTTCACTATCATATTTACTACTTGTATTTGCATTGAGTTTTGTCAAGTTTTGTTGACCCTTAGAGACTTGTCATGCTTTTAAAATCAAGATCACGTACACTCCACTCATATATGCTACTTCTATCCTAGAGGTACGCATCCACATATATGCCATTCAGATCCACCAGAAAAATGCTATACTCCTACCTTGGGAGTAAGTAACAAAAAATATCCTAGTTCTCCACCTATCCATATATTTCATTACCACAAATGTAACTGCTCCAAAGATTTCCTTGTTCTCATCTCTCAAAAGGGTTATTATAGAAAGAGACTTGGGGTTGTCAAAAATAATAATAATAATAAGAGAGTAAAACATGGACAAGTGTCCTATCAAAACAATGGGTACTTAGATGCTCGCCTCTCTAAAAAAAGAGCAAACCCAAGTTCTCTCAAAATTCCAAGTTCCAAAAGAGATATGTATGTATATATGTATTCAAGGAGCAGAGTAAAATTAGGTTTCCATCATACACCCTCATATATCCACCATACACCATTATTCACCACATATCCACTCTCATACGTCCACCATATATCCCATACACATGCACATCTTGATTTGATTGTATGTCTGGTTTCTCTGGATCCATTGTTTGACTTTACAATATATGCTTTGCAAGTATGTATGCCTTGTTTCTCCCCCACCTATGAACTTCGTATATTGCCTATTAGTTATAGGGTGAGAGAGAGAGAAGGCACATTGTTACTTTGCCTATTCCAAATAATATTCTGAGAGAAGGCATAACACCATTGTTGCCTTGGTGAGGATCCACAAATACCACATATAGAGAGACTTGAGAGGGTCATACAAAAAAGACTTTGAGTTTTATTTTGAAAACTTTGCAAAACTCCAAGATGAAGGTAAAGTGAAGAGTTTGAGACATAGTACTTGGCTTGATCACTCTACTTTTCAATTACTCAAGACCCAAGTGAATGGCTATAAGCCCCATGGTTAAAGGTAATATGGGTAAGTTTGAAAGTCAGAATATGTTGACACAAAAAGTGACGTACTGCGTCTCACACACAGCAAGCCGGAAAGCGTGACTTCAATCGGGTGCCCGGATGCTTCGAGAACCAAAAACGTGCCAGTCAGTTTGACCTGAAACTAACAAGAGATGAAAGTCATTAGATATAAACTAGAACGTGTTGGGTAATACCAGACAGTTCCATATGTACGGCCTGAAGCCACTTACAACGACATACAACTATGAAAGCTATCTGCCAACAGGTTTTATGGAACATTCGGCTAAAATAAACATGTAACACGCAAATCACTGATTGCCGAACGCGCATGCATGAAAAAAGGATGTACGAACGACTCATAATTGATTATAAGTTAAAGCATGACCAATCTCGGCAATCAGCCGAATTGGGGTCCATGATGAAGGAAACACGTAAGCAAACATGATTAAACTAATCTAAAGCCTGCATCTTCTGCACGACACTCAGCATCATCAAAGCTTAAACATGGATAGCATACATGAACCCGTAACACGTGACAATCTAGATTCAAACTAATTCAGCTATTTATAGATATAAGATCTACTCATGGAAACAACATGAAAGCAATTCATCATAACATAGATAGATCTATATAAACTAACAAGAGCCGAACCGTATCAATCTAGATTGGGCAAAAGAGTGTTTGCAAATATGTAAAGATTATATAAAACATGCAACACAATAACTTAATGAACCCAATAGATCTTGCCATATCTATAGGGGCCGATACCTATCTTGCTTTTGCTAAGCATATAAGCAAATATCCGCCGCACGACATCTACTCACAAGTGAAACACAAGCGAAGACCTCTTGATTATTAGGCAACGATCCGCCGCACGATCATTGATAACAAACAAGACTACTTGCATCAATATATAAATCCACCGCATGATACTAGACATGATAACAAGGTTGCCAAGACTTACGGAGGTCGACGGATCGATGATTCCTCTCGAAGAACTCGACGACACGACAAAGGACTCGAAATTGGCACGGGGCCAGTTGTATTGATTTGGTTGTGAACACTTTTTACAATGCCAAGGGTTTATATTTATACCCTGGTCATGACACGAATCCTAAAAGGATACGATTACAAGATATTTAATGAAAAGAACCAATATCTCAATTTTATTTCCCTTCAGAGTCTTTATTGCCTTAATTGTTATGGCTATCGCCGTCGATCGACTCTTTACTTGCCTCTTTTCGTTGCTTCGACGCAAAACCACCTTCTTCGAAGTAGCCGATTACGTAGTCAATTGCCGAATCTTTAGGAATTAGCCGACTGCATAGATTTTGCCGAACACCTTTGAATACTTGTTCTTCGGCAGCCTTTTCTCACACTGGCGCACCTGTCATTCTGAGTATACCAGAATCTAGTGTTAACACATGCCCCCTCAATTGCGGGATAAAAGCCGTTTATTCTGAAATTGACTACTGGCTTCCCTTTCCCTTTAGGTTTACACTGTTCAACGCCGCAGCCGTCATCCGAGAAATTCACACTCCAGCACTTTCAAATCCGCTTCGAATGATCAATGGAGACTCAGGACAATTTCCCAGAGGTAATTTTCCAACTCATTTTCTCAGGCATTTGGTAATCTCTGATTGACTTTCTCGCTTCTCTCCAAACTCATTCATTCTTCTGATCCCTTTACTTTTCGAAGGAATACAAGAACGATATCCTGATTCCCTATGCCGACAACACCGATTCCTACCTCCTTAGTCCTATGGGCAATCCTGACCCAACTGAGGTTATCGAGAAAGAAACTCTAAGAATCCCTTTCAAATCCGGAGTCACGCCGCCAAACAAATGACCAAACACCTTCAAGACTTGGCCTTTTCCCCAATCGCCGGATGGAGAAATTGGTACCAGGAGGATGATGACAAAAAGCAGTGACAACTAGGACAACCAAGATATCAATCATTGCTTGGAATTATCCTTGTCAAAAATGCCCAGGAACGAGCCTCTGTTGATAGCAGCCTCCCACTTTTGGTCGAATGCTACAAATACTTTCGTATTCAGTCATGGCATGATGACTCCCACTTTGGCTGATGTATTCATGATGACTGGCCTAAATGTGTCCAAGCCAGTACACCCCTGCCAGTATAAGGGCAAAAGCACCTAGAGAGCTGTCAAATCTGGAGGTGGATGGGTTGGGTATATTCAAATCTATATGGAAGAAACTGGTGCTATTTCTGATAAGGAGAATAGGGCCTTCATGAATATGTGGTTGTGCAGGTTCATCTTCTGTGGCAAATCCAATGAGCTGACCCTAAACCATATGATAATGGCTAAGGATTTAGCCGCAGGTACACTAATGGCAAATTCCTTTTAGGATCTATTTATCATATGATGCATCAGATTAGCGTCCAGATGTTCCATGACAAAGATATCTCCTGTGTGAGTGGTCCCTGGTGGTTCATTCATATGTGGTTGCAACTTTTATGCACCAACTAGTGTCTGTGACTCTTCACGATCTGAGCTTCCCTTCAGTTAACTATGCGAAGGCAGCCCAGAACGGTCAAGAGTTGCCAGACTTATGGAGAAACATCTTCCTCCATCAGCATCGACATGGATATCGGCCATCTCTTTGAGTTATTCTTTAAAGGCTTTAACAAGGTGCTCTGGCTCCCCTACAGAGAAAATGCTAACCTGATTTTCCATGCAAATTCAGCTATGAATCCGGCTGCTCTGACAAGGTGTCTACAAAAATTTTCAATTCCTTTGTCAAGCCTTGCATCTTACCAGCCGAATTCCACCATGGGAGAATGGTAAATCCCACTTATGAATTCTACAATCCCAATATGGCATCCAGACAGTTAGGGTGTGGATAGTTGCCCCCAAGACCTTTCTTTTTCAACAATTATATGATACAGAGAATTGATCACCAATGAAACAGAAGCCAAAAATGTCTTTGAAGTTGGGCAAAACCTTCCTACATATGAACCTTCTCCATTTGGATTGGTGGACACTCTCATTCTTTCTTTACTTCCTGATGGCAAGAGTGGCATGATCACATCTTCAACATACCAGTGCATCCCTTCTGTCAGGATCTGTATCCTCAATTTGTTCCTAACAGTGAGGTAATTTCATTGCATTTATATCCCTCTATATTTTTTATTGCTCACTTCAAATCCCAATTATACAAAGGATTTCAAGCCTACCCCTCTTGTCAAGGCAAAAACATACTACACAGCAGGACCCAATCTAGCACTGGGCTTCAATGCCCCAACTCTGGCAGCCTTCATGAAAACTCCTGCATCTCTAGGTGCTGCAATTCTAGGAAGAGAAGGCAAAAGGAAGGCACTTGGAGACATTTATGTAACCAGAAAAGTAAGGTCCAAGAAAGTCCAGAGATCTCTTAAGGTATGAACCTCTTTTCGGCTATAATCTTCAACCATCACTAAATTTGGTTGCTTTCATATTAACCATTCTTTGTTGCAGCCACGTGTTGGAACTCCTGGGTCAAGCAACCCTCCTGCAGTAGATATTTCCCCTCAAGATCTGATCGAGGATGCAAACACCCATGAGGCTGTAGATACAGATACCCATGAAGCCGAAAGCACAGACGCTCATGAAACTTCCACACATGCCGGTACCATTCGGCTAATTACTCCTTCCCTTCCTATGGAGTTTTATCTTCTGCTCTCTTACTCTATCATTTGCATTATTAGAAACAGATCAAATCCCAGAGGATTCAATAGGAGAACATTCCTCTGGTCGAGCTCCAGGTTCAGCATCTTCGGGTGTTCAATCAGATCTCCAGCCAGACCAATACACAGTTCATCCTGAGGCTCAAACAACACAACAGGTAATACGTTATATTAAAACATCCTATCAGCACATTCTACTCAACCGACTAATCTTGAAACTCCTCTTTCCTTCTCCAGCATACTGCTAAGCCAACTAAAAACTTTTCTTTTACTGTTGATGATCTCATCAACGAAAAGGGAGAAGAAGCCACCTCTCAGCAGGCTTTATCAGAGGAAAACCAAGCCGACTGCAGGATATAGCTCACCTGCTGAACAAGGATATGAATGTATTACTACAAGACTCAGATCAGATAAAGGATATCCTTGAGCTGATCAATCAAGATCTTCCAACTGCCCTTAAGGCCTCTTTGGAATCCACAACCAGACTCGATGACTATTTTGGCATGGTGAAGAGAGCAAAGAAGAACATAGCATCCAGGACTGCTCTGCAAGATAACAAACTTCTGAAGAAACAAGAAGGCAAAGCTTTGCACTCCAATCTTTAAGCTGCCAAAGATTCAATGGTGACTCTATAATCCGAGCTAAAAGCCATGAAGGATGAAAGAGTCAAATTGGAAGCTGAGCTATCTGTACTAAATGCCAAAATCCAACTTCATGAAGACAAGATGACAAATCTGCCGAGCTCCATAGAAGCAATTTTATCACAAATGTCAGTCGCCTTAAAATAAAACCAACAACTCAATGCAAAGCTATCCAGCATCCAAAGCTCTGAAGATGAAGATCAAAGAGTGCTAGCTGATGTCAACCGAATCAAAACTGATGCCCTGGATGCCATCAATCAGCTCCTTCATCGGTAGACATATAGTTTTTTGTAATAGATTAAGAACAGCATGTCTCGCCTTTTTATACCATCATTACTGTCTCGCTTCCTATATATCCCTACTCATATGATAGCACAATCGGCCCCAATACTTTCTCGATTAATGCATAGCCGATCCATCTCTGGCTCTCAGATAGCCGACTGCCCTCAGCACAGGAACACAGCCGAACAACCTTTGATGCAGCCGATCATGTCAATAAAAATATAGCCGAGCGCTCTCTGACATACCCGAGACTAGCCCATTCCACCAACGACCTATACAATAGGAACAGTCCTGACTCGCCTCTTGGTATTCTCGTTCGACCTATAAATAAAGCTTCCTTCTCCCCTCCTTTTCAACGGTTCAGTCAAACTTTTGCCTTCGTCTTCCCCGTTTCAATCCAGAGGGAAACCCTAACCATATAGTAACAATGGCGGGAGGTGGCAATCGCAGCAAGCGCCTCGCCGAAGGAGCACCCGAGGGGAGCCGAACATGGCGCAATCGGCAGCGCAGGTGAGAATCAGTTTCTTGCCCCCTTGCATTTTGTTCTTTGTTCATCCTTGTAGCCTTGATCTTTGTTTATCCGTTAGAATCAGGTCCATCTCCACCAGCCACAGCATCCCTCTCCCTACAACGGCGGCAAGCCAGCCGGGGAGTCCAGTCCCTGTCTCCTCCGGGTCATCAGACTCCTACCACTCCAACCACTGGGGTTCAGGTTCAGAGGCAGATGCCTCTTACACTCACGAGGAGGCGGTTACCTTCAGGCGTGAGAGGGATGAATCCCGAGGAGAGTTGGAGAGGACCTCCAAATAGTATGGCATCGACCAACTTGAATAATGGGAGGATCAGCGGAAACAACTTTGCGACATCATTACGGGTTAGCCGAAAGCAAACTTGCTTGATCTTCTCTTTTAATCCCTGTTTGCTCATCTGATTTGCATCATTCAGCGCTCTCTGCAGAGAACGAGCGCCTGAAAACCGCGGCGAACAGGATCGCTGACAAGGTCAACGCTCAAGGAGAGACTGCCGAGGCATGCCTTGACAATGCGGACGGCCGGATCAACCAAGTTGCCATTCATAGTGTGCACCATGGCGTGACTCTGGGGCTATCGGCAATGACCACCCAGCGCGACGAGGACTTCTCCGTCCAGCCAACCGGCTTTTGCGGTCAGGTGCCCCCGGAGGATGTTGAAGGCATCGACGACCTCCTGGAAAGCTATGAAGACCACGCAACCACCCTTGCTGGAATCACAGATGCCCAGGCTGTTCTCAACAGGCTCTTCTGGGAGTAGTTTGTATCCAGGAGTCTCATGTAAAACTTTGCTCTGTAAAATATTTAGGATCTCTACTGGTTTTCTTCTTGTGAATCTCTCTGAGAACAGCCAATCTGAAGAATGTTTGCATGTTGTGTTTGATTTTTGTTCTAAAGGCGACACATATCGTGTCGGCTATTTTCTGAGTTGTTCCAAGAATTTTAGGTGATATCCTAATATCGGCTATCTGGGCACAAGTCCTTTTGAATCCGTTTATGCACCAACCTCTACACTGAGATGAAATGTTTTAAGAAACCTTCCATTGATAGCTCTAGCAAATTCCTCTCCCAATAGAGTTTTCAAGATATACGCATCTTACCCTTCCCAATTTGGAGACCATTTGCCGAACGCTCTGTCCTTGGCTCTGATCGGCAATACAGTTTTCCAAAACAAATCTCCTTCTGCAAATTGTTTTTCTTTAACCTTCTTGTTATAATACCTGGCAACTCGTGCTTTATTTTTCTCGATATTTTCCAATGCCTTGAGACGAACTAAATGCAAATCTTCTAACTCATTCGTCATCAGACTCTTGTAATCTTCTTTACTCAAATCGTTCTGCAACGTGACCCGTCTTGAACCTGATTGCAGTTCCCATGGCAGCACAACATGATTCCCATAAACCAACTCGTAGGAAGATGCTTGAGTAGATCCATGGAAAGCCATTCGGTAAGCCCACAAAGCCTCATTAAGAACCGAATGCCATTTCTTTGTTTTTTCATCAATCTTCTTCTGAATAATTTTGATCATGATCTTGTTTGAAGCTTCAGCTTGGCCATTAGCCTGTGCATAATAAGGAGAAGAGTTGTACAATTTTATTCCCATTTCCTCGGCAAAATCACAAAACTCGAACGAAGTGAATTGAATCCTTGATCTGTTGTTATAGTGTGAGGAATCCCAAATCTGTGAATTATATGCTCTTTAACAAAGTTGACCATGTTTTCCGATGTAACCTTCTTTAGGGGAATAGCTTCAACCCACTTTGTGAAATAATCTGTGGCCAACAGTATGAACTTATGTCCTTTGCTAGAAGGAGGATGAATTTGACCAATCAAATCTATGCCCCATCCTCTGAAAGGCCAAGGCTTGACAATTGGATTTAAGGCAGCTGCTGGAACTCTCTGAATATTACCAAACCTCTGATAGTCTTGACATCCTTTGTAATATTCAAAACAATCCTCAAGCATGGTTGGCTAAAAATAACCAGTCCTCCTTATTATCCATTTCATCCGGTAAGCCGACTGATGTGCACCACATACTCCTTCATGCACTTCATACATCAACTTTCTAGACTCCTGCTGATTCAAACATTTGAGGAGCACTCCATCTATGGACTTGTAGTCTTATACCTGAGTTTTCGGGAAACTTTCTGTGATGGGTTTTTTAAATAATCGACAATTTCATTCCTCCAGTCATTAATTACCTGATCTTCATTCAAAGCATGAACTTCCTGATCCTCTTGGTACCCCGAAGCACTTTGAGCTAGCCTGTTTGCTTCTTCATTCTGCCCCCTAGGGATATGATGCAAGGTGGCTACCTGGAAACTCTTTAGAAGCTCTCGACATTCTTCATAATATCCCTTTAACATATCACTCTTGCATTCATATTGACCGATCAGTTGGTTAATTACCAGCTCAGAATCTCCGAAAACCTCAACAGCAACTGCCCTTACCTCGACAAGCAGTCGGAGCCCTCTAAGCAATGCCTCATATTCTGCTTGATTTTTAGTAACCAAAGAATCGATAGGGATGGCATACTCAAAGGTCAAACCTCTGGGAGAAATCAAAAGAACACCGGCTCCACCACCTTTGCTACAAGATGAACCATCAAAAAACAAAGTCCACGGTACAATGGTTACCATGTCAGCAGAGGGATCACGGTGTTGGGTAACGAAATCAGCAATAACCTGACCCTTTACTGCTTTTGCCGATTCGTACCTTAAATCAAATTCTGACAGAGCTAAAATCCATTTGCCGATTCTCCCATTTAAAATTGGCATCAATAACATGTGTTTTATCACATCGAACTCAGAAACTACCACACATTCGACATTTAACAGATAATGTTGAAGCTTAGTACATGAATAAAACACACATAAGCAAAGCTTTTCTATAGCCGAATACCTTGTCTTTGGATCTAGTAGTTTTTGGCTAAGGTAAGCTATTACTCTTTCTTTTCCTTTGAACTCTTGCATGAGGGCCAACCCTATCGTCAGGATGTCGGCCGCCACGTACAATTTAAACGGCTTGTCAAGCTGTGGGGGTACCAATACGGGTGGTGCCTTCATGTACTCTTTGATCTCATCGAAAGCCCTCTGTTGTACGTCACCCCACACGAACTCTTGATCCTTTTTAAGCTTCAACAGTGGAGAGAAAGGTAACACTCTTTCTGACAAGTTAGAGATGAATCTTCTCACAAAATTAATATTGCCCAACAATGATTGTAACTCCGTGAGATTGGTTGGAGGTACCACCTTGTCTATTGCTTCCATACTCTTCTTGCCAACTTCGATCCCTCCTTTATGGACTAGAAAGCCTAAAAACTCACCGGCCGAGACCCCAAAGGCACATTTATTCGGGTTCATCCTCAAACCATGCTTTCTAGTGCACTCCAAGGTCTTCCTCAAATCGGCCAAATGTCCCTCATGGTTTCTAGACTTAACCATCACGTCATCAATGTAGATTTCTACAATCTTGCCGATCAACTCATGAAAAATGTAGTTCATAGCTCTTTGATAAGTTGCACTGGCATTCTTCAAACCAAAAGTCATGACAATCCATTCAAACAAACCAACATGACCAAGGCACCTGAAGGCTGTCTTCGAAATATCCTCTATTGCCAAGAAGATCTGGTTATAACCGGCATTACCATCCATGAAGTTGATGACCTCGTAACCAGCTGATGCATCGACGAGCAGATCGGCCAGTGGCATTGGGTAACCATCCATGAGAGTAGCCTTGTTGAGATTTCTAAAATCAATGCAGACCCTCATCTTTCCATTCTTCTTGTATACTGGGACTATGTTTGAAACCCAATCTGCATATCTACATGGCCGAATGAAGTTTGCCTCCAATAATCTTTCAACTTCCTTCTTCATATCGGCCAACACCTCCTCTTTGTAAATCTTCCGAGGAGGTTGCTTGAAAGGATGGTATGCCGGCATGATCGGCAATTTATGTTCGACAATGGAACGATCCAGCCCGGGCATCTCTGTATAATCCCAAGCAAAGCAATCTTTAAATTCTTTTAGCAGGTCTATCAATTTCAACCTATGCTCCTAGTATAAATTTGCACTGATAAACATCGGCCTCGGTCTATCATCATCACCAACGTTTATCTCCTCCAGTTTATCGGTCGACATGAAGCCGCGTCCCAGCTTCCCTTCGCTGTCATCGATCGTGTTTCCCATATAAAATTACTCTCAGGGCTGATTACTTGGATCGGCTGTCAGCCCTTGCCGGAGATATTCACAGGGCTCTCTCTCCAAGGTGGTCCCACCGAGCGTGCCAAAAAGTGTGTTGACACAAAAAGTGACGTACTGCGTATCACACATAGCAAGCCGGAAAGCGTGACTTCAATCGAGTGTCCGGATGCTTCGAGAACCGAAAACGTGCTAGTCAGTTTGACCTGAAACTAACAAGGGATGAAAGTCATTAGATATAAACTGGACGTGTCGGGTAATACCAGACAATTCCATATGTATGGTCCTGAAGCCACTTACAACGACATACAACTATGAAAGCTATCTGCCAACAGGTTTTATAGAACATTCGGCTAAAATAAACATGTAACACACAAATCACTGATTGCCGAACGCGCATGCATGAAAAAAGGACGTACGAACGACTCATAATTGATTATAAGTTAAAGCATGACCAATCTCGGCAATCAGCTGAATTTGGGTCCATGATGAAGGAAACACATAAGCAAACATGATTAAATTAATCTAAAGTCTGCATCTGCCGCATGACACTCAGCGTCATCAAAGCTTAAACATGGATAGCATACATGAACCCGCAACACGTGACAATCTAGATTCAAACTAATTCGGCTATTTATAGATATAAGATCTACTCATGGAAACAACATGAAAGCAACTCATCATAACATAGATAGATCTATATAAACTAACAAGAGCCGAACCATATCAATCTAGATTGGGCAAAAGAGTGTTTGCAAATATGTAAAGATTATATAAAACATGCAACACGATAACTTAATGAACCCAATAGATCTTGCCATATCTACAGGGGCCGATAACTATCTTGCTTTTACTAAGCATACAAGCAAATATCCGCCGCACGACATCTACTCATAAGCGAAACACAAGCGAAGACCTCTTGATTATTAGGCAACGATCCGCCGCATGATCATTGATAACAAACAAGACTACTTGCATCAATATCTAAATCTACTACATGATACTAGACATGATAACAAGGTTGCCAAGACTTACGGAGGTCGACGGATCGATGATTCCTCTCGAAGAACTCGACGACACGACAAAGGACTCGAAATTCGCACGGGGCCGGTTGTATTGATTTGGTTGTGAACACTTTTTACAATGCCAAGGGTTTATATTTATACCCTGGTCATGACACGAATCCTAAAAGGATACGATTACAAGATATTTAATGAAAAGAACACAATATCTCAATTTTATTTCCCTTCAGAGTCTTTATTGCCTTAATTGTTACGGCTATCGTCGTCGATCGACTCTTTACTTGCCTCTTTTCGTTGCTTCGACGCAAAACCACCTTCTTCGAAGTAGCCGATTACGTAGTCAATTGCCGAATCTTTAGGAATTAGCCGACCGCATAGATTTTGCCGAACACCTTTGAATACATGTTCTTCGGCAGCCTTTTCTCACACTGGCCCACCTGTCATTCTGAGTATACAGAATCTAGTGTTAACAGAATAGATTACTCTAATCCAGAGGAGAATTCTTGTTTGAATGCATGTGTACCTTTAAGGTGTGAAAGCATTGTAGCAACTCCTGATCCATCATTGAGTTCATCTTTGCTCAGGGAGGAGCAAAAGGTAAGCTTGGGGGAGTTGTTGACGGTCCTTAAGTACCAATTTTAACCGTAAAATAAACAAGGAAAAGGATCTAAATGAAACCAATAGCTAGAATTAGGGTTTATATTGACCGAATTCCACGAGTTTTGGTGAATTTCTGTTTCTGCAGGGGGTTATTAGGAAATACCAAGGAAGGGCCCACATGTCATGTTTACATAGAGATAATTATCATCCATAGAAAAAAGAAGAATCTAGAAGTGTTAAGAAGACGCGGGAAGGAACGAGAGGGCGAGCGGGCCCAGGGGTTGGGCGCCCGCCCTATCCCCTAGGGCGGTCGCCCAGGCCTAGTGGCCAATCACCTTCCAGCTCGCGGATCGTGCTCCACCGACTTTGAGGATCAATCTAAACCATACACTTAAGGTCGGTTTGATCCGGCGGTCCACGTTCATTTGAAGAGGCTATATAAGCAAGGCCCCTGACACACCTGAGGGGCATCTCATCTCATTATTCTTCTCCAGAGCAAAAGCTAGGGTTTCAATTAGATTTAGAGAAGGAGAGAGGTCCCTCTAGTTGTCTAGATCTAGTTCTTCTAGTTCTAGTTCATCTAGTTGTAATTAGAGGTGAGAGAGAGTGTTGATGGTCCTTAAGTACCAAATTTAACCGTCAACTGAACAAGGATAAGGATCTAATTGAAACCAATATCTAGAAATAGAGTTTATACTGACATAATTCCACGAGTTTTGGTGAATGTCTGTTTCTGCAGGGGGTTATCAGGAAATACCAAGGAAAGGCCCACATGTCATGTTTACATAGAGATATTTGTCAACCACAAATTTTTCTATATTCTAGAAGGTTCCAGGAGACACCATAACGAACGGGAGGCAAAACGGGCCCGGAGTTAGGGCGCCCACCCTACCCCCAGGGCCATTCAGCTTCTGCTTCGCGGATTATGGTCCACTGCCTTTGAGGATGAATCTAAACCCTTCATATAGGTAGGTTTGATCCAACGACCCACATTCATTTGAGGAGTCTATATAAGGAAGGCCCCTGACCACCCTGAGGATCATCTCATCTCATTATTCTTCTCCAGAGAAAAAGCTAGGGTTTCAATTAGATGTAGAGAAGGAGAGAGGTCCCTCTAGTTGTCTAGATCTAGTTCTTCTAGTTCTAGTTCATCTAGTTGTAATTAGAGGTGAGAGGGAGGAGGAGAGATCTAAGAGGAGCCGGATCTGTCGGATCTTCCTCAACATTGTACCTTTGCAGCATCTGGTTCGGAGCAATCTCCAGGTTCTTCATTTATTGTTTCTAAGTATCTTATTTTAGTTTTACTTTATTCTATTTGTGGGATCTCAACTCGCATTGAGTGCTCTAGTCTTGAATTCGGATTAGAGTAGTAAGTAATAGTGTAGACGTGCTGTCTAGACTAGAGTTTACCTGAGTTTGCGCCCAATCCTACGGATAGTTGCGGTAGCCCCAGGGGTGATAGCTCTGTAAGGCTCTGTAGTCCACCACGTTCGTGTTGATGTTTTCGTAGAGCTTTTGACAGCCTCCCCCCGACTACCTTTTTCCTAGTCTTTGTCGAGAGTCGGGAAGGTACTGTTGCTCCAAAGTAAGTCGAGTATCATCGGCCTTTGATTAGATATCCCCCTTAGAAAACTCTAAAAGCTCTCTACCGAGTTATCTTATCTATCCTTGGACGCTCTTAGTTCTTATCTAGTACACTTCACGTTCCCTGTGGAAATTGGTACCCTTGGAATACTCATAGGTGAAAGCTACAACGATATATGTGCACTTGCAGATTTATCTGTTTGCGTTAAGAAATACCAACAAGCTTTCTGATGTCGTTGCCGGGGAACGATAACTGTGCTAGTTTGGAACTATGGTCATCCTTCTACCTTTTTCCTTTTTCCTTTTTACCATATTTCTCACCTTACCACATCTATAAAAACTCAACTCCAAAGATCGACTTGTTGGAGACTCTACCATCTCCACCCCGTATTCTTATCAATGGCTATGAGCTTCGCCCTGCTTGTATAGCCATGGTTTGGGAGCAATCTTTCTCTAGGCTTGGTTTAATTTTAAATCTAGTTGAAAATATGAATCATCCAAGTATAGAGGAGGCCCCAAACCAGACCAATTTGAGAGTTACCAATCCAAGTGGAATTTTGAACTTACATGAAGAATCAACCATAGAGATTGGAGAGGAATATGATATCAATGGGCATGGAATCTATTCCATAACTATCTCTTTGAACCCATGCTCATATGAGACATCTCGCGGACCCATTGGTCTCTCTATCATTACCACACATGACATCTTCAACACCCCCACCCCTTTTGTTTACAAATACTTTAAAAGGGTGGTTGTCGATGCATATGTTTATCATAAATATTGCAGATCTCATTATGTTAAATCTTGAGATAGGTAATGGAGGGGGAAACCATTTCACTAAAAACACATCTTGAAAGTTTTCCCTAGGACAATCTAAGTGTCTTGAAACAAGCACCTCTTGGATCTTAACATGATTATTCACCTTTTTGTTGCCTACCTTGTGAAACGAGCATAGAAATATATGATTATATTCCTTCGGGTATTTTTGTCACTAACCTTTCCAGCTATAGAGTAGAAAGAATGAAGGGATGAAAAGCATAAGGTATGTCCAACCAATTATTATGCAACATTGAATTTCATTCATCCAATCTTGATTTTTGCAAAATTCAAGCTTGGGGGATAACCCATTGTAAAAACACCTTTTGCCATGTTGCTACATCATCTTATTTGTACCTACCTTTAAGGCATGCTCAAACTACTAAATTGCTAATCATGCTCTTTCATCGTCACTTGAGTAAATCTCTATAATTCTTTCATGCTACCTTTGTTTGCTATAATATATGTTTAGGTTTTGAAGTATTTTCATACACCTTTTAAATTATGCATGGTGCTTAGTTTGAAGGTATGTGATTTTACTTCTAAAGACTTTAAAATTAAGCGTGGTGCTTAGGTTAAAATGTCTTACTAAATTAATCTAGACTTGTCTAGGTTGATTTTTGAACTCATAGTATACTAGAGTAGATATTGGATATTTTGTTGGACTAACCCCTGCAGGAAAACTTTCAATATCAAATTGGGAAGTCCTGAGATAAACTCATACCATAGATGAAGAGAGATACATGAACTTCAACAATTTTCACAAGGGAGATACAACTAATTCATCATGATGAATTCCATGGATCAAAGAGAAGACAAGTGATAATGAAAAATCTACAATCAATCCACTCAATCCATGGAAGAGGGTGAACAAAACTTCAAGACAAGATCAACAAAAAATTTCAAGATCGGAAGAACAAGGATGAGAGAGGAGTGGAACAAGAAGACAAGTCGTTAATGCACAACCAGTTGATCAAGGGAAGCTTCCATGAGGGTTACGATGCCATCATTCTTCAAATTACAAAGATAAAGGTAAGTAAGCATCACTCTAAAAGTTTTTCTTTGATTCTGGTATTTACATAAATAAAGATCTAAATATGTTTGAGCTATAACTTTACTTGATCCAACCTAATTAATTTAACATGTTAGTTCTTTAAAGATTGTTCCTAGTACCAACTTCTTAATCTCACAGTCTTAACCATCTAAAATGTTGCACATCCAACCTTGGAAGATGATAATCTCAATGATGTAAAAATAAATTAGAGAATCTTTCCATGTGTTCAATATAATATGCCAAGTGTTTATGAAATGCTACATTCATGCTCATCCTCTCGACTGATCACTCATGTCATGATGAAATACAACTCATTCTTGCTCAAATATATTTAGGTTAGAGATGAATGAATAAACTTTTGGTTCTGTTGGTGTTTTTCCACCAGCAGAGCCCATGCACTTGATCTCTGCCTTGTTTCTATGAGCAGTACACTTCTTCACCATACCATCAAGAGCATGGGTGGATAACACCCTACCAATGAAGAAAGGAGATCCAGGGAGACCTGTCATTCCAATCTCCATTGGAGCTTACACTTTTGAAGAAGTGGTCTGTGACCTTGGAGCAAGTGTCAACATCATGCCAAGATGTAGATCAGACACTATGCTACCCCAAGGAATTCCTTAATATGTCAGCATACGAGCTGGACACTCGTTCGTACGGGTAAAACCTTGTGATTGAAGAAACAAGTGGAGATGCGTAAGCACTCATTATCTTGGGATGCTTATTCGTAAGAACAGATAATGCCATCGTCTACACGGATAGCGCAAAGATCTGTTTCACTATCAAGGATGAGAAGGAGAGATTCACTTTCATGAAGCATGCACTCAAGGCTCTTACTCATCCTAAGAGGCCATACATCTACGAGGATACAACTGTTGCTACAAGAAAGAAGAACACCAACAATAGAAAGAGCAAGAGTAAAGCTCAACAACGAAGAGAGACCCAGATAATTAGCACTATTGATTGAGGGTATGATCAACTCCTTCTATCACAATACCTCTCTAAGCTAGGAGATCCAGGAGTACCTACCATTGATTACAAGATCAAGGAAAGTACATTCTACAAGATATTTTGCAATATTGGATCAAGCAGTGACATAGTGTCTAAGGTGGCCTACCAACATTTATATGGCAGTAGACCATTGTACCATACATATGTGCAGCTACAGGTAGCAGACCAATCATTCTGATTTCTGGAGGGAATAACAAAATACATCATGATCAGAGATCACTATATTCCCACTGACTACATGGTTCAAGATATGGGAGATGAAGATGAAGTCCACCTCATTCAAGGAAGATCTTTCCTCAACACCACCAGCGCAATTATCTCCATAAAATCATGAGAGATCCACTTCCAATTTCCTGAAGAAAAGAAACAAGCCACCAAGGATGGATGGACAGACTATCTGGGAGAATTAACAAGATATGAAGATCAATTCAATAATAAAGATAAGAGTTCTCGTAAGAAAGAAGTCATACCACCAACAGAGGATGTATCACCTGCTACAGAGGAAAGAAGAAGCAAAAACTCAGACTGAGAAAGTGTGGAAGAGGAAAGAGACTTCATCGGAAACACCAACACAAGAAGAGCAAACATCCAAGAATTCGTCACGAGTGGACCACAAGACATTTGAACCAGAAAAGAGGTCCGGTTCGACTGACCTAAATCTCCGAACCTTAGCCGAAAGGTAAACTCGGTAAGTTATCTGCATATTTATTTTCCTCTGCATTGCATTGTTGCACTCTAGCGTATTTACTTTCCATAAATATTTTTAGTATTATTTATATACATCATCCTTAGTATAATCCATTGCATAATCATCTTAATCATAACATATATTATTGCACTGCATTGCATCATAAAAAGAAAAACCTTTAAGCCCCATGTGAATAAGTCTTCCAACTATTTACTGTGGAGGCATAAAAAAATATTGCATTAGTCATTTGCATATAAAATTGAAAATCTAAAAATATATTTAAATATTCGAATTCTGCAAAGCTCTAGGCAATCAAGGCATAAATGGTTTACCGCTAACGCTTAATCTGTTCCACGAGCTTTGCTGTCTATTTGAGTTTAGTAGGATTTGGAAAGAATAGACAGGATTAGATAACTTCATCTACTTTGAGAAGTACAACTACATCAACTATCATCTTTGAACTCTCAGAGAAGTGAAGTAAGTCTACACTGTCTAAACGAATGACTATGTCAACATCCAGCTTGGGGGAGAGCACCCCCATGTATCCAGGTAAGTATCCTTGTTCACTTAGGTTTACTTAGATATTAGTTACATAAATAAATTCAAAAAAATGTGAGCGCATGAAGGTTCACACTTAATCACAAGAGTTACAACTTAGATACTTTTTCATTGTCTATTTTATCCTTAAGTGAGTTTTCTATTCAGTAATAATAATAAGTATGTTTAGATGTTGCTAATAATAAAATGAAGAACTTTGAAGAATATCTTATACATGCTCAAATGCTCAAAAGAGGTCCAAGAGGTGGCCTCGAAATGATTTATAGTGGCCATACAATTGAGGTTCCTCTTCTAAATGAGAAACGTTGGTTATATAGGACCCGCCAACTAACCCCTGATTTAGATCAAGGACGTGGGCAAAGAAGTGTTGCAGGTTCTAGTAGGAGAGCACATGAGGAACCACGGTTTGCTCATTTTGAGCAAGGTGGTCCTTCCCGAGGATTTGTTGGTGAGGAGGAAGACGACGCAACTTCCTATGCCATGGACACTTCCAGTGGCATGCCTCCTCGACCACCAGTTCCTCAAAGACCACGAGCATCCTTCTCGTCCCCACGAGATAGGGAGCATCGTGAGCGGAGGCAAGAAATGGACAATCTTACCAATGCCATAGGCGAGCCTCGCGTTGAGCATGGTGTAATAGCAGGTATAATCCAGCAAAACACTGAACAACTCCAAGCACTTCAAGAAGAAGAAATCCAACGATGGAGGATGTGGTGGCAACAACATCCATATCAGCCACCACACTATTGAGCAAAGGATAAGCTTGGGGGATGTTTCCTCCCCCACTAAGGTAAGTGTTTAATTCCAGCATTTACATTCATGCATTTTCTTGCTTATCTTTGCTTGCAATTAAAAAAATTCTCTAAATATGATAAGAAGAATAAAAGACTTCTCTATACTCCCATATGTTCCATGAATGTTTATCTATCTATGGAAATGATTCATAGTTGCTCTGTCGTAATTCATTTCAAGTACCTAGTTTTTAACCTTGAATTCTCTCGAGTTTTTAGACATAACTGTTTTGACATAAGATTTGCTTTGAGCCTGAAACTTGTGGGATGTGAATGCTTGAGCTAAGTATAGGTAGTTGATAGGTATGATATGAGAAAGTTGAGCTATTGTTTGTCTTGTTCCTAGCAATACTGGAGTTCTGGAGAATTTATCTTTTGAAAATTAAAAATGTTACATGATGAGTCTCTATATGACGAGAGCTTGAATTCCTACCATAGCCATATATACATGCTTGGTAGATTAGGAAAACATTCACGATCATATTTACTACTTGTATTTGCATTGAGTTTTGTCAAGCTTTGTTGACCCTTAGAGACTTGTCATGCTTTTAAAATCAAGATCACGTACACTGCACTCATATATGCTACTTCTATCCTAGAAGTACGCATCCACATATATGCCATTCTGATCCACCAGAAAAATGCTCTACTCCTACCCTGAGAGTAAGTAACCAAAAATATCCTAGTTCTCCACCTATCCACATATCCCATTACCATAGATATAACTGCTCCAAGGATTTCCTTATTATCATCTCTCAAAAGTGTTATTATAGAAAGAGACTTGGGGTTGTCAAAAAAAAAAAGTAAAACATGGACAAGTGTCTGTCGACGAAATATGCGTCGTAGTCTACCTAGGGGGTACCCCACGGTAGTAGATTGTTAGGCGGAGGTGTGGCGACGACGATCAAGCGTAACACAGAGAGCGTAGACACGACGGTTTATACAGGTTTGGGCCGGCAAACCGCCGTAATACCCTACGTCTTGTGTTCTGGTGACTAGATTGATCTCATATATCAGGTTACAAGATATGTAGATGATCTGAGATAGATTGTCTGGGGTTTTTGAGGGGGGGTCCCTGCTCGCCTTATATAGCCGGGGAGCAGGGTTACAATTTCCGTATCCTAACCGATTACGATCGGTTCCCAATGGCAAGGGATCCGAGTCTATCTACTAGGATCTTCCTTGGCGAGCAAGACTTCTTAGGAGTCCTTAGCGAGCACGACAGGCTGATCGCATGCCGCAAGGCCTCGTAGGCTGGGCCGTATCCTGGTCGGCAGGCCCAAGAAGGTCCCTGGGGATATGCCGAGGTTATATCCCCAACAAGTCCCTGAGCTCGTTATATTCTTCTAGCGAGCCCGTGGCGTCATCCTGAGAGGCATCTAGCTGGTCGCCATCATGCGGGGTGGTCGTCGTAGAGCCCCGACCAGCATGGCTGGTCGAGGTGCTGCTCGGAGAGGTCTCCTGACCAGGTCGATCTGGTCGAGAACGTCATAACTTGGCATGCGAGCTGGACGCCTTGCCGAATGCTGCGGCTACTTGCTGGAAGAATGTGACGTGCTGAAGAAGAAAAAACTTTTGAAAGGTCTTTTCCTGGTAAAGTGTACCCACTTAGGCTCTGCAAAAACCGCACATTAAAACAACAAAGCTTTGTCTGTGAACAAGATCAGTACATTCACCGCAAGGTGAAGTGTACCCACTTAGTCCCTGAGCATGGTAGCGGGTGAAGTATGCACGTAGTGCCATGCTTTATAAAGTAGTGCATAAAGTATATAAATAGAGATTGGAGCATAAATTTGCAAAAACGACTGCAAGTACCCATAGCCCGAGCTTGATGTGAGTAGCGAGTAGCTTCTTGCATCAGGGTCAAGTATGTAGAAAATAAAGGATTGAAATACTAGTTTAATGATAAACGACTGCGAATACCCGTGGTCCCCGAGCCTGATGGAAGGGTCGGAGAGATTCTTGTATCGGGGTCTTTTGATTTTTATTCGCAGTCCCCTGGCGTCAGTCCGTCTGGTGGTCGTTTTCTGGTGACCTGATCGCAGTCCCCGAGCCTTGCTCGGCGTGGAGCTAGGCAAAGTCCCCGAGCCTGGTCGGGAATGCAACTGACACTGAGGGTAGTAGTCAGTGTTGATGGAGTCCCCGAGCGTGTTTGTGCATGTAGATCTATCGACCGTGTCGGCCAGGTTGCTGTAGTTATATCCTTTTCCTAAAAAAATAACAAAGATGCGCGTCCAGTCCCTGGGACTGTAGCTTTGGTGAAATTGCAAGGAGGACTATTAGCCATGAATCGGGGAATTGACTTTAAGTAAACATGTAAGGAAAAGGAGGGGCAAATGGGCCGTGATTGTCGGCCCGGTTTTGGGGCGTAACAGGTAGGAGGTGTGGCGGTTTTGTATTTGCTCATTGTGGTTTCCCAAAAACCCTGGAAGTCGAAGCGTCGCGCCGCTTGGTATAAAGGGTTACTCCGGTGGTTGACGGAATGGAAAGGGTCGTGTTTCTTTGCTTTAGTGCGATTAGGACTCGAATAGTTGGCGATTCAGTACTATATATCAGTGGTGATTCGTGGGGATCCCGATCCGTCTTGTTCAACAATCTCCACCCTTGCCACCAGCAAATTTTGGGCGAAGTGTAGGAGAGTTTGTCGGCGCTAGGGTTTGATCGGCGAAGATGGAGGGAGAGGGTGCTCGCCTTGCGGTTGGCTTCTCCACCCTGCTGGCATTGCCGGAGGAGTTGGTCTTTCGGATTCTTCTTCAAGTGATCGACGGCGGCGACAATGTGCGTGAGTATGCGAGGATTCACCCAATCTGCCGCCTCTTCTGCCGATTTTGTGACGATGCTTGGATGATTCGGCTCGTGTCTCTTCGGCGTCTTCAGGACTTTTGTCGACCCTACTATGCCTTCTTGGAGTCTGCCTTTGTGTAGCGCTTTCTTGATGTCGACCACTGTGAGGCGTTGTTCTTCCGTGACTTGGAGCAGTTGATGGTTTTCGGCCAAGATCCTGGTGGGCAGGATCTTATTCGCAGGGCGGTGGCTGCCGGAGACGAGGTCGCAATGTACTTCAGGGCTATGATGCTGTATTATGCTGATTCGGCGAATTCGAAGACGCCTGCTATCCTTGGTCGCCTCGTCGGAGGTGCTCTTCCAGATGGTCGGTTTTGTGATCGAAGCTTGCATCATCTTCGGGAGCGTTCTCGTGACGACATGCACAGGATCCGGCAACGGTTGGGGATTCGTGCCCGGAGGATGTGCCTGACTTAGTCGTCGTCGTCGGGCCTCATCAATGCGTCTAGAACGAGTGTCGCCGTCTTGGTGAGATACCATGGGTCATTATGTACTGTAGCCTGCAGTGTCAAATTCATCATGAGTTTGATCTCTAGACTAGGGACATTTGTGAGGTGGTCTCTTATCGCATCAGTAGGATGAAGTTGTAAACGCTGGAATAACTTTTCTTTTAGACGTTGTCTCTCTAATGTCTATTTTGTTATCATGCTCTGTTTTGCTGCAGGACAGCGATGATTTGTATCTCGGATACAAGTGGTCGGACGTGTAAGTGAAAACTACAAAGCTATAAAATATCCGAGCGTTGAGCTTTTGTTTCACTTGTATGTCCTGTCGTGCCCGCTAGTCGTGAGCCGTAGCAATGAGTCGTTCTTCCTTGGGTCTCAAATGCTCCAGATCGTAGGGCTAGCGCCACTTCACGCGTAGGATACATAAGGACTCCCAAGGAGGTACGCTGCTGGCAACCCGCGGCGCAGAGGGCGAACAACTCATGCACGCTTTGGATGATACCAGGGTCAGGTCCTTTTTCCGAGAGGACTAATCGTGGCGTGACTATGGCCTGTGGCGACCGTTCCTGCAGACGTTGGGCGAATAGCCATGCTGCTTGTAGAGTCGTCGACCGTACCGTGGTCGTATACAGATTCTGGGCGCATAGACTCATGGCTCCCGACCTAAATGACACCGCCCGGTTTATGAGGAAGTATCACTTAGGAGGTCTGTCAACGTGGTCGTAGTGCTTAGGGTAGCCACTTCTATTCACTATGACCCATTGATAGACCAGCTTTGGGAGCTTTCTGGTTATGGCTAGGCTGTTTGGAGAAACGCTGTGTTGCATTTTGGAGAGGTCGTCGAACACTTTGGGAGTGTTTTGGAGAGGTCATCGGTTGTTAGTAGTCCCACTATCGTGGTCGTCGTGTGTTATCGGCGTTGTTGCGATGAGGGTAGTTGTAAGTGTCTTCGGAGTGATTAATCTATGCCATGAGCGCGTCGCAAAGGTCTTTGTGCGCCGTGGGCGCTTTGTGGAGATTGTCGTACACCATGAGCATTTCATAACAGGTTTGGTTAGATGAGATACAATGGAGATAAAGCGCCTTTATTCATTGTTTGGAGATAGAACAATACAAACTTTATTGAATTAGGATTATATTAGGGCATCTTGCATTACTCGGAGCTATCGACCTCTATGCTTGTTCGCCGCCGGAGTTGGGAGTGATCATTGCTTCTTCTGCTTCCTTCTACTTTTTCGCGGGCGGGCTGTCGCTGCCTTCTGGGCTATACGCGTTCGGGAGACAAGGCTTTTCGACGGTGTTTATCGTTTGCTGTTCGCACTCGTATGCAATCTTGAGGTTGGTTCGGAGGCAGAGGATGCCTTGCTGCGTCGGGATCTTGAGCACCATGTAGGTGTAGTGCGGAACCGCCATGAGCTTGGCCAGTGCTGGTCGGCCTAGTATCGCGTGGTAGGTTGTTTCAAGGTCGGCGACGATGAAGGTGATGTGTTCCACCCTGAAGCAGTCTTGATTGCCGAACTGCACAGGGAAGCTGATCCGGCCTACCAGTGTTGACGCCTTATTGGGGATGATCCCCCAGAAGGAGAAGTTTGCAGGCAGGAGGTCCTTCTTGGAGTACTCGAGTCGGCGGAAGGCATCGACGAATATGATGTTGAGGGCACTGCCGTCGTCGACCAGTACTTTCCTGAAGCGACACATGGCGATGGTTGGATCAACGATGAGTAGGAAGCGACCAGGATACCTAAAGTCTGTCCACTCATCTTCTCCGGAGAAGCTGATGGGCTGTTCTGACCAGTCTAGGTGGCGTGTGTCATTCGCACCCTCGCCTGTTGCTGCTACCGAGTAGACATCCTTGCATACCTGGCGATGTCTCCTTTCTGCTTCAACGACCACAACGCCTCCGAAGATGGAGTACGCCGTTGATGGCGGGCGGAACTCCGGTGCTGGTGGTTCTTGATCTCTACCCTTGTCGGGATCGTCCTTCTTTGCCCTCTTGTCTCCTCTTCCTTTCACCGCCTGCTCGAGGAGGTCGCAATTACGCATGGAGTGCTAGGCGTTCTTGTGTATGGGGCATGGGCCGTTGAGGATCTTGTCGTAGCTTTCGTCGTAGTTCTTTCTTGGTCTAGCATTTGTATTAGCGACGTAACGATTGTCTCATCTGTAATCGTACTTCTGCGGGTAGCGCTCGGAGTTGCTTGATCTGTAGTCCCAGTGATCACCAGGTCTTCCATCGTTGCGGTAGTCTGATCGGCGATCCCCGTCCCTTCCGCGCTCCAGGGAGCGGGAGTATTGTCGCCTGGTCTCCCTACTTCGGGCGGTGTCATCTTGGTTGGCGTAAGGATTCGCGATCGTCATGAGCTCTTCTATGGTCGTTGGTATCTTCTGTGCCAGCTTATTTCTGAGTTCGTCGGTGCGTAAACCGTTGGAGAAGATGGCGATGGCCTCTGGGTCGGAGATATCCGTGATGCTCAATCGCTTATCGGAGAAACGCCTGATGTATTCGCGGAGACTCTCATTGCTCCTCTGGCGGACGTTTTCCAGGTCGTAACGTGTTCCCGGCTGGACACACGTGGCTTTGTATGTTTTGATGAAAATTTCTTTGAGCTATTCCCAGTTATCGATAGTGCCTTCGGGGATCTTCTGGAGACAATTGTTGGTCGTGGTCGACAGCATCACGGGGAGGTAGTTGGCCATCACATCTTGGTCACGGCGATCTCGTAGGTGGAGGCCCATTGCTCTGGGTTTATCTTGCCGTCGTATTTGTCCACCGATGTTACCCAGAAATTCATTGGCCACCGGACGGCGCGCAGGCGAGGGGAAAGAGGTCACAAATTTCCAACGGGTGGTGGTGTTAGGTCATGTCGTGGATTACCGTCATGCTGCGGGGATCTGCCTTGGTACTCCCTCGGAGGGCTTCGTCGCGCCAGCTCTGGTGTTCGTCTACGTCGCGGGTAGCTGCGTTCCTCCCCATCGCGTAGCGGAGATCTTCGCCTGTACTCCCTCGGAGGGCTACGGCGTGCCTGCTCCGGCGTTCGCTCACGCCGAGCGTCGTCGCGTGCTTCACCGTCATGTGACGGGGATCTTTGGCTGTACTCCCGCAGGGGGCTTCTGGGGTGATTTCTGCTGTGAGACTTATCAGAAAATTCAGATGGGTGGGCCGCCTTATTCACTTGGACCACTGCTGCTTTGAGGTGAGCTCCTATTTTCTCTGTTTTGGGCGTAGAGGGAGTTTGGACAGCACGCATGTTGCCGCGTCGAGGTTGGTGCTCGGAGTTGGGTATATCAGAACGTCGCCTATCCGGTCGAAGTCATTCTGGAGATTACGTCCTGGCATGCGACCACCATTTCTCTGGTCCTGCTCGCGCTGCTCATGTGCAAGTCGTTCGAATTCGTGGTGCTCCTCGTCTCGTTTCTCTTGCTCGACGCGCTCCCGTTCGCGCCGTCGTGTGCGCTGTTCCCTCGCGATGCGATCGGCCTCCGTCTCGTTGTCGCGTGGGACGCTGTTGGTGGAGACTTGAAAAACTATCTCCCCGAAACTTGGGGGAAACTCTGGGATGTCGCTGGTCGATCCGGATGAACCAGGCGTTTCGGGCCTCGTCGAGGCGACCGAGGCTGTGTTGACACAAAAAGTGATGATTCTGGATAGCAGGTCCTAACATTGCCGACACCACTGGATCTGCACTAAGCATGGTGACGTTTTCAGGACGTGGCCTCGGTGGTGTAGCCACATCGGCAGACGGATCCATGGTAGTGGAAGACGCCATTGGGGGTGCCGATGGGTTTATAGATGCCGATCCAGGTTGGTGATACGCTGGACCAACATATTGAGGTGCTTGTCCTTCTTTGAAAGATTGCATGATAGCATTGTACACGGTATTGGACAACACACTAGAGTGGCTAATTAATGCTTGATGTAAGGCAGAATTAACCATCTCTTGCAACTTACCAGGATTGACATCATACGTGACCTGCCGCGGCAACGACGGATCTTGCTTCTAGATGGCTTCGCCGCTCCTGCTTAGGCTGAAGGACTTCAGATACAACTGCTTGTACTCCTCTATAGCCCGTTCCATAGCCAGCCTTTGATCATCTTTTAGATCGGCCTCGGAGACTTCAATGACATTCCTCTGGTTAACGTCGGAGTTATCACCCATGATAGATGTATAATTGGTCCCACCGGGTGTGCCAAAAGAGGTGTTGACACAAAAAGCGTCAGGATCTGCGAACACCTCGGGCTATTACCCGAATTTTATATCCAAAGGTGTGCCAGTCGATTTGACCAGTTAATCGACAAGGACGATAACTAGAACAAAATCTGAACAAGACAACGGCGATACGCCCGGATGCCAAGACTCAGACTTGTTTCAGGATAACTAGAGCAGAGCTGAACGAGACAACAACGATGCGCCCGGATGTCAAAGCTCAGATTACTCCCACGCGGAACTTGCAAGGGTTTGACGGAGATCAAGGTGATGCAGCCCGTCGAAGCTTGAAGAACTCGTAGATAAACTAAGACTAATGCAATGAAAGGGTAAATTGCAGTAAAAGTAGATAAGAGTAATTGATTTGTTTGATATATGATTGATTTCTCACGACCCCTAGGTACATATTTATACTCCAGCAATAGGAGTTGTAAACAGACACGACTCGTACCTTTCCAAAACAAACTCCTACTTTAAAGGAAATAACTGACCCGCGTAGGAGTCGGACCCAAATAACAATATTATTTTCCTAAACAGACACCTCTATTTTTAAGGAAATAAACGACTCGTGCCAGAGTCGGACTTAGACTTCTATAACAATACTGGTACAAGATCACTAGTTTCCTTATGTCTTCTCTTCGATGAAACTTTCCATCAGCAGATTCTTCAATCCGCAACTTCCTTCTATTGCCATCGGCAATCTTCTGCTGACGTCAACCACCACATCACCCTGTGCCCATCGGCATCATCTCCTCATCGGTAATGCCTTCCAATTGGCAACTTTTCTCCTCTATTGGAAAATTGTCTTTACCAACTCACTCCTATCGGCAAGAATCGTCCCGCTTCCATCGGCAACAAACTTATCCTTTTCGTAGCATTTACCTTCATCGGTAACATTGACTGATGACCTCCCGATGCCGATGGAAAACGGCTACCGATCAATGCAAGTCTTAGCTCATTTGACACATGCCGAAAAATGGTGTCAACACATGCCCCCAAATTTCGGAGCGTAGAATATTTTACGCGCCGAAATTTTCTCTACTATAACCTTTCCCTCCAAGATACTTGCACGACCTCCTCGGTTACGCGCGAAAAAATCGCAATTTATTAACAAAATTCCGCGACAACATCATAAACAGTTATAAGCCCAATCATATCTCCTCGATTGCTGCACATTCCTATTGCATACCCTTCCACATTCCTGCTCAGTGAGAAGAAAATTCCAAAATACCACTGACTAGGCTTATAAAAATTACCACCATCCAATCTGTTCTTTACCCTAAGCCTGCATTCACTTCCCTTTGCCTTCGTCTTCAACCTCGGCGGTGGTTCTGAAAAACAGTCCTGCAAACTCAAGCGGCGACGTCTTCTTCCAGCAGAGCACGAATAGCTCCAATGGCGATCAACTTCGAAGTTTCCAAAGTAAACCTGCTCCCTTCTCGCTTTATTTCCTGCAAATTTCTTTTCCGCGTCAACTCCGTAATTTTTCCCATTTCTCCTTTTTTTATTTTTCTGAAACCTAGGAAATGTACAACAAGGTTGTAATCCCCATTGAACAATCCAATTTCAACTGTTTAGGCCCAATGGGAAATCCTGATCCTACCAATCTGATAAATGCGGAGACCAATCGCATCCCTTTCAGATCTGAGTGCTTTAACCTAGGGTTATGGAAGGATGCGTTCCGTTCATGGCCCAATTTTACCAAAGGATGGAAGAACTGGAATCTCAGGATAATTAGAACACAACAAGTCTATTGGTCAGAGCGCAATCTAGATCAGTGCATAAGACTTTCCATTGCCGATATCGAAAAGAATGAAAATATGATGATAGCCGCCTCTTACTTCTGCTCCGATACCATGAATTCCTTTTTATTCAAACATGGACCTGCTACCCCCACCCTTGCCGATGTGCATATGCTTACCGGTCTCGATGTCTCTTCTGCCAATCCGTCTAACCTCTTTGGTAGGTAAGCCGAATATAAAGTAAACACACGCAATATCGGCGGTTGGACTGGATATATCAGAGAGAACCAGAAAACTAGATCGGTAAGTCAGAGGGAGCACGCCATCTTCTTGAATATGTGGCTGGAAAAATATATCTTCTGTGGCAGAACAGTCGGACCAACCACCATGTACCTTCCTGCAGCAGAACTTCTAGCCGATGGAGCAAGACTTCCTCTCGGCCGATACCTCCTTGGATCGGTATACCACCTCCTGCACCAAGTATCCAAGAAGTTACTACTAGGTGAATCCATCGGCAATCTTGGAGGTCCTTGGTGGTTTGTAAATATATGGTTGAACGCACACATGTACAAGGTCCTCCAATTCGATCTTTTTAGTCAGCAATTTCCAAGGGATATACCAGAGGACTACGTATATGATGATGACAAATCGGCAACCCGTTCCCCACTCAATTTTGGGGAGGCTATCATAGTGCTGCCAGGAACCGATGCCAATGCAGACCAGTTCGGCAGATTCTTTCAAAAGCTTTATAACGGAATCCCTGCTTCAGAACGGCTTTGGTGGCCTTACATTGATGAAGACAACCGATTCCCTTTGTTGTTCAACCTTACCGATGGGAATGTGCCTCAGAATGAAGTAATCACGAAGGCCAGCATTGTTCCCCAAGCTATTCCAGTTAACATTTTCGGAACTGGGAAGAACGCTCCTCCATCCTTTAAGTTCTATTACCCATCGGTAGCAGCAAGACAACTGGCATTCGGCCACTTACCGATCAAGCTCTGCTATGCCAAGGTGATAAAACCAAGACAAATCATCTCCAGCGTCATGGACTGGAATAAGGTTGTCAATCTCCCTCCCGATGCCGATGCATCAAACATCGACCTATCCTTCTGGGCACCAACATCTTTCATTACGGATGAATACAAATTTTGGTGGCAAGAATGGAGAAATCAACTGTTCGCCAAGTCATCGCACTACTATCGACATTTGATTGACGCCAATTACGTCATTCCCGATGATGCAGTAAGTTTTTTATTCCAATGCATTTCTTATTATTTACCTCTATCATCGGTGTCTGACCTTCTTTTTCCTAACAGGTTGACGATCCAATCCCCAAAATGAGTAAGAGTGGCAAACCTTTCCATCTTCGAGTAATGAGCCCTGTATCAATCATCAGCAACAATGCTCCTACACTGGCTGCCTTCATTCCTCAGAGGGTACCTAAGGTCACTCTCGAGCCCAAGTAGACGCCTGCAAAGACCATTGCTACTCCATTGGTTGCTGCTGCCATCTTGGCGCGAGCTTTCGCAGTAAGTTTTACTTTTACTTATACCAATCACAAACTGCTCATCGGCAATATTTACTTTATGTAACTAGCACCAAACATTATTCAGGCAGCGAGGTCATCGGCAGCTGCTCCAGACGTACAAACTTCTCCAACTCACACTGCCGATGCCCCCCAAGCTTCGCAAACGAAACGGGCCGGTTCACCAACCACTGCTCCGAAGAAGAAACGCCTAAGGCGGGCTATCCCAGTTGCATCGCCAACCCCTGCCTGTGTACCAACGGCAGAACCATCATCGACGCCTATTCCTGAACATCCACTGAATGACATCTCCGACCAGGAGACAACACCACCCACTACGACAGCGGAAGCGACATCGGCATCGGTGAAGACTCCATAGTGATTTTGGTAATTGATGAAGCCTAAGTACTAACCTAGCTCTAAGTGTTTGAGTAGGTCCAGTACACTCATTGAAGATGATGACAAGTGGTGGAGCAAGCAAAGGTGGTGGAAACCTAAAGCTCACACTTGGAGAAGAAGGGAAGTGGAATGATCCTAAGCTAAACAAGGCAAAGGTATAAGCTAGGGATTTCTTATGGTGATCAAGACACCAAGCGGGTGTGATCACTTTTAGGTTAGACAACCGTACTATTAAGAGGGGAAATGCAAAAGTGATTGCGGTTTGTTGAGTGCCACTAGGTGTTATCTATATTGCATGTGCATCTAGGACCTAGTGATATACACCTTGCTAAATATCAAGTAAAACATGCCAAGAAGTGTTCACTAAAGAGGTATCTTAGTGCTTGGCAACTTGGAGCAAAGGTGGAAAAAGCAGAGACGTAGAAAGGGCGTCGGACGCTGTCCAACGCAACGGACGAGGGCGTCGGACCCTAGGTCTATGAACTCAGAGCGTCCGTCGGCCACAGAGAAGCTCCAGAGAAAAGTCAGAGGGCGTCGGACGCTGAGGCGCAGCGTCCGTCGCAAAACGAGTGGAGCGTCCGTCGGGCTTCCAGAGAGCTCTGCGAGCGACCGGTTTGAAGAAAGGCGCTGGACGCTGGAGGTTAGAGCGTCGGACGCTGGCACGGAGCGTCTGTCGCCCATGCAGCTTTCCAACGGCTAGTTCTGACAGAGCGTCGGACGCTGGCGATGGAGCGTCCGTCGACCGTGAAGCCGCCCAACGGCTAGTTCTGATAGTGCGTCGGACGCTAGCGACGGAGCGTCCGTCGCCCCCGTGTCGAGCGTCCGTCGCCAACTTAACAAGGTAACTCTAGTAAATTGCTCGTGTCTTTGAGTGCCCTCATCTTGTGTTGGTTGTGCGGCACCCGGTGACGGGTTTGGCCTGTGATACCAATTAGCGCGTGAACCTCCAAGTGAGTAAGCCGACACAACGGGGACGTAGCTAGTTGGCAAACTAGTGAACCTCAGGTGAAAAATCAAGTGTCAATCTCTTGTTCATCATTGTGATTGATTGTATTGATTGGAGATTTCTTGATTGGCTCATAACCTCGACACGGTGGTATTATCACTCTTCCTATCTTTGCATTACCTTATTCATTCTTATCTTAGTGTATTAGTTTGTGCCTAGAGGGCTACTAGACTTGAGTAGGATTTGAGTGATCCTAGAGTTATTAGGATAGCAATTGTGGTTAGAAGGCTTCGCATCCCTTAGTTTGCTAGTGCAAGACGAGCTTCGCCTCATTTGTATCTAAATTGTTGTTGAGTTTGTTTTTTAGTTTTCATTTTAGGCTATTCACCTCCCCCCTCCAGCCTTGGGATAGGACCTTTCAAGTGGTATCAAAGCTAGTACACCGTCAATTTGAGGCTTAACAACCTACGGTGTGATCATGGCTCAAATCAACAACATGAAGAAGCCACCAAAGTTCGATGGCACCAACTACGGCTATTGGAAAGTCAAGATGACCGCTCACATCAAGTCAATTAGTAGAAAGGTGTGGCTTGTGGTGGACAAAAAGTTTGAGGTAGAAGATGAGGAAGCTCCCACTCCGCAAGAGGAAGAAAAGTTGCAACACAATGATATTGCTCTAAGTGCTATTCATGAAGCACTTGATGAAAAAGTGTTTGAGCAAATCAAGAATCTTGAGAGTGCTCATGAGGCTTGGAAGAAGCTAGAAGAATCATTTGAAGGCACCCAAGCCGTCAAGAGTGCAAAGGCATACATCCTCAAAGAAAAGTTTGCAAGTTTCAAGATGGAGGATGATGAGAATGTGCCAGAGATGTTCCATAGGCTACAAGTGCTAGTCAATGACCTCACGGCCCTCGGAGAGAAGGTTGAGGACAAGGACTCTTCTCACAAGTTCTTGAGAAGTCTCCCATCTCGGTTTGAGACTCTTGTGACCTTGATTGTGAGAGGTGGATTGGACACCGTGACTCCCAATCAAGTCTTGGGAGATGTGATGACACAAGAATCTTACCGGGACAACAAAGAAAAAGATGTCAAGAAAGAAGAAAAGAAAGATGAGAAGAAGAAGAGCATAGCTTTCAAAGCTACTTCATCACACAAGAGCAAGGGCAAAGCCAAGGTTGAAGAATCTAGTGAAGATGAAGGCTCAAGTGATAGTGAGATTGATGAAGAAGAAATGGCTCTCCTTGTGAGAAAGTTTGGAAGATTCATGAAGAAGAAGGGATATCATGCAAGAAGGAAGAGACCATCTTCCAAGAACTTTGATGAGCCAAGGAAGTGCTTCAAGTGTGGAAGCTTTGATCATCTCATTGCTCATTGCCCATACAATAGTGACAAGGATGATGATGATCACAAGAAGAGAGACAAGAAAGAGAAGAAGCCCACCTTTGACAAGAAGAAGAAAAAGGGGTATTCTCACATTGTGACATGGGATAGCGATTCTTCTAGTGGTGAAGATGATGATCAAGAAAAGAAGACATCCACCAAGAAGAAGGCTTTTGCGAGCATTGCAATGAGGGACAAAATCTCTCTATTTGACACTTCATCATCATGCTTCATGGCCAAATCCACTAAGGTACATTCTCATGATGAGAGTGAGAGCGATAGTGATAGTGAGGAGCCCTCAAAGGAGGAACTCATGGACATTCTTGAACAAGCTAAAGAATACATAGATAAGAAGAGGAAGGAATGCAAGGAATTGCGCAAGACCAATGTGGCTCTTGAGCAAAACCTTGATGAGGCCGTAGCATCTCATGAGAGGCTAATGGAAGCCCATGCGGAGCTAGTGAAGTCTCACACTAAGCTTGAAAGAGCTCATTCCTCTCTCTTAGATCAAAGTAAGAAAGAGATTGTTCAAACATGTGACATGGGAGTTACGTGTGATATTCTTGATGAACCATCTTATGCTCCTATCATTGTTGCTCCTACTAACCCCTCTTGTAGCACTACCACTCCTACTTCATCTACTAGTGATGGCTCCACATGGGATTCCCCACTAATGGTTGAAAATGAAACACTCAAGAAGGAGGTTGCAAAGCTCAATCACTCCTTAGCTAAGGCTTATGGAGGTGAGGACCGCTTGCTTATGTGCTTGGGTAGCCAAAGAGCTTCTCTCTACAAAGAGGAATTGGGCTATACCCCCAAGAAAGGCAAGGCCGCTTTTGTTTCTCACAAAACTCGTTTTGTGAAGAACATCGGTAGCTATTGCAAGAGTTGCAAGCAAGTTGGTCACAATGAGCAAGTATGCAAGAACAAGAAGGCCAAGCAAGAAATATCCTCTATTAGAGTTGATTCATTATACATTCTTTCCAAGGGTACTAATGGTGTTCATGCCAAGTTTGTTGGTGCACCATGGATGGCTTCCAAGAAGTCCATTTGGGTACCAAAATCCTTGGTAACTAACCTTGGAGGACCCAAGCAAGTTTGGGTACCTAAAAAGAATTAATCTCTCTTGTAGGTCAATTACAAAGCCGGAGGGAGGCATTGGGTGCTTGATAGTGGGTGCACTCAACACATGACCGAAGAGGGAAGAATGTTCAACTCAATCAACCAAGATAGTGACCATGGATTTGATAATATCACATTTGGTGATAATGGAAAAGGCAAGGTGAAAGGGCTTGGAAAGATTGCTATCTCAAATGATCTTAGTATTAGCAATGTGCTTCTAGTTGAAAGGCTTGAGTTCAACCTCTTGTCGGTGGCACAATTGTGTGATCTCGGATTCAAGTGCATATTTGGAGTCGAGGATGTGGAAATCATAAGTGTGGATGGCTCAAATATGATCTTCAAGGGTTTTCGGTATGAGAACCTATATCTTGTTGATTTCAATGCTAGTGAGACTCAACTCTCAACATGTCTCATCACCAAATCAAGCATGGGTTGGCTATGGCATAGAAGACTTGGACATGTTGGCATGAAGCAATTGAACAAGTTAGTCAAACATGATCTAGTGAGAGGCTTGAAGGATGTCACATTTGAAAAGGACAAGCTATGTAGTGCATGTCAAGCCGGAAAGCAAGTTGGAAACACTCATCCAAAGAAGAGCATCATGAGTACAAGCAAAGCATTTGAGTTATTGCACATGGATCTCTTTGGGCCAACTACATATGCAAGCATTGGTGGGAACAAGTATGGTTTTGTGATAGTTGATGACTTCACAAGATACACATGGGTATTCTTCTTAAGTGACAAGAGTGACACATTTGATATCTTCAAGACATTTGTCAAGAGATGCCATAATGAGTTTGAAACAACTATCAAGAGAGTTAGAAGTGACAATGGAAGTGAGTTCAAGAACACAAGGATTGATGAACTTTGTGATGACTTTGGAATCAACCATCAATTCTCTACAAAGTACACTCCACAATCAAATGGGATAGTTGAAAGAAAGAATAGAACCTTGATTGACATGGCAAGATCAATGTTGAGTGAATACAATGTGAGTCATTCCTTTTTGGCCGAAGCTATCAACACGGATTGCTACTCTAGCAACCGTCTCTATTGTCATGGGATGCTTGAGAAGACTCCATATGAACTCTTGAATGGAAGAAAGCCAAATATTGCATATTTTAGAGTGTTTGGGTGCAAGTGTTATATCTTAAAGAAGGGAAAAAGACTAAGCAAGTTTGAGAAGAAATGTGATGAGGGATTTTTACTTGGTTACTCTACATCAAGCAAGGCTTATAGAGTATGGAACTCATCTAGTGGAATTCTTGAGGATGTGCATGATGTGGAATTTGATGAAACACAAGGCTCTCAAGATGAACAAGAAAACTTGGATGATGTGAGAGGTGACAAATTGGTCAATGCAATGAAAGATATGGATATTGGTGACATTAGACCAAGACAAGTACAAGATAAAGATGAAGATCAAGTGACCATTCCCTTACAAGAAGAAGCAAGTGGCTCTCAAACTCAAGATCAAGCAAATGCTAGTGAAGCTCAAGTTCAAGATCAACAAGAGGCTAGTCCATCATCATCTCAATCAAATGCTCAAGATTCTCACATGCAAGTACTCCAACCTACCAATATTGCAAGAGATCATCCTCTAGATCAAGTTATTGGAGGCATACAAAGTGGTGTTCAAACAAGATCAAGATTGGCTTCATTTTGTGAGAATTACTCTTTTGTCTCATCATTTGAGCCAACCAAGATTGATGAAGCTTTGAAGGATGTGGATTGGATAAATGCTATGCATGAAGAACTTAACAACTTCACAAGAAATCAAGTTTGGGAACTAGTGGATAGACCAAGAAATCACAATGTCATTGGAACCAAATGGGTATTCAAGAATAAACAAGATCAAGATGGAATAGTGGTGAGAAACAAAGCAAGACTAGTTGCACAAGGGTACACTCAAGTTGAGGGTCTTGACTTTGGGGAAACATATGCTCCGGTGGCAAGATTAGAGGCAATAAGGATTCTATTAGCCTACGCTTGTGCACATAACATCAAATTGTACCAAATGGATGTCAAAAGTGCATTCTTGAATGGGTACATCAATGAGGAAGTGTATGTTGAGCAACCACCCTGATTTGAAGATATAAAGAAGCCCAACCATGTATTCAAGCTCAAGAAATCTCTCTATGGATTGAAGCAAGCACCTAGAGCATGGTATGAGAGGTTGAGAAGTTTTCTCCTCTCTAAGGGATTCAAGATTGGGTTGGTTGACACCACTCTATTCACTAAGAAGATTGGAAGTGACTTGTTTGTCTTGCAAATTTATGTGGATGACATTATTTTTGGGTCTACAAATCAAGATTTTTGTGAAGAGTTTGGTGAAATGATGGCAAATGAATTTGAGATGTCCATGATTGGTGAACTTAGTTACTTTCTTCGACTCCAAATCAAGCAAATGAAGAATGGTACATTTGTGAGTCAAGGCAAGTACATCAAGGATATAATCAAGAAGTTTGGATTAGAAGAGGCTAAAGGAATTAGTACACCCATGGGGACAAATGGACACTTGGATGGTGACACAAGTGGCATGATGGTTGAACAAACACTATATCAGTCAATGATTGGAAGTCTACTCTATGCAACCGCATCACGACCGGATGTCATGTTTAGTGTATGCATGTGTGCTAGATTTCAAGCATCTCCTAGAGAGAGTCATTTGAAAGCAACAAAGAGGATATTGAGATATTTAAAGCATACACAAGAGGTTGGATTATGGTTTCCCAAGGGGTCAAGATTTGAATTGATTGGATATTCGAACTCCGATTATGCGGGATGCAAGGTTGATAGGAAGAGCACTAGTGGAACATGTCAACTTTTGGGAAGATCACTAGTCTCATGGTCATCCAAGAAGCAAAATAGTGTGGCACTCTCTACCGCCGAAGCCGAATACATTAGTGCGGGGAGTTGTTGTGCACAACTATTATGGATGAAGGCCACCTTGAATGATTATGGAATCAAGTTCAAGAGGGTTCCATTGCTATGTGACAATGAAAGTGCGGTGAAGCTTACAAGCAATCCCATCCAACACTCTAGAACAAAGCACATAGATGTGAGACACCATTTCATAAGAGATCATCAACAAAAGGGTGACATTTACATTGATAATGTGGGCACCGATGATCAATTAGCCGACATATTCACCAAGCCACTTGATGAAAAGAGGTTTTGCAAGTTAAGGAATGAGTTGAATATCTTGGATTTCTCCAAAATGAGTTGATGCAACCCCATGTATGACATGCCTCTACTCCAAGATAGCAAGGTACAATTATTTGACATGTGCATTCATCCTTTGCTAGACTTGTGTAGAACATATAGACATCACTCATTTAGGCTCATTCATGAAAAATAAAATGTTTTGTATGTGCATATGCTACCACTCTTGCTTCTTTGACTTGTTTGTCCAAGTGGTATCATATGGCATGTTGATAAGCTTGCATCCTCACATGTTTAGTCTAGAACATTTGCTCTTGTATTTAACCAACATGGATAAGATAACCATTGTAAGATGTGTGAAAAAGCTTGTCCATGGTTTAAACCGTGTTAAATATATAGGACAAGTGATCTAGGATGAACAAAAATGGTTAATTTTCACCCCACCTCCTTTATGAATTGACTTGATATAACTACAACAAGTGGTCCCTTTGTGGTAATTTATGACAAAGGGGGAGAGAAAATGATAGATATAAAGAGAGAAAGGGGGAGAAAAAGGGGGAAAAAAGTGGTAAAGGGGGAGAGAAAGTGATATGAAATAAAAGAAAAATTAAAATTTGAGCACACAAGTAGGGGGAGCAAGCCTATGAACAAGTTGTTGCATTTGACTGTGCATTCACACATATGTTTGCTTGCATTGTACTTCAATTCAATATGACTTGCTTGTGTGGTACTTGCCTAGCATAATCTTGATTGATGAATTGAATACTAGCATGTATAGATGTTAGCTAGAACCATAGATATTTTCATGTCTTTCCATTGGTATCGAGCTAACCTTGTTGCTAAGGAAGGAATTTTTGGCGCACTTCGATTGTTATCACGCTTCAAAGGTCCATTTCTTATACCTTAGCATCATGTCATAGTTTGCAAGTAGTTTACCCTTCCCAAAAGATCTATTCAAGCATATGTGCAAAGCTTTGACTCTTAATCATGAGAAGTGCACATATGTAGGGGGAGTAAAACACTTGCAAATCGTGTAAGGACTCAAAATCATATTTCCTATCTTTTATATTGGGTTGTCATCAATTACCAAAAAGGGGGAGATTGAAGACTCCATAGTGATTTTGGTAATTGATGAAGCCTAAGTACTAACCTAGCTCTAAGTGTTTGAGTAGGTCTAGTACACTCATTGAAGATGATGACAAGTGGTGGAGCAAGCAAAGGTGGTGGAAACCTAAAGCTCACACTTGGAGAAGAAGGGAAGTGGAATGATCCTAAGCTAAACAAGGCAAAGGTATAAGCTAGGGATTTTCTTATGGTGATCAAGACACCAAGCGGGTGTGATCACTTTTAGGTTAGACAACCGTACTATTAAGAGGGGAAATGCAAAAGTGATTGCGGTTTGTCGAGTGCCACTAGGTGTTATCTATATTGCATGTGCATCTAGGACCTAGTGATATACACCTTGCTAAATATCAAGTAAAACATGCCAAGAAGTGTTCACTAAAGAGGTATCTTAGTGCTTGGCAACTTGGAGCAAAGGTGGAAAAAGCAGAGACGCAGAAAGGGCGTCGGACGTTGAAGATAAGGGCGTCGGACGCTGTCCAACGCAACGGACGATGGCGTCGGACGCTAGGTCTGTGAACTCACAGTGTCCGTCGGCCACAGAGAAGCTCCAGAGAAAAGTTAGAGGACGTCGGACGCTAAGGCGTAGCGTCCGTCACAAAACGAGTGGAGCGTCCGTCGGGCTTCCAGAGAGCTCTGCGAGCGAGCGGTTTGAAGAAAGGCGCTGGACGCTGGAGGTCAGAGCGTCGAACGCTGGCACGGAGCGTCTGTCGCCCATGCCGCTTTCCAACGGCTAGTTCAGACAGAGCGTCGGACGCCGGCGACGGAGCGTCCGTCGGCCGTGAAGCCGCCCAACGGCTAGTTCTGACAGTGCGTCGAACGCTAGCGACAGAGCGTCCGTCGCCCCCGTGTCGAGCGTCCGTCGCCAACTTAACAAGGTAACTCTAGTAAATTGCTCGTGTCTTTGAGTGCCCTCACCTTTTGTTGGTTGTGCGGCACCCGGTGACGGGTTTGGCGTGTGATGCCAATTAACGCGTGAACCTCCAAGTGAGTAAGCCGACACAACGGGGACGTAGCTAGTTGGCAAACTAGTGAACCTTGGGTGAAAAATCAAGTGTCAATCTCTTGTTCATCATTGTGATTGATTGTATTGATTGGAGATTTCTTGATTGGCTCATAAGCTCGACACGGCGGTATTATCACTCTTCCTATCTTTGCATTACCTTATTCATTCTTATCTTAGTGTATTAGTTTGTGCCTAGAGGGCTACTAGACTTGAGTAGGATTTGAGTGATCCTAGAGTTATTAGAATAGCAATTGTGGTTAGAAGGCTTCGCATCCCTTAGTTTGCTAGTGCAAGACGAGCTTCTCCTCAGTTGTATCTAAATTGTTGTTGAGTTTATTTTTAAGTTTTAATTTTAGGCTATTCACCCCCCCCCTCTAGCCTTGGGATAGGACCTTTCAATCGGCACCTTTACCAGCCGAAATCCCCGATCAGAGAACGGCATCACCGCCATAGGAGCCAGCCTCCACAGCAGAAACAACACCAGCAACAAAACCAACTGCTCCCCCTACGGAAGCATGTTCATCGGCAACCGTTGCCGATCTCAAGGATGAGAGCATACCAGCCAACTTCCCAAGTCCCAGGCAAGAAATCCACTTCAAGATGGTAAGCCGATTACCTAAAACTTGCAGTATAAACTTATAATCGGCAAATTTTAACCGTCTCCTTTTCAGGCCCAAGATTCCCCGATAGCTTCTCCTTTGGCGTCAACCTCCCTGACGAAAACGAAGACAGAGAAGGTTCTGCTCCAACGAATAGCTTGTTTTCCTTCGCCGTCAACCTTTCCGATGAAGACGAAGACGAAGAAAGCTCCGCTCCAACTTTATCGGCAAATGTCAAACTCAAGCTTGAAACATTACTATCTTTACTGCAACAAGACACATCCCATCTCGTCCAAGACTCTACTGCAGTAAAGATAGCTTTTAAAGACATCCAAGACCACCTATCTGTCGATACAGAGGAAACACTCTTCCAGGCAGCGTTCCTTGAGAGCAGGCAACTCCAGTATCAAAGACTTTCTCGTCGCATAGCCGATAGAACCGCTCACTCAAAGATTGAAGAAGAAATGCTTAAGTTCAAACAAATTGCCGATGAGAAGCACAAGGACATCGGCCAAGTAGAAGCTTCCGGCACCAATCTTGAGCAAGAGATCGTTCGCTTATCGGCAAGGAGGGAAGAGTTGCTGACCGAATTGAAAAGGATTGCAGAAGCCCTGAACACAGCCAGCCAAAAGAAAGCTCAACTGCCCGACACCATTAAAGCTCTGCGACAAGAAAGGGATAGAAACACCCGACAAGCTATCCTGCTAAAGAAGAAAATCAAACCAGTTGAAGGGTCTACCGATGATGATGCCATGGAAATGGAAGAAATAGAACAAATTCGCCTGCGTGCGATATCAGCCATTCAATCTTTGTTGTAATTCATCATATCAGCAAGTGTAACAGTGACACTTGATTTTGCTTTGTAATATAACGCCAGTACGCTTTTTACCGATGTCACATAACTTATTTTCATTGGCATTCGAACAGGTATTCTATGCGTCTACCCAAATACTAGGGTAATATTTCTTCAAGTATTTACCGTTGATTGCTCTGGAAAATGCAACTCCTTCATGAGTTTCCAAAATATAGGCATTGCCAGGAACAGACTGACTTATCCGAAACGGACCCTCCCAATTAGGAGACCATTTTCCAAACTTCAAACTCTTAGTCCCAATCGGTAAAATCAATTTCCATACCAGATCGCCATCGGCAAACTCCTTCACCTTTACCTTCTTGTCATACCATCTGGCAATCCTTTTCTTATTTTCTTCAATGCTGATTAGAGCCCTCAACCGATGACCTGCTAAGTCTTCTACCTCATCCTTCATAAGAGTATCATATTCATCGGCTGTCAATTGATCTTGAGAAGACAATCGCCTAGAACCAGTTTTAACTTCCCAAGGTAGGACAACATCGTGTCCATAAACCAACTGATACGGCGAAACTTTGGTTGCACCATGACATGCCATCCGATACGACCATAGGGCTTCATTTAATACTATATGCCACCTTCTAGGGTTTTCTTCAATCTTGCGTTTGATAAGCTTAATAACTCCTTTATTAGTTGCTTCAGCTTGACCGTTAGCTTGAGCATAATAAGGAGAAGAGTTTAATACCTTGAACCCCATACTAGCAGCAAATTCATCAAACTCTCCCGATGTGAACATGGTTCCTTGATCAGTAGTAATAGTTTGAGGAATACCGAATCGGTAAACAATGTGTTCTTTTACAAAATCCATCATGTTTGCCGATGTCACCTTCTCCAAAGGAATCGCCTCAACCCATTTCATAAAGTAATCGGTAGCAACAAGTATAAACTTATGCCCCTTGCTTGATGGTGGATAAATTTGGCCGATGAGATCAATAGCCCATCCTCTAAACGGCCAAGGCTTGATTATAGGATTCATTGCCGATGCAGGTGCCCTTTGTACATTACCAAACTCTGACAATCCTGGCACCCTTTAAAATAACTAAAACAATCTTCAAGAATCGTTGGCCAATAATATCCATTCCGCCTAATCATCCACTTCATCTTGAATGCCGATTGATGTGCTCCACACACACCCTCATGGATCTCGCCCATCAATTCTTTTGATTCCTCTTTACCAAGGCATCTGAGCAAAACTCCATCAATCGTCCGATAATATAATTCATTATCAAGGAGCACATACTTGGTAGCTTGGAATCTTAGACGTCTTTCAACCTTCTTGGACGGATCTCTTAAGTAATCAACAATTTGTTTTCTCCAGTCATCGGCAACCATTACCGATGTCATGACTTCTTGAATCGGCTGACATCCTGAAGCATTCTGTGCTAACCGATTGGCCTCTTCATTATGCAACCTAGGAATATGCTCAAGATGGTACTATTTGAATTCTTTCAATAACCGTAAGCACTTCTCATGGTGTGCAATCAACACTTCACTTCGGCATTCATATACCCCTGTCAATTGATTGATCACCAACAAAGAGTCGCCAAAAATTTCAACAGCATCGGCATGCACTTCCCTGAGTAATTCCAACCCTTTTATTAAAGCTTGATATTCAGCCTGATTGTTTGTTGGCGTAGCAACAATCGACAACAAAATCTCATACTTCCGTCCCCGGGGTGAAATTAAGAGAACACCGATACCTGCCCCCTCTTTGCATGTAGACCCATCAAAGAACAAAGTCCAAGGAACAATCTCTACAGAGCTTACCACATTGCAATGATGAGTAACAAAATCGGCCATCACTTGACCTTTAACTGCCTTAGCCGATTCATACTTCAGATCAAACTCTGAAAGTGCCAAAATCCATTTGCCGATTCTCCCACTTAATATCGGCATCGACAGCATATACTTAACCACATCATCTTTGCAGATAACAGTGCATTCAGCCGACAATAAATAATGCCTCAATTTTATGCAAGAGAAATATAAACACAAGCATAATCTTTCTATGACCGAATACCTTGTTTCAGCATCTACCAGTCTTCTGCTCAAATAATATATCACACGTTCTTTCCCTTAAAATTCTTGAATTAAGGCTGATCTGATAACACCGTCATCGGCAGACAAATACAACCTGAAAGGCTTCCCGTGTTGAGGTGGAACCAAGACTGGAGGGTTTACCAAATACTTTTTGATCTCCTACAAGGCTAACTGTTGTTCCTCTTTCCATGTAAACTTTTGATCGGCTTTCAGCTTTAACAATGGACTAAAAGATTTAATCTTACCAGATAAGTTGGATATAAATCTTCTAATGAAATTAATCTTGCCGATCAAGGATTGCAGCTCAGTCTTGTTCGTAGGAGCAACCACTTTGTTAATCGCATCAATAGATTTTCTGCTGATCTCGATGCCTCTCTGATGCACCATAAAACCCAGAAATTGACCTACCGATACGCCAAATGCACACTTGTTAGGATTCATCTTCAGCCCATGTTCCCTTGTGCATTCCAGGATTTTTCGCAAATCGGCAAGATGCTTCTCAAAATTTCCGGATTTAACCACCACATCATCAATATAGATTTCGACTATCGTGTCGATGTACTTATGAAAGATGAAGTTCATTGCTCTTTGATAAGTAGCACCGGCGTTCTTCAAGCCAAAAGTCATTACGACCCACTCGAACAAACCGACGTGACCTGGACATCTGAAAGCAGCTTTGGATACGTCTTCTTTAGCCATGAATATTTGATTGTATCCAGCATTATCATCCATGAAGCTAATGATTTGATGTCCAGCAGCAGCGTCAATCAGCAGATCGGCAACGGGCATCGGGTAACCATCCATCGGTGTAGCCTTATTGAGATTCCGGAAATCAATACAAACACGAAGTTTTCCATTTTTCTTATACACAGGAACCACATTAGAAATCCATTCGGCATATCGGCATTGCCGAATAAATCCAGCTTCAATTAACTTTGTAATTTCAGCCTTAATATCAGGTAGAATAGTAGGATTGCATCGGCGTGCAGGTTGCCGATGTGGTTGGAAACCAGACTTGATAGGTAACCGATATTCAACTATCGATCGGTCTAAACCAGGCATTTCCGTATAATCCCAAGCAAAACAATCTTTATATTCCTTTAACAAATCAGTCAACTATTGTTCACATTAGGAATCTAACTTAGCACTAATAAAAGTAGGCCTAGGCTTACTACCATCGCCGATATCTACCTCTAATAAATCATCGGCCGATGTGAACCCCTGTCCCAGTTTTCCATCATCAGCGAACCGATCCATTAACACTCCTCTTCAGGACCGACTGCTTGGATCGGTGTGATACAGTAATCGGCGACTTTGAGGAACTCCGTATCCCAAGCTTCACCTGATATGCACCTGGTTTGCTCATAAGTTTCCGATTCTGCCGATGCAACAATCGATGGGGCCTCACTTCGGACGACTTCAATCTTATCTCCAACCCATTGCACAAGGCTTTGGTGCATTGTAGAAGGAATACAACAATTGACATGAATTCAATCCCTTCCTAGGAGCAAGTTGTAGGTGCCTTTGCCACTGTTTACAAAAAATGTTGTCGGCAAAGTTTTGCTGCCGATGGTTAACTCAACACATACGGCTCCCATAGCGGGCGACACATTGCCATCAAAATCTTTAAGCTTCATATCCATCTTGACTAAGTCTTGGTCGCCTTTCCCGAGTTTTCTGAACATGACATACGACATTATGTTTATCGACGCCCCGCCATCCACCAGCATTTTCGTTACAGGCTGTCCATCCACTTTGCCCTTAACAAACAGGGCCCTCAGGTGCTGCCATTCATCATCGGCAGGTTTCTCAAAGACAGCTACCATCGGATCCAAGACCAATTGTGCCATTTCCGCAGCCTCTCCGTCACTGACAAGTGCCATGAACTCCATCGGCAATATGACGACCATATTGATTTCTGCCGATGGATCCCTATACTTGCGTTTTGGCCTCCACTGCTTTTCCCTTGAAGGATTTTCATTGTCATACAAGTCATTTCGGCGTTTGCGCTGAATTCTTCTTTTCTAAGTCTTTGTCAGACCTTTAGGGCACCATTGAGGAAGCTTGGTTTTCCAAACAGGCTGGTGCTGCTTTTCATCGTTTGCATCGGTACCACTCCTGATGTTTGGATCTCTGGAGAATGTTTCTTCATCAGGCACTCTTGCATTGGCCATCTCCTCAAGCTCCTCTTGATCAACACGCCTGCCAAGCCTGTTATGCGCGCTGAGCTTGCCCCCCAATCGGTCATGTGCCAATTTCTTCTCTCTGAGCGACCTAGCATGTTTGGATACCCGATCGTCAAAGCAAGGCTTCTTTTCTGACCGATCGGTAGGGTAGTATCCATTGCATTCAGGACAATTATCGGCAGTAGGTAATTTTATGCCTTCTTCCCAACAGTGAACAAAGAAGGGACACTTCCAGTGGTCCTTATGCCGAAGTCATTCTTGGTTCTCTTCTTCTTCCTGCCGATACTGCTCCTCTCGTGATTGCCGATACTCTCGCCTTGGCTGCTTATGCGTGATTATAACACCAGGAGCCCTCTTGGCATTGATACCTTCATCGGCAACTTTCTTGCCCTTTCTGTAATCGGCAAACCTCCTCTCATCACGCTCAGCTACTTGGTGGTCAGGATCTACCGATGCGTTCTTCCTAACAGCTTCCGATGTCAGCACTTTGGTTTTTCTACTAGTTTCTACCATATTATTTGGAAACGGGTGCTGATCAATCTTCATCTGTCTCTGGACTTTAGAATTTTCAAATTTTATTCATCCAGATTCAATTTTTGACTGCAACTGCTGCCTGAATACTTTGTAGTCGTTGGTACTGTGCGAGGTTGCATTGTGCCACTTACAATACCTGATCTTTCTGAGCTCTTCGGCCGATGGAATTACTTGGTTAGGCGCCAACTTGATCCGCCCCTCTTGAAGTAACGAGTCAAACATCCTATCGGCCTTGGTAATATCGAAGGTGAACCTTTCAGCTTCTTTCTGACCAAACGGACAAGACACAGATTTCTTATCCTTCACCCATTCGGCAGCGCTGATGTTTAGCTCCTCATCGGAATCTTCTTCTCGCTCTATGAAGGTCACCTTCTTATTCCAAGTTTTTCTGGGCTCAAAAGTCTTGATGTCTTGATCGGCAATTCTCTGCACAAGGTGACTCAGACTTTCAAACTCTTGAGACACGTACTTATCTTTGATGTGCGGCAGTAGTCCCTGGAAAGCCAAATCTGTCAATTGCCGATCATCAAGTACCAGGCTGTAGCATTTGTTCTTTACATCTTGCAGCCTCTGAACAAAGTTTTCCACCGATTCGTCATTACGTTGCCTCAGCTTGACCAAATCGGTAATCTTCTTCTCATGTATGCCAGCGAAAAAGTATTTATGAAACTGCCTCTCTAGATCGGCCCATGTGATTACAGAGTTTGGAGGAAATGATATAAACCATGTGAACGCCGATCCGGACAATGATGATGAGAACAATCTCACTCTTAGCTCTTCTCTGCTGGCAGCTTCTCCACACTGGATAATGAAGCGATTGATATGCTCCATTGTCGACGTGTCATCTTGGCCGGAGAATTTGGTGAAATCAGGCACTTTGTACCGATTTGGGAGAGGAATTAAATCATATGCTGGAGGATACGGTGTCCAATAAGAATATGTATTAACCTTGGGTTTAATGCCGAATTGTTTCTTCATTACTTCGGCGATCTTATCGGTCCAATATGCATCCTGCTCTTGCCGATTCATTGGCTAATTGTTGACTGGTGGAGCCGGCTGATGCGCCCCTTCAGGTCTTGGTAAAAGATGGTTCAGGGTAATTGGCATGGGCGCAGCACCAGTCATCTGGACGTTATGCATCGGCTGATTTACCGATGGATAATTTTGTACACTTGTTAGATTGGGTTGAGTTATCATATTCATCGGTTGTTGTACCGATGGTCCACCCTGAGTGTTTGCTGGACTTTCATACTGATACATTAGTACGCCAGGCTATTGAACCGACGGCTGACTAGTCCATCCAGTGTTATAAATCATCAGCATGTGACTTACCAATGGCTGATAGCTGACTGACACCTGTTGCTCCTGCACCTTGGAGTAATCAACAAATTGGTTACCTTGATGTGCTATTACCTCGGCCTGAGGATTTACCAACATAGGTTGGCTTCTAGTTGCTATAGTGTGTTGCATCAGCACAGAGTTCACCGATGGTGGCATCAAAGGTACTTTAAGAATCACCACCTAGAGATCTTCTGATGGCATTTGTACAATTGGAGAAGACGTAGAGTAATGCATCATAGGGATTGGCTGTGATTGCATTGCCGATGCCACGGAGCCCTTCCAAGATGAACTATCTCCCTGCACCAGATTGGAACCAGCAGATGGATTTGAAGGCATACCGTATCCCCACCAGTTGGCAGGAGCTGGATGATTCTGGATAGCAGGTCCTGACATTGCCGACACCACTGGATCTGCACTAAGCATGGTGACGTTTTCAGGACGTGGCCTCGGTGGTGTAGCCACATCGGCAGACGGATCCATGGTAGTGGAAGACGCCATTGGGGGTGCCGATGGGTTTATAGATGCCGATCCAGGTTGGTGATACGCTGGACCAACATATTGAGGTGCTTGTCCTTCTTTGAAAGATTGCATGATAGCATTGTACACGGTATTGGACAACACACTAGAGTGGCTAATTAATGCTTGATGTAAGGCAGAATTAACCATCTCTTGCAACTTACCAGGATTGACATCATACGTGACCTGCCGCGGCAACGGCGGATCTTGCTTCTAGATGGCTTCGCCGCTCCTGCTTAGGCTGAAGGACTTCAGATACAATTGCTTGTACTCCTCTATAGCCCGTTCCATAGCCAGCCTTTGATCATCTTTTAGATCGGCCTCGGAGACTTCAATGACATTCCTCTGGTTAACGTCGGAGTTATCACCCATGATAGATGTATAATTGGTCCCACCGGGTGTGCCAAAAGAGGTGTTGACACAAAAAGCGTCAGGATCTGCGAACACCTCGGGCTATTACCCGAATTTTATATCCAAAGGTGTGCCAGTCGATTTGACCAGTTAATCGACAAGGACGATAACTAGAACAAAATCTGAACAAGACAACGGCGATACGCCCGGATGCCAAGACTCAGACTTGTTTCAGGATAACTAGAGCAGAGCTGAACAAGACAACAACGATGCGCCCGGATGTCAAAGCTCAGATTACTCCCACGCGGAACTTGCAAGGGTTTGACGGAGATCAAGGTGATGCAGCCCGTCGAAGCTTGAAGAACTCGTAGATAAACTAAGACTAATGCAATGAAAGGGTAAATTGCAGTAAAAGTAGATAAGAGTAATTGATTTGTTTGATATATGATTGATTTCTCACGACCCCTAGGTACATATTTATACTCCAGCAATAGGAGTTGTAAACAGACACGACTCGTACCTTTCCAAAACAAACTCCTACTTTAAAGGAAATAACTGACCCGCGCAGGAGTCGGACCCAAATAACAATATTATTTTCCTAAACAGACACCTCTATTTTTATGGAAATAAACGACTCGTGCCAGAGTTGGACTCAAACTTCTATAACAATACTGGTACAAGATCACCAGTTTCCTTATGTCTTCTCTTCGATGAAACTTTCCATCGGCAGATTCTTCAATCTGCAACTTCCTCCTATTGCCATCGGCAATCTTCTACTGACGTCAACCGCCACATCACCCTGTGCCCATCGACATCATCTCCTCATCGGTAATGCCTTCCAATCGGCATCGACAACTTTTCTCCTTTATTAGAAAATTGTCTTTTACCAACTCACTCCTATTGGCAAGAATCGTCCAGCTTCCATCGGCAACAAACTTATCCTTTTCGTAGCATTTACCTTCATCGGTAACATTGACTGATGACCTCCCGATGTCGATGGAAAACGGCTACCGATCAATGCAAGTCTTAGCTCATTTGACACATGCCAAAAAATGGTGTCAACAGGCTGAGGAGACCATGCCATCGAGAGATACTGCCTGGTTGGAATCGTCAGAGATCGGGGAGATGACAACGGTGTTCACGATGGGTGCTGGGGGAATCTGGCTAGAGATCAGTCGATGCGTTTGGCGCTGGAAGACAGGGGCCTGATTACTGAGCCCATAGCGCATCATTGGGGAGGGGCGAGTGTCCCTGGTCATCGCGACCATTGTCTTCAGCGGAGATCGACGGCGGCGTGGTCGGTGACCGTGGTGACCTGGGAGTCGGCGTCGCGCCGCCTAGACGAGGTCGATGCAGCTGATGATTCCGGTGTTGGCACGATCAACAATGCTGATCAGGTCATCGATGTTGACGTCCTTGCGCAGGTTGTACTTTGGTATGGCAGGGTGACGCGGAGATGGTGGTGAACTTACCCCGCGTGACGTGGATCCGATGGTCCAAGATATAGCTCCAATCTGGATCACTGTGCCGGGCGCCGGAAGGACCATTGAATCCCGGAAGGTGACTGCTTGACGAGCCATGAAGTCGATGCACACACCCCCTACCTAGCGCGCCAACTGTCGATGAAATATGCGTCGCAGTCTACCTAGGGGGTACCCCATGATAGTAGATTGTTAGGCAGAGGTGTGGCGACGGCGATCAAGCGTAACATAGAGAGCGTAGACACGACGGTTTATACAGGTTCAGGCTGGCAAACCGTCGTAATACCCTACGTCCTATGTTCTGGTGGTTAGATTGATCTCGTATATCAGGTTACAAGATCTGTAGATGATCTGAGAGACCAACTCCTAGGATCTTCCCAATGGCAAGGGATCCGAGTCTATCTACTAGGATCTTCCTTGGCGAGCAAGTCTTCTTAGGAGTCCTTAGAGAGCACGACGGGCTGGTCGCGTACCGTAAGGCCTCGTAGGCTGGGCCGTCTCCTAGTCGGCAGGCCCAAGAAGTTCCCTGGGGATATGCCGAGGTTATATTCCCAACAGTGTCCTATCAAAACAATGGGTACTTAGATGTCCGCCTCTCTAAAATAGAGAGAGAGAGAGCAAGCCCAAGTTCTCTCAAAAGTTCCAAGTTCCAAAAGAGAGATGTATGTATTTATGTATTCAAGGAGGAGAGTAAAATTAGGTTTCCACCATACACCCTCATATATCCATCACACATATATATCCACCCTCATACATCCACCATATATCCCATACACATGCACATCTTGATTTGATTGTATGCCCTGTTTCTCTGGATCCATTGTTTGACTTTACAATATATGCTTTGCAAGTATGTATGTGTTGTTTCTCCCCCACCTATGAACTCTGTATATTGTCTATTTGTTATAGGATGAGAGAGAGAAGGCATAACACCATTGTTGCCTTGGTGAGGATCCACAAATACCACATATAGAGAGACTTGAGAGGTACATACAAAAGAGACTTTGAGTTTTATTTTGAAAACTTTGCAAAACTCCAAGATGAAGGTAAAGTGAAGAGCTTGAGACATAGCACTTGGCTTGATCATTCTACTTTTCAATTACTCAAGACCCAAGTGATGGCTATAAGCCCCATGGTTAAAGGTAATATGGGTAAGTTTGAAAGTCCGAATAGTTTACTCTAATCAAGAGGAGAATTCTTGTTTGAATGCACGTGTACCTTTAAGGTGTGAAAGCATTGTAGCAACTCCTGATCCATCATTGAGTTCATCTTTGCTCAGGGAAGAGCAAAAGGTAAGCTTGGGGGAGTTGTTGACGGTCCTTAAGTACCAATTTTAACCGTCAACTAAACAAGGAAAAGGATCTAAATGAAACCAATAGCTAGAATTAGGGTTTATACTGACAAAATTCCATGAGTTTTGGTGAATGTCTATTTCTGCAGGGGGTTGTCAGGAAATACCAAGGAAGGGCCCACATGTCATGTTTACATAGAGATAATTATCATCCGTAGAAAAAAGAAGAATCTAGAAGGGTCAAGAAGACGCGGGAAGGAACGCGAGGGCGAGCGGGCCCAGGGGCATGGCGCCCGCCCTATCCCCTAGGGCGGCAGCCCTGGCCAAGTGGCCAATCAACTTCCACCTCGCGGATCACGCTCCACCGACTTTGAGGATCAATCTAAACCATAAACTTAAGGTCGGTTTGATCCGACGGTCCACATTCATTTGAAGAGGTTATATATGCAAGGCCCCTGACCCACCTGAGGGGCATCTCATCTCATTATTCTTCTCCAGAGCAAAAGCTAGGGTTTCAATTAGATGTAGAGAAGGAGAGAGGTCCCTCTAGTTGTCTAGATCTAGTTCTTCTAATTCTAGTTCATCTAGTTGTAATTAGAGGTGAGAGAGAGTGTTGACGGTCCTTAAGTACCAAATTCAACCGTCAACTAAATAAGGATAAGGATCTAATGGAAACCAATACCTAGAAATAGGATTTATATTGATAGAATTCCACTAGTTTTGGTGAATGTCTGTTTCTGCAGGGGGTGATCAGGAAATACCAAGGAAAGGGCCACATGTCATGTTTACATAGAGATATTTATCAACCGCACAATTTTCTATACTCTAGAAGGTTCCAGGAGACACCAGAACGAATGGGAGGCAAAACGGGCCCGAAGTCAGGGCGCTCGCCCTACCCCCAGGGCCAATCAGCTTCTGCTTCGTGGATTATGCTCCACCGCCTTTGAGGATGAATCTAAACCCTTCATATAGGTCGGTTTGATCCAACGGCCCACGTTCATTTGAGGAGGCTATATAAAGAAGGCCCCTGACCCCCCTGAGGATCATCTCATCTCATTATTCTTCTCTAGAGCAAAATCTAGGGTTTCAATTAGATGTAGAGGAGAGAGGTCCATCTAGTTGTCTAGATCTAGTTCTTTTAGTTCTAGTTCATCTAGTTGTAATTAGAGGTGAGAGGGAGGAGGAGAGAGCTAGGAGGAGCCGGATCTGTCGGATCTTCCTCAACATTGTACCTTTGCAGCATCTGGTTCGGAACAATCTCCAGGTTCTTCATTTATTATTTCTAAGTATCTTATTTTAGTTCTTACTTTATTCTATTTACGGGATCTCCGCTCGTATTGAGTGCTCTAGTCTTGAATTCGGATTAGAGTAGTAAGCAATAGTGTAGATGTGGTGTCTAGACTAGAGTTTACCTGAGTTTGCGCCCAATCCTACGGATAGTTGTGGTAACCCCAGGGGCGACAGCTCTGTAAGGCCTTTGTAGTCCACCAGGTTCGGGTTGGTGTTTTCGTAGAGCTTTTGGCAGCCTCCCCCCGACTACCTTTTTCCCAGTCTTTGTCGAGAGTCGAGAAGGTACTGTTGCTCCAAAGTAAGTAGAGTATTGTGGGCCTTTGATTAGATATCCCGCTTAGAAAATTCTAAAATCTCTCTACCCAGTTATCTTATCTATCCTTGGACACTCTTAGTTCTTATCTAGTACACTTCACGTTCCCCGTGGAAATCGATACCCTTGGAATACTCACGGGTGAAAGATACAACGGTATCCGTGCGCTTATGGATTGATCTGTTTGTGTTAAGAAATACCAACAAAGAGGAGGAGAGAGCTAGGAGGAGCCGGATCTGTCGGATCTTCCTCAACATTGTACTTTTGCAGCATCTGGTTCAGAGCAATCTCCAGGTTCTTCATTTATTATTTCTAAGTATCTTATTTTAGTTCTTACTTTATTCTATTTACAGGATCTCCGCTCGTATTGAGTGCTCTAGTTTTCATATGGGATTAGAGTAGTAAGCGATAGTGTAGACGTCGTGTCTAGACTAGAGTTTACCTGAGTTTGCGCCCAATCCTACGAATAGTTGTGGTAGCCCTAGAGGTGACAGCTCTGTAAGACCTTTGTAGTCCACCACGTTCGGGTTGGTGTTTCGTAGAGCTTTTGGCAGCCTCCCCCCCCCCCCGACTACCTTTTTCCCAGTCTTTATCGAGAGTCGGGAAGGTATTATTGCTCCAAAGTAGATAGAGTATCGTGGGCCTTTCATTAGATAACCCCCTTAGAAAACTCTAAAATCTCACTACCCAGTTATCTTATCTATCCTTGGATGTTCTTAGTTCTTTTCTAGTTCACTTCACGTTCCCTGTGGAAATCGATACCCTTTTGGAATACTCCCGGGTGAAAGCTACAACGGTATCTGTGCGCTTGCGGATTTATCTGTGTTCGTTAAGAAATACCAACACATACCTAACTCAAATTCGAAATATAAAAGAATTAAAGTCCTTTGAGCTTGTTGCCATGCCTTTATTTAATTGGAGGGGTCCGCCAACCTGTTCATCAACCTCCTTATTTTTAACCTGCTTGTCATACTTGAAGAGTCTCATTAGTTCTCTAAATATGTTGTCATGTCACCAAAACCCATTTAGGGCTTGATTGCACTTTCACAGTGCTTATGACCTCCATAGCTTGTATGAGCCTCTGTGATGACTAATGTCTTATAATGATTACAGTGGTATGAAAATCTATCATTAATGATGATCATACCATTTACATTAGTTAGACGTTTATTGCATGAAAAGATAGATGCTCTTGTACTAATAAGGAACCATAATGATTAGACTCGCCTAAATGTTTAAGTCCGTTAAGGGTGAGCTAAAGCCTATGAGCTCTAATGAAGTATGAACTTAGTACAACTTTCTAATGGGATCAACATAGTGGACTATAGATGGGTCGGTAATGTTATAAGTGATTTCAAAAGAAAGGTGGAAAGGTTCAAGTAAAGGCTTGTAGTAAAGGCTTCCTATAAGTTTTTCCTCTCCCATATCTAATAAACTTTTTTAGGTTCTCATTATGCTTGTTTGCCACTCATTATGATTTAGAGTTGCATTACACTAATGAAAATATGCCATCATGGTAACTTACATAAGAACATATACATGACTCAACTATGAGGTTTTGTCATGAAAGCAAGGAACATGGAGTGTAAACTAAATATAGCTATTTATGTCCATGAGTAAGCATCTTGACAATGGCACTCTAAGATTGATGTTGTTGTTTAGTGAACCTAAGTTTAACAACTATATATATGCTAAGATCAAGGGGAGCTAGTATATCATCCTTTTACTTTATATGGATGAAAATCTTACTAGAAAGTAGCACTAGGTACATGCTACATCCTAATGAATGAGTCATCTCATTTTATTTGACATAAATATTTAGGTGAAGCCAACCTGCGAACACATGGTGGGTAAGTACCCATGTAGTTCAGTTTTGTGATGAGTGATTGCCCAACACTTGAGCGGTTCAGATTGAGTGGCTTGATTCTAACCCTTTGCGAAAGCAAATGTGTGCCTGTCTATCGGCTTGTGGTGTGCAGGTGCTATGCCTAGTGACAGTGGTCAATGGCGTGGAGAAGGTCGAGTAGAGGTTTGCCGTGCCGATCTACTAAGAGTGGTGAAGGGCAGAAGCGGGGCTCGGACTGAGGGGCCATGGGCGCCGGCAGACTAGTTGTGGTGGCTAGTACTTGGCACCGGCAAGTGCGAGAAGACATGGAGGTAGACCGAGTCGACCGAGTCAAGACGGTGGATGCGCGAGTCGAGCGGAGGTTCAGGGGACTCGGAGTCCGACCGGGCGAAGACAAGGTGGCTCACGTCGAGTGGTTTGGTGGTTTGGGCCTCAAAACCATCCGCGTCGGTTTCCGAGTTTGGGCCACAAAACTCGGGGTTCGGTAGTTGATCCCAAAGCTACCGGTGGCGGGTTTCCTGGGTTTGGGCCTCAAAACCTAGGCGGAGCTTCCGAGGAAGCAGGGATGGCATGTGGCGGAATCCTAGAGGTTGCGTCGAGGCGACGACAACTCCCGACAGGAAGCGGGTCCATCCATTCAAATGAGTGGCTGAGAGTTACCGACTTGGATTACAATGTCTTAGGGCTAGGTAATTCGGTCTTGTATCTAGGGGGGTCTTTGTGAAATAGCCAAAGCCTTGTTAAATAGAGGATGAAGGGGTATCCTCATTCTATCTCTGGAACCCTAATCACTTGCCCCCTCTCTCTCTCTCTAGTTCATGAGATCCCTAGGTTGCTTCTACCAACCTTTGTAAGAACTTGAGTTTGTCGTGAGGAATCGGAGGTCGTAACCTCCGTAAGCCATGGTGGCTTCGATTTCGTGATTGTGTCCCCGTTTTGCTTGTGTTCTTCATGTTTTGCTTTTGCTCCCTCTTTTCCCGAGATGATTTCTCTTTGTAGGGAGTAGCTCTTGCAAATCCGTTTGAACCAAGTTGTGCGTAATCGTGAGGAGCTTCTTTGCACCGAACAAATTCTCCTCATGAGTGCGTAGATCGGGCGTTTTCCTTGTGGAGTTCTTCGTTCTTGAGCTTTTCCCCAAATCTCTTTCCTCCCTTTGCTCTAAGCCAAATTGAGCAATGATTTCTTCGGGATAGCTCTGCAACTGCACTAGGATCTTGCCTACAAACTTCGATGGAACCAACTTTGCCTATTGGAAGGTGCGCATGTCCGCTTACCTCAAAGGGCTTGACACGAAGTTTTGGGAGATTTGTGAGAATGAGAACTACGTGGTTCTTGTCGCTCGGATCACCGATGCCCAAGTCACGCAGCATGCGTCAAACGCAAGAGCCCGTAGCATTCTCTTCTCTTGTTTGTCTCTTCCGGAGTTTGAGCGGGTTTCGAGTCTCACTACGGCACGGGAGATCTGGCAAACACTCTTGAGATATCATGAGGGCAACCCTTAGATCAAGTCCAGACTCTTTGACACGTACCGTAGAGAGTACGAGAACTTTGCTCAGTTGGCCGGCGAATCTGTTGACGGGATGTTCACTCGCTTCCAATCTATCGTCAACAAGATGTGTGCCAATCGAGCCAACTTGCCTTATTATGATCATGAGATGGCTATCAAGCTTTTGCATGCTCTTGATTGGAAGGTATGGGAGATGAAGGTGGCTGCCATTCAGGAGTCACCGGGCTATGATGCCCTGACCGTGGATGAGCTGTTCAGCAAGCTCAAGTCCTCGGAGATTGACTACCAGACCCGGGCCAAGCTTGAAAACCCGTCGAAACCATCTATGGCGTTGGTTTCTGGCCCCGACGGTACGTCTTCTTCCTCCTCTGACCCTTCACACTATTTGTTTGCTTTGTCTTTGATTTCTGTGACAGAGGATCAAGTGGAGGCTCTTGGAGATGATGAGCTGCCTTTGGTCATCACCAAGTTCTCACGGTTTCACAACAACCGTTTGAACCGTCGGCGTGGTGGCTCATCCAAGGGGTGCTACCATTGCGGTGATGAGGATCACTTCATCGCAAACTGCCCCAAGAAAGCTACGGGTGACTTCACCAAGCACAAGGACAAGCGCGAGCACCACCTCGAGGACAAGCACAAGCCCAAGGGTGGCTACCACCGAAGGTTCTCCAAGAAGGTGATTGACAAGGTGAAGGACAAGCACCGAGCCTTCTTCGCCTCTCTCAGCGACATCGATGCCTCCTCCGACGGAGGCGCTTCTTCAAGCGATGATGAGTCGAAGGGAAAGGTTGAGGACAAGCTCAACGGCCTATGCTTCTACGCCGACGCCAAGCACGGTGGCTTTTGCACCATGGCAATTGAAGAAGGCAAGGTCGGCAAGTGCAAGGATGGCCCCGACTACGACTACGACTCCGACACACCCGAGGTACCACCCACCGTCAAGTCCCTCTCTCTTGAGATTGAGTCTCTGAACGACGCCTTGATGAGTCAAGATGCGTTGCTCAAGCGTGCTGCTGTCGAGAGGAACGACTTTAAGGAGATGTTGACACAAAAAAGCGTCAGGATCTGCGAACACCTCGGGCTTATACCCGAAATTCGATATCCGGAGGCATGCCAGTCGATTTGACCAGTTAATTGACAAGGACGATAAATAGAACAAGATTCAATCAAGACAACGGTGATGCGCCCGGATGCCAAGATTGGGACTTGATCAGGATAACTAGAGCAGAGCTGAACGAGACAACAACGATGCGCCCGGATGTCAAAGCTCAGAGATACTCCCACGCGGAACTTACAAGGGTTTGACGGAGATCAGGGTGATGCAGCCCGTCGAAGCTTGAAGAACTCGTTGATAAACTAAGACTAATGCAAAAAAGGGTAAATTGCGATAAAAAGTAGAATAAGAGTAAATTGATTTGATTGATATTGGATTGATATTTTTTATACGCAGCCCTTGGGCACATATTTATACTCCCGCATGGAGAGTTGTACAGAGACACGACTCGTATCTTTCCTAAAACAAACTCCTAATTTTAAGGAAACCTGACCCGTGCAAGAGTCGGATCTGAAATAACAATATTATTTTCCTAAACAAATACGCCTATTTTAAAGGAAAACAAATGACTCACGCAAGAGTCAGACTCAAACTACCATAATAATATTGGTATAAAATCACCAGTTTCCTTGTGTCCTTCTTTCGATGAAAACTTTCCATCGGCAGACCCCTTCAATCCGTGACTTCCTTTTTTCATCATCAGCTATCCCTTGCTGACGTCCAACGCTAAGTCACCCTATACCTGTCGGCACTCCTACCCATCGGCATCGGTAACACTTTCCGATTGGCAACCCCGTACTGGTAACTTGTCTTCACCACTCAACCCTTATCGGCAATCGGCATTGGCAACATCTCCTCATCGGCAATCGGCATCAGCATCTTTGCAGTTCAGGCGATTTGACTTCACCGATTAACCCTTATCAGTAAGGATCATCCAGCCTCCATCGGTAACAACCTATCTTTCCTGCAACATTCTTCCTCATCGGCAAATTCAACTGATAACTTTCTGATGCCGATAGAAAACAGCCACAGGTCTTAGTTCATTTGACACGTGCCGAAAAACGGTGTCAACACATGCCCCCCAATTTCGGAGTGTATAATACTTTACGCGCCGAAATTCTCTCCACTGTAGCCGTTACCTTCGAGACAACTGCACAACTTCCTCGATTTCCGCGCGCAAAACCGTAATTTATTAATAATATCCCTCGATTATAGCACAAACAGTTGCAAACCTGACAATATCTCCATGATTATCGCACACATCCATCGTAGGCCTCTCCACATTCCTGCACAGCATGAGCAGAAACTCCAAAATACCCCTGAGTAAGCTTATAAAAGTTACCAGGATCCAATCTGCCTTTTTACCCTAGGCCCACTTTCACTTTTCACCTGCCTTCGTCTTCAACCTCCGGCGGTGTCTCCGAAGAACACCCTCTCGAGCTCGAGCGACAGTACCTTCTTCAAGCCAAGCACAATCCGCAAGAACTCCTCAGCTCCAATGGCGATTCAAGTCGACATCCCTAAGGTAAATCCACTTCCTCCTCATCCAATCTCCTGCTAGTTTCTTTGTCTGTATGAATCCCGTAATTTTTCCCCTTTTTCTTCCTTTGATCCTTCTTTTTCTTTTCTTTTCGAAACCTAGGAACTGTACAACAAAGTAGTGATCCCTCTCGAGCAGTCCAGCTTCACATGCCTAGGCCCAATGGGGAACCCTGATCCCAGTTATATGATCAACGCGGAAACCAACCAGATTCCTTTTAGATCTGAATGCTTCGGTTTAGGATTATGGAAGGATGCTTTCCGATCATGGCCCAAGCCCACCAAAGGGTGGAAGAACTGGTACCTTAGGGTCGTTAGAACACAACAAGTTTACTGGTCAGAGCGTAATTTGGATCAGTGCATCAGGCTTTCCATTGCCGATATGGAGAAAAATGAGAATATGCTGATAGCGGCCTCCTACTTTTGGTCTGACACCATGAACGCTTTTCTATTCCGACATGGACCAGCCACCCCTACACTTGCCGATGTGCACATGCTGACCAGCCTTGACGTCTCCTCTGCCGATACCTTCACTCTGTTCAATAGGAAAGCCGAGTATAAGGTGAACACTCGGAATATCGGCGGCTGGACTGGCTACATCCAGGAGTATCAGAAGACTGGATCAGTAAACCAGAGGGAACACGCCATATTTCTGAATATGTGGCTGGAAAAATTCATCTTCTGCGGCAGGGCAGTCGGACCCACTACTATGCATCTTCCGGCAGCTGAACTCCTTGCCGATGGAACAAGACTTCCTCTAGGCAGATATCTTCTTGGATCGGTATACCGCCTTCTACATCAAGTATCCAAGAAGTTACTGCTAGGCGAGCCCATCGGCAACCTCGGGGGTCCCTGGTGGTTCATAAACATGTGGCTGAACGCACACATGCACAAAACCCTTCAGTTTGACTTGTTCGCTCAACAATTCCCAAGGGACATATCGGAAGATTACAAGTATAGGAATGATGAATCGGCAACTCACCCTCCACTCAACTTCGGAGAGGCCATCATAGTATTGCCAGGGACCGATGCCAATGCAGAGCAGTTTGGTCTATTCTTCCAGAAATTCTACAATGGAATCCCTGCTTCAGAGCGGCTCTGGTGGCCATACGTTGATGAGAACAATCAATTTCCGCTGCTGTTCAATCTTACCAATGGGAATGTACCTCAACATCATATAATCATGAAGGTCAGCATTGTTCCCCGAGCTATCCCAGTCAATATCTTCGGAACCGGGAAGAATGCCCCTCCATCCTTCGAGTTCTACTATCCATCGGCAGCTGCGAGACAACTGGCATTTGGCCAACTACCGATTAAGCTCTGCTACTCCAAGGTGGTAAAACCAAGGCAGACCATCTCTAGTGATATAGACTGGAATAAAATCATCAATCTTCCTCTCAATGCCGATACGTCAGATATTGACTTATCCTCTTGGTCACCAACGTCCTTCATCACGAATGAGTATAAATTCTGGTGGTAAGAATGGAGATATCAATTATTCGCCAAATCATCACACTACTATCGGCATATGATTGACGCCAACCACATCATCCCTGACGATGCAGTAAGTTTTCAATCCTGATGCATTCTCCTACATTATTCTTATCATCGGCATCTGATCTTTTTATGCTTGACAGGTTGATGACCCGATCCCTAAGATGAGCAATAGTGGCAAGCCCTTCAACCTCCGAATGATGAGTCCTATATCACTCATCGGCAACAATGCCCCCACACTAGCTGCCTTCACCCCTCAGAAGGTACCCAAACCGACGCCTGTAAAAACCAAGGCTACATCGGCTGCTACTGCTGCCTTAACACGGGTTTTTGTAGTAAACTCATCTTCACTCATACCGATCACATACTGTCTCATCGGCAACAGTTTACTTTGTATAACTTGCACTAAACTTTTTCAGGAAATGAGGTCATCGGCAGCTGCTCCAAACACACAAGCATCTCCAAGTCCTGCTGCCGATGCCCCCAGGCTTCATCGAAACGGGCTAGCTCTTCTGCTGCTGCACCAAGGAAGAAAAGGCGCTTGTGGCTGGCTACCCCATCTTCGCCATCGACTCCAGTCGCCTCACCAACTGCCGACGCGCCAACGACAGAACCATCACCGGCTCCTACCCCTGATCATCCACTGGACGACATCCCCGATCAGGAGGTAACACCACCCGCTGCAACAGCGGAGGCGACATCGGCATCGGCACCTTCACCAGCCAAAATCCCCGATGAGAGAACGATGTCGCCACCACGGGGGCCAGCTATTACATCGGAAGCAACGCCAGCAACAATGCCACCAGCACCAACGGCATCAACTGCTTCCCCAACAGAAGCTCATTCATCGGCGACTACTGCCGATCTCCAGGATGAGGCTGGACCCTCCAACATGCCAAGTCCTAGGCAAGAAATTCGCTTCAAAATGGTAAGTCGGTTACCTAAAAATTCATAGTATAATCTTATGATCGACACATTTTAACTACTTCTTTTTCAGGCCCAAGACTCCCTAGACAGCTTATTCTCCTTCGGTATCAACCCCCAGGACGAGGATGAGCACCAAGAAGGCCCCGCTCGAGCAGACAGCCTATTCTCCTTTGCTATCAACATCCCCGATGAGGATGAGGATGAAGAAAGCTCTGCTCCAGCTCTATCGACATAGGTCAAATCTAAACTTGAAGTACTGCTTTCCTTGCTGCAACAAGATACATCCCAACTCATCCAAGATTCAACTGCAGCAAAGACAGCTTTCAAGGATATCCAAGGCCAACTACCTGCCGATGCAGAAGAGACCCTCCTTCAAGCAGCCTTCCTTGAGAGCCGCCGACTCCAATACCAACGGGTATCAGGCCGTATTGCCAACAGGAATGCTCAATCCAAACTTACGGAAGAAATGCTTAAGTTTAAGCAAATCGCCGACGAGAAGCACAAGAACATCAGCCAAGTGGAAGCTTCCGACACTGATCTTGAACAAGAATTCATCCAATTATCGGCAAGAAAGGAAGAGCTGCAGGCCGAGCTAAGAAAAGTTGAAGAAGCCTTGAACGCAGTCAGCCAGAAGAGAGTCCAACTTCCCGATACCATCGAAGCTCTGCGACAAGAGAGGGACAACAATGCCCGAAAAGCCATCGCTCTAAAGAGAAAGATCAAGTCGGTTGAAGGATCTACCGATGAGGATGCTAGGGAAATGGAAGAGATAGAACAAATTCGCCTGCGTGCGATATCAGTTATCCAATCCCTGTTGTAACTTGTTAAATTCCATCACATCGGCAAAAGTAATCAGTAATACTTGATTTTGGCTTTGTAATATAACGTCACGCTTTTACCGATGCTTATATAACCTTTTCCTTTATCGGCATTCAACTGAACACTATGTGTCTACCCAAATACTAGGGTAATATTTCTTCAAGTATTTACCATTGATTGCCCTAGAAAATGCAACACCTTCGAGAGTTTCCAAAATATAGGCATTGCCAGGAGCAGATTGTTTTATTCGATAAGGACCTTCCCAATTAGGAGACCATTTTCCAAACTTAGAACTCCTAGTCCCAATCGGTAAAATCAACATCCAAACCAAATCGCCATCGGCAAATTCTTTTACCTCTACTTTCTTGTCATACCATCTGGCAACCCTCTTCTTGTTTTCCTCAATGTTGATCAATGCCCTCAACCGATGACCTGCTAAGTCCTCTAACTCGTCTTTCATTAGAGTAGCATAATCATCGGTCGTCAATTGATCTTGAAAAGCCAATCGCCTAGAGCCAGTTTTAATTTCCCAAGGCAGGACAACATCGTGTCCATAGACCAACTGATACGACGAGACTTTGGTTGCACCATGATAAGCCATCCGATTTGACCATAAAGCTTCATTTAACACCACATGCCACCTTCTAGGGTTCTCTTCAATCTTGCGTTTGATAAGCTTAATAACTCCCTTATTAGTCGCTTCAGCCTGACCGTTAGCTTGAGCATAATAAGGAGAAGGATTCAACACCTTGAACCTCATACTAGCAGCAAATTCATCAAACTCTCCCGATGTGAACATGGTTCCTTGATCGGTAGTAATAGTTTGAGGAATACCGAATCAGTAAACAATGTGTTCTTTAACAAAATCCACCATGTTTGCCGATGTCACTTTCTTCAAAGGAATCGCTTCAACCCATTTAGTGAAGTAATCGGTAGCAACAAGTATAAACTTATGCCCCTTACTCGATGGCGGATAAATCTATCCGATGAGATCAATAGCCCACCCTCTAAACGGCCAAGGCTTGATTATAGGATTCATTGCCGATGCGGGTGCCCTCTGTACGTTACCAAACATCTGACAATCCCGGCATCCCTTAAAATAGTTGAAGCAATCTTCAAGAATTGTCGGCCAATAATATCCATTCCGCCTTATCATCCCTTCATTTTGAAAGCCGATTGATGCGCTCCACACACGCCTTCATGGATTTCACCCATCAACTCCTTTGATTCCTCTTTATTAAGGCATCTGAGCAAAACTCCATCGATCGTCCGATAATACAATTCATCGTCAAGGAGCACATACTTGGTGGCTTGGAACCTTAGACGCCTTTCAACTTTCTTAGACGGGTTCCTTAAGTAATCGGCAATCTCTTTTTTCCAGTTATCGGCAACTGTTACCGACGTCACGATTTCTTGAATCGGCTGATATCCTAAAGCATTCTGCGCTAACCGATTGGCCTCTTCGTTATGCAATCTAGGAATATGCTCAAGGCGGTATTCCTTGAACTCTTTTAACAACTGCAGGCATCTTTCATGGGTTGCAATTAAAGCTCCACTTCGGCATTCATATGTCCCAATCAATTGGTTAATCACCAACATAGAATCACCAAAGATTTCAACAACATCGGCACATACCTCCTTGAGTAATTCCAACCCCTTTAGTAGAGCCTGGTACTCAGTCTGATTGTTCGTTGAAGTAGCAACAATCGGCAACGAGATCTCATACTTCCGTCCTTGGGTGTGAAATCAAGAGAATACCGATACCTGCTTCGTCTTTGCACGTAGACCCATCAAAGAATAAAGTCCAAGGAGCAATCTCCACAGAGCTTATCACATTGCAATGCTGAGTAACAAAATCAGCCATCACTTGACCTTTAACAGCCTTAGCCGATTCATACCTTAGATCAAACTCTGAAAGCACCAAAATCCATTTGCCGATTCTCCCACTCAATATCGGCATTGACAACATGTACTTAACCACATCATCTTTGCAGATAACAGTGCATTCAGCTGACAATAAATAATGCCTCAATTTAATGCAAGAGAAATATAGACATAAGCATAATCTCTCTATGGCCGAATACCTGGTCTCAGCATCCACCAACCTTCTGCTCATATAATATATTACACGTTCTTCCCCTTCAAATTCTTGAATCAAAGCTGATCCGATAACACCGTCATCGGCAGACAAATATAACCTAAAAGGCTTCCCGTGTTGAGGCGGAACCAAGACCGGAGGGTTTACCAAATATCTCTTAATCTCCTCCAAGGCTAACTGCTGTTCTTCTTTCCATGTGAACTCTTGATTGGCTTTTACTTTCAACAATGGACTAAAAGATTTAATCTTACCAGACAAGTTGGATATAAATCTTCTAATGAAATTAATCTTGCCGATCAAGGACTGCAGCTCAGTCTTGTTTGTAGGAGCAACCACTTTGTTAATTGCATCAATAGATTTTCTGCCGATCACGATGTCTCTTTGATGCACCATAAAGCCCAGAAACTGTCCTGCCGATGCACCAAATGCACACTTATTAGGATTCATCTTCAACCCATGCTCCCTTGTGCATTCCAATATTTTTCGCAAATCGGCAAGATGCTTCCCAAAATCTTTAGACTTAACCACCACATCATCAATATAGATTTCGACTATCGTGCCGATATACTTATGAAAGATGAAATTCATTGCTCTCTGATAAGTAGCACCGGCATTCTTTAAGCCAAAAGTCATGACAACCCACTCAAATAAACCGACGTGACCTGGACATCTGAAAGCAGTTTTGGATATGTCTTCTTCGGCCATGAATATTTGATTATATCTAGCGTTGCCATCCATGAAGCTAATGATTTGATGTCCAGCAGCAGCATCGATCAGCAGATCGGCGACGGGCATCGGGTAGCCATCCATCGGCGTAGCCTTGTTAAGATTCCTGAAATCAATACAAACACGAAGTTTTCCATTCTTTTTATACACAGGAACCACATTAGAAATCCATTCGGCGTATCGGCATTGCCGAATGAATCCAGCTTTGATTAACTTTGTAATCTCAGCCTTGATGTCGGGTAAAATAGTGGGATTGCATCGGCGCGCAGGTTGCCGATGTGGTTGGAAACCAGACTTGATGGGTAACCGATGTTCAACTATGGATCGGTCTAAACCAGGCATCTCTGTATAATCCCAAGCAAAACAATCTTTATATTCCTTTAATAAATCGGTTAACTGCTGCTTACATTGGGAATCTAACTTAGCACTAATAAAAGTAGGCCTATGCTTACTACCATCGCCGATGTCTATCTCAAGCAAATCATCAGCGGATGTGAAGCCCTGTCCCAGTTTTCCATCATCGGCGAACCGATCCATTAAAACTCCTCTTCAGGACCGACTGCTTGGATCGGTTTAATACGGTAATCGGCAATTTTGAGGAACTCTTTATCCCAAGCTTCACCGGATATGCACCTGGTCTGCTCATAAGTTTCTGATTCTGCCGATGCAACAGTAGATGGAGCTTCACTTCAGACGACTTCAATTCTGTCCCCAATCCACTGTACAAGGCTCTGATGCATAGTGAAAGGAATACAACAATTGGCATGGATCCAATCCCTTCCTAGGAGCAAGTTGTATGTGCCTTTTCCACTGATCACAAAAAATGTTGTCGGCAAAGTTTTACTGCCGATGGTTAAGTCAACACATATGGCTCTCATAGTTGTCGACACATTGCCCTCAAAGTCTGTGAGCTTCATGTCCATTTTGACCAAGTCTTGGTCGCCTTTCCCAAGCTTCCTGAACATGACATATGGCATTATGTTTATCGATGCGCCACCATCTACCAACATCTTGGTTACTGGCTGCCCATCCACTTTGCCTTTAATGAACAAAGCCCTTAGGTGCTGCCTTTCATCATCGGCAGGCTTCTCAGAGACGGCTGTCATCGGATCCAGCACCAATTGTGCCATCTCAGCAGTCTCTTCATCGTCTCTGACAGGTGCCATGAACTCCATCGGCAACATGACGACCATATTGATTTCTGCCGATGGATCCCTATCCTTGCGCTTTGGCCTCCACTGCTTTTCCCTTGGAGGATCTTCACTACCACATAGGTCTCCTTGGCGTTTGCGCTGGATTCTCCTTTTCTGAGTCTTTGTCAGACCCTTAGGGCACCATTGAGGGAGCTTGGTTTTCCAAACAGGCTGGTGTTGCTTCCCACCACTGGCATCGGCACTTCTCTCGATGTTGGGATCTCTGGATAATATTTCTTCGTCAGGTACTCTTGCATTGGCCATCTCCTCTAGCTCCTCTTGATCAACTCATCTGCCAAGCCTGTTATGGGCACTAAGCTTGCCCCCCAGTCGGTGATGCGCCGACCTCTTCTCTCTGAACGGCCTGGTGTACCTGGATGTCCGATCATCAAAACAAGGCTCCTTACCTGGCCGATCGGCGGTGTAGTACCCATTGCATTCGGGACAATTATCAGCAGTAGGCAGCTCGATGCCTTCTTCCCAATAGTGAACGAAGAAAGGACACTTCCAGTGGTCCTTATGTCGAAGCCATTCCTGGTGCTCTTCTTCCTCTTGTCGACATCGGTCTTCACGTGATTGCCGATAGTCTCGCCTTGGCTGCTTATGCGTGATTATAACACCATGAGCCCTATTGGCACTGCTACCTTCATCGGCAACTTTCTTACCTTTTCTGTCATCGGCAAACCTCCTCTTGTCGTGCTCGGTTACTTGATGGTTGGGATCTACCGATGCCCTCTCCCTGGCAGCTTCCGATGTCAGCACTTTGGTTTTTCACTGGTTTCCACCATATTGTTCGGAAACGGGTGCTGATCAATCTTCATCGGTTTCTGGACTTTAGACTTTTCAAACTTGATTCGTCCAGATTCAATCTCTGACTGCAACTGCTGCCTGAATACTTTGCAGTCATTGGTACTGTGCAAAGTCGTATTATGCCACTTGCAGTACCTGATCTTCTTGAGTTCTTCGGCCGATGGAATTACTTGGTTGGGCGCCAACTTGATTCGCCCTTCTTGAAGTAACAAGTCAAACATCCTATCGGTCTTGGTGATGTCAAAGGTGAATCTTTCAGCTTCTTTCTAGCCGAACGGACAGGACACAGATTTCTTATCCCTTACCCATTCGGCAGCACTGATGTTTAGCTCTTCATCTGATCTAGAATCTTCTTCCTGCCCAATGAAAGTCACCTTCTTGTTCCAAGTCTTCCTGGGTTCAAAGGTTTTGATCTCTTGATCGGCAATCCTCTCCACCAGATGACTTAGGCATTCAAATTCTTGGGACGCGTACTTGTCCTTGATGTGCGGTAGCAATCCTTGGAAGGCCAAATCTGCCAGTTGTCGATCATCAAGTACCAGGCTGTAGCATTTGTTCTTCACGTCCCGCAGCCTCAGAACAAAGTTTTCTACCAATTCGTCATTGCGTTGCCTCAGTTTGACCAGATCGGTAAGCTTCTTTTTATGTATGCCAGTGAAGAAGTATTTAAGAAATTGTCTCTCTAGATCGGCCCATGTGATTACTGAGTTTGGAGGCAATGATATAAACCATGTAAATGCCGATCTAGACAATGATGAAGAAAACAATTGCACCCTGAGTTCCTCTCTGCTGGCAGCTTCTCCACACTGGATAATGAAGCGATTAATATGCTCCATCGTTGATGTGTCATCTTGGCCGGAGAACTTGGTAAAATCAGGCACTTTGTACCGATTTGGGAGAGGAATCAAGTCATACGCTGGAGGATACGGAGTCCAATAAGAATATGTATTGACTTTGGGTTTAATGCCGAATTGTTCTTTCATAACTTCGGCGATCTTATCGGTCCAATAGGCATCCTGCTCTTGCCGACTCATTGGCTGGTTGTTGACTGGTGGAGCCGGCTAATATGCCTCTTGAGGACGATGCGGGGTTGTCACGGGCACAACACCATTCATCTAAACACTATGCATCGGTTGATGTACCGATGGATAGTTTGGCACACTTAGCAGATTAGATTGAGTCATCGTATTCATCGGTTGCTGTACCGATGGTCCGCTCTGAGTGTTTGCTAGGCCTCCATTATGATACATTGACACACCAGGCTGTTGAGCTAGCGGCTGGTTAGCCCATCCAGGATTATAAATCATCGGCATATGACTTACCGATGGCTGATAGCTAACTGGAGCGTGTTGCTCTTGTATCCTGGAGCAATCAATCATCAGATTACCTTGGGGAACCAGTACTCCGACCTGAGGATTTGCAACCATAGATTGGCTTCCAGCTGCCGTAGCATGTTGCATCGGCATAGGGCTTGCCGATGGTGGCATCAGAGGTACTTTAGAAATTACTTGGAAACCTTCTGATGGCACTTGTACAGTTGGAGAGGGCGCAAAGTAATGCATCATAGGGGCCATCAGCTGTGATTGCATTGCCGATGCCATAGAGCCCTTCCAAGCTGAGCTATCTCCCTACACCAGATTAGAACCAGCAGATAGATTTGGAGGCATACCGTATCCCCACCAGTTAGTAGGAGCTGATTGACTCTGGATAGCAGGTCCTGAAATTGCCGACGCCACTGGATCTGCATTGAGCTTGGTGACGCTGTCAGGGCTCGGCCTTGGCGGTATAGCCACATCGGCAGACGGTTCCACGGGAATGGAAGACGCCATTGGGGCTGCCGATGGGCTTATAGATGCCGATACAGGTTGGTGATACGCTGGACCAACATATTGCGGTGCATGTCCTTCTTTGAATGATTGCATAACAGCATTGTAGACAGTATTGGACAACACGCTGGAGTGGCTAATTAACGCATGACTTAGAGAAGAATTAACCATCTCTTGTAACTTACCAGGATTGGCGTCATACGTGACCTGCCGTGGCAACGGCGGATCTTGCTTCGGGATTGCTTCGCCGCTCCTGCTTAGACTGAAGGATTTGAGATATAACTGTTTGTACTTCTCCATAGCCCGCTCCATGGCCAGCTTCTGATCATCTTTTAGATCGGCCTCGGAGACTTCAATGACGTTCCTTTGGTTAACGTCGGAGTTATCACCCATGATAGATGTGTAATTGGTCCCACCGAGCGTGCCAAAAGAGGTGTTGACACAAAAAGCGTCAGGATCTGCGAACACCTCGGGCTTATACCCGAAATTCGATATCCGGAGGCGTGCCAGTCGATTTGACCAGTTAATCGACAAGGACGATAACTAGAACAAGATTCAATCAAGACAACGGCGATGCGCTCAGATGCCAAGATTGGGACTTGATCAGGATAACTAGAGCAGAGCTGAACGAGACAACAGCGATGCGCCCGGATGTCAAAGCTCAGAGATACTCCCACGCGGAACTTACAAAGGTTTGACGGAGATCAGGGTGATGCAGCCCGTCGAAGCTTGAAGAACTCGTTGATAAACTAAGACTAATACAAAAAAGGGTAAATTGCGATAAAAAGTAGAATAAGAGTAAATTGATTTGATTGATATTGGATTGATATTTTTTACACGCAGCCCTTGGGCACATATTTATACTCCCGCATGGAGAGTTGTACAAAGACACGACTCGTATCTTTCCTAAAACAAACTCCTAATTTTAAGGAAACCTGACCCGTGCAGGAGTCGGATCTGAAATAACAATATTATTTTCCTAAACAAATACGCATATTTTAAAGAAAAACAAATGACTCACGCAAGAGTCAGACTCAAACTACCATAATAATATTGGTATAAAATCACCAGTTTCCTTGTGTCCTTCTTTCGATGAAAACTTTCCATCAGCAGACCCCTTCAATCCGCAACTTCCTTTTTTCACCATCAGCTATCCCTTGCTGACGTCCAACACTAAGTCACCCTATACCTGTCGGCACTCTATACCCATCGGCATCGGTAACACTTTCCGATCGGCAACCCCGTACTGGTAACTTGTCTTCACCACTCAACCCTTATCGGCAATCGGCATTGGCAACATCTCCTCATCGGCAATCGGCATTAGCATCTTTGCAGCTTAGGCAATTTGACTTCACCGATTAACCCTTATCGGTAAGGATCATCCAGCCTCCATCGGTAACAACCTATCTTTCCTGCAGCATTCTTCCTCATCGGCAAATTCAACTGATAACTTTCCAATGCCGATAGAAAACAGCCACAAGTCTTAATTCATTTGACATGTGCCGAAAAACGGTGTCAACAGGAGAAGTACCTTAGCACGCTTCATGAGCTAGATTTTGCTAAGGCGCCAGTGGTGGTTACCGAGGAGGTAGAGTGTGATGCTTGCGCCATTCACATGTCTGATCTTGTCACTCTCCAGGACAATTATGGCACTCTACTTGAGGAGGTCAGTGAGCTGAAGGCTAGGCCTAGCTTACTTGGTGCATGCAAGTCTTGCTTAGGCTTGCGTTTTGAGCTGGCACAGAAGGATGCTAGGATAGCTGTGCTAGAGAAGGTCAGCTCAGATAGCACTAGAGAGTCGGATCGCTTTGAGGCTTTGGAGCTTGAGATCACGTCGTGCGAACACGACAAGATGCGTACTGAGGAAGAAAACGCATACCTTCGATCCATCTTGAGCTGGGTGTCTTGCCGAGAGCCGCAGTTGGGGATGATGTTTAGCCAATGCAAAAGGGCTGGCAGCACGGAGTAGGCTTTGCTATAGGTGGGAAGGACGATAGCATGTTCGATAAGATCGGTGAGTGCAGTGGTTTGAGCGAGAATGAGACCCACCAAACTCCAAAGCTTACCAAGATCACTCCACCTAAGCCTACCAACCCCTCTGAGTTTCCTGTGAGAGATGGTGTGTTTGAAGAGCCACCCAAAACCACTCCACATAAGCAAGTGTGGATTGCAAAACCGAACCATCTTCGCAACCCACTTGACACACTGCCAGACATCTCTAGTGATCCCCTTCCTAAGAAAGCTAGAGCCACCCAACCCAACAAGAGAGTGCCTACCAAGAGTGCGGTGAGGTACCATTGTGATTATTGTGAACAGGATGGGCATTTGGCTGAGTTTTGCTATAGGAGGAAGAGAGATGATCAGAGGCAGTTTGAGTTGAACAACCGGGACATGTACCACCCACCAGTTGGGGCACGTGGATCGGAAGTTCAGAGGCGCACTACTAGGCCTAGAGGTACAATGCCTCAAGGTGCTAGGCCTCAGGAGGCCAGACCACGTGGTGGTCGTGCCCGGCGGGGTACCGGTCGTGACCCATACGACTACGGGCCTCGTGGCGGTGGCTTTACTCCACCCTTCTTTAGCGGACCACATTTTTCCTATCGTGGTGATCGCTATCCCTCCGTGGGGCAGGAGATGTTTGGTTTTTCTCCTAACCCATTCTTTGGGCAAGTGGGACAACACTGGTATCCTTCACAGTTTACTAACCCCAGTGTTGGTCCGTTTGCTCACCCTATGTCTTTTTATTGATGTAGGAAGGAGGACTGGAGGAGACTTGGCTTGTGGATTCCGGATGCTCACGCCATATGACCGGAAGTGCCAAGTGGTTCTCCAGCCTCGACCCCGTGCGCCACACCGAGTACATTACATTCAGGGACAAGAGTAAAGGTAAGGTTGTCTCCCGGGGGTCCATCCGAGTCAATTCGTCCGGAGCTCCCTATTGGTTGTTGTTTTCTTCCGTTTTGCCTAGGTTCTTGCCTCTTTTCCCTAGGGATTGAGAACCTGTGTTTTGGGGTTTCCGGTGATTTTCCTCCACTGCCGGTGAGCTCTCTTTTCTCCGTTTTCGTCTGAATCCCCCAAGCAACGCGAGCGGGAGGTTGAGCACCCAGCAACTGGGTTTGGTTTTTGGGAAGAGTGGCCCGAACATTTCCAGAGAAATTTGAGACTCCCATTCACCCCCCCTTTGGTCGCCGTTCTCTGTCCTTCACTACCATATTTGGGCATTAGTACACCTGATTAGGTACAAATTATGTTTAAGTCTATCTTGAAGGTCATGAATAATAAAGTACTTGAGAGATGTGACATAAGCTAATTGGTATCCTACGGCTATTACTTATGTTGTAAGGCAATAAATTTGGTTCACTCCAAGGTCCCATAAAGTAAATAAAACTAATCAGTTAAAGTTAAGTGCTTGTGCTTCAGCTGTTCGAAGCATTATGTTTGCACTCGCCCTATTGCGTCTTATGAATTGGGATAGTTGGCAAAAATGAATCAAACATAGGATTAGACCCATGTTAGACTATTAAGAACGCTTATGATGTGTAAGAGACTAAGAATTGCATGCTCGCACATAAAAAGTCTAAAAACTTCGAAGTAACTAATGATTTAGATGCTAAGTTTGCATGATCTGTTGAGACTAAGATGTCAACATTAAATTTTATTTCATCACACTTGCAAGCAGAGTCATTTACTTTATTTTAAGGCTCATGATGAATGTTAGTGAAAGCATGCTTAATTGTAGGCAAAGTCATAAGGCATAAGAACCTTATGCCCAATTTAAAGTGGTGAACATCTTATCCATACCACTATAATGTGTTCATTGAAATGTAGTTTTCCTATACGAGTAACAACGAGTCAAGTGTATCTGCCAACACGTTGACATAAAGTATCAAGCTATGAAAGTTAGAATCCAGGATCAGACAATTAGTAATGCATTAAGTTAATGTCATGGATCCTCTAAGCTTTGCCATCCAATATATTATATGATTATGTTGCGCACATGAATTTGATGGAAAGATTTTGATTCTGGGTATGAGGGCCATTAAACAACCAACTCCCATTATGTTTATGTGATATCCTATCGAGGTGGATTTATATATCGTAGGTGTTGTTGTTGTAGTATCGTTTGTTCATGTTGTAACCCGATGCCTCTGTATATTATTTATACTAAGTGTGGACTTATGATGTTAGCCTTTTGATCAAAGGGGAGAATGTTGGAATAAATGATCTCAGGCCCATGGGCTGTATGGGCCAACGTCCTAACCACCCCTATGGTCGAGTCAAGGGGAGTATGTCAATTCCCCGTACGTGCCGTAATCGAGGGCACCCTAACGTTACGAGGTTGTGGCCCCTCGTCACGCAGCGCTTATAAGAGGATGGCTCCTACTCTTCGGGAACCAACGTTCTGAGAGTTTTAGTAATGTCTATGCATATCCAGTGCCTATCCTAAGATCCGATATCTAAGGGCGCTGAAGTGATGGGAAGGCCACCGCCGTCCCTCTTCTTCACCGACACGGGAAGGGCACTATTGTTCTCTACCGTGGCTCTTCTTCCTCACCGAGACTCAGGAAGTCCGCCATCCCTTCCCCTCACCGTGAAGTTGTTCGGACCCTCACCGAGGAACACCGTACCCCTTCTACACCGACGAGATCGTGGTGGAAGAAGGGGAATTACTGCTATGACTACCTTCTCTACTATGACTACGTCCTCCGATGACAGACTATCCTGAAGATTACGGTTAGTCATCAATCCACTAATGTGTTCATGCAACTAGATTAGTGTTCATGCAACTAGATTAGAGATCATGTGTCTAAGCTTTCATGAATGTTTTCTAATACTGCTACCCTATCCAAGTTATTATGGGAAAATTGTGTTTTTACCCTTGTTGAGGAGTTCAATTGTGATTTTATTCCTATTTTGTTAACTTCGTGATTTTGCCCTCGCTTTTTTTTAAATGAAACCTCTGTTTGCCCTTGGTTTGGGTGACCATCAGATGCACTTCAAATAAATGAATTAAAAAAATCAAAATTCCTAAATACATAAGCGAGAAGACCAAATTGTCCCTTATCTCTTCATTCTCTTCCTCGTCCATGAGAAGGGAAATAGAGGAACGGGTCACTCTCTCTCGCGTCACTCTTTCCCAAGCATTAACGCATGGTTCGGCAGCGGCGGCGGCAGCGTGAGGTTGGGTGGGCTGGTGCGGTGACTGAGGCAGGCGGGTGGGCTCTGCAGCCGCACGGCTGGACGACAGGGCAGGGTGTGGCGGCGCGGGGCCGGCGAGCTGGTGCGGCAGCCGCGGCGGCTGCGCTGCTAGGCTGCAGGGCGGGGCGCCGAAAGCATCTAAGCCCCATGATTTTGGTGATTAACGACAATGCAAGATTATTATGACTAATGTGTGTTTTACGGATGTAAATTTGAGTTAGGCCAGAATAATGGTGTTTGAATGGGCAACCAATGGATCTCATGCCCCCAAGTAATTGATATCGATACGGTCTTCAAAGGAAGACGACAAGGCGTAGATTGGTCTAAGTGTTAAAAGAGTTGAGAGACACTTAGAATAGACGACAATGGATGAATTAAAGTGGTACGCTGAAAATTCGAGTTAAATTTTTAGTTGAAAATTATGTTGATACAGTTGACTGTGATGATGCACCAGTGAGTGCTTGTTAGTTATTATTGGGTCGACGATGACAGTTTGATCTTGATGCTACTCATGGTGATCGTTCTAGCGTTATCTACTTTTTCCTCGCTCTTTTTTTAGTCCAAAGGTTACTACCCTGCTTTATTAGAAAGCATACTGAACCAAAGGTCACAGTGACTAGGGTTACCAGTTTACAATCTAGCATTAGAAAATGAAAACTTAAAAACCACCACAAACTAGCTCTAAACAACACCTCAACGTCTTCAAAGGAAAGCAGAATGGTCACGAAACAACTTCTTTATCTACTGTCAAACAGACCAAAGCAAAACCCAACAAATCCAGCGGGAATCAAAGAGCTAGATTATGTATTAGCCGCTAGCAAGTTGAACATTTCTTTAGCAGTTGGTTCTAACCTCGATTTCAGAAGTGGCCTCCAGGTCTTGATCAGCATCAAGGTCTTGAAAATGATCCCTCTGGGCGAAGAGAGAACTTTCTTGTTGATCGACATGTCATTTCTTGTCTTCCAGATGGACCACATTGCTCCTGCACAAACGAACAATGTAACTTTGCGCCTGGCACCTCTACAATCATCCGCAAACTCTAAGAAGAAATCAGCGCAGCCTGTTGGAGAAGATAGCCATCCCAAAGCAGTCCTTAGGAAAGTCCAGAGGAACACTGCAATTGGGCATTGAAAAAGGATATGGTCTGTAGATTCTAAAACATCACAAGCTACACACTTCTCTAATCCTCTCCATTGTTTTTTCTTGAGTTGTACACCTGATTGGATTCTATCATGTGCAACCATCCACATAAAAATTCTGACCTTCAAAGAGATATTACATTTCCAAACATTGATCATCTGTTGATCTCTAATTCCTCCAAAAGTAATAAACTTGTACAATGAAGTTGTTGAGTATTTTTTGGATTGTTCCAGTGTCCAAGTGACTTTATCTTTGTCGACCTCTAAACTAACTTCTCCCAATAGCTCTTGTAACTGGGTCCATTCTTCCAACAGTTCCTCATTAAGATGTCTTCTGAAGGTAATACTCCACTGTCCATCAACCTTAGCCTGAGATACATCTATATCAGATTAGGTTGTAATTTGGAAAATATTATGAAACAGAATTTTTAGAAGACAGTTCCCAACACTAGTACAAAAGCTTACTATGAAGGCGGTTCAGAACGCATTTCTACAGGCGTTTTCCCGAACCGCCAGCGTTGGGGGCTAGTAGAAATGGAACATTTCTAATGGCGGTTGCTTGAGAACCGCCTGTAGAAAGTCATTTCCATAGGCGGTTCTCTTAGTGAACCGCTTGTGTAATACACAAGCGGTTCACTAAGAGAACCGCCTGTGGAAAGGATTTTCCAGTTTTAATTTTTTAGTATTTTATATATATTATATTATATTATTTAATATATATATATATATACATATATATTGTTATTGAAACTACTAAACCTTATTGGATGGTGTTCAAATATATAGCAACATGTAAATTAAATATCTCATACATAGATTTCTTTCTTCAAAGTACCATGCTCGCAATAAAGTTACAAGTGTATGGCATATTATATACATGAGTCTCACACTCACACACATAAAGTTATAGGTCTCTATACATCAAGAGTTTGGACTTGTCCTCTAAAAACCGGACCGAGTAAGATTTAGGCTATAAACCTCTGTTAGCGCTTCGTACTCGGGCTTGGCTAATTCACTCTCATAATCATGATATTTCCCTACACTTGAGATGACTTGTTTGATGAGGAAAAGGCACACGTCCTCAAATATGGCGTACAATGTCTTTTCGTTGATGGTCGTCGCCTTGGCTTTTTTCTTGGAAGGTTTCTTCATAGTTGTTGTGTCTCCTCCTCTCATGTGCTCGCACACGTAGTATCCACACAAGACAGATCCTGCTGGTTGCTTTTGGCACTATAAAATAGAAAATTAAAGTGGTTATTTATAGATGCTCGCACACGTAGTATATCCACATAGTACATGTATGATCTGTATTCATAAGAGTAAGTTTTCATACTTACTGACCAGTCATATATAACTTTATATGGCTCCTTTTCTTTTTTCTTCGATTCAACCTTTCCACCGTGCATTATATAAAACCGCCATGCCCTACGAACTCGAATACAATCACCATGTTAATTATTCTTAAAATCTCATAATGCAAAAGTCACTGTGTATATCTCAACTTACATCTCTATCATCTCAATGAAATATCCATAGCTTGATGGTGGGTAATTTGCAGAGTCTAATACCACCACCCTTCCTTTTTTAGGATAAATGACGACGCAGATCTTGTGCTCCCTGCATGAATCAAATTCATGATACATTTGTGCATTGAAATATTATGTAGTTTAATCACCCAAAGTTATACGGTGCCACTACCCAAACTCATGTACTTATCCAAAGTTGTACGGTGCCATTATCGATTTCCTGTCTTGATATTTTTTCATACACTTTGAAATGTAGAAGGAGTACTTGGCTTCAAATTTAAACTGTAATTGTTTCTTTTTTGTGGCCCGTGTTTCACCTTCTAAGCCTCTTAAATCGTCGTTGTTTTCCCCGATTCTGAATGTGTACCTTTCTTTACATATATCAATTGGGTTCAGATATGCAATCCTTTCCTTGGCAAACCAATCGAGGTCCGTACCGTAAGCCTGCTCCTGCTCATCAAATAACATTCTACAAGGCACATGCATATGTCAGATATTGAACATTTGCAACTACAATGCATGTATAACTATGTAACACTTACAATGCAAACGTCGTTATTATCTGTAAGTCTAGTCTCTTGAGGTTCATCATCAACCAAATGTCTTCAAAGCTAATCATGCACAGATTATGATCACTTTGAAATGCCTTATGTGGTATAGACACGTTGATGGCGTGAATGCCAGCAAAAGAGGCTCTCATGTACCAGTCATGCATCCTTTTGACATTGTTTGGGACCTTTTGGAGTTTCTCCCAGCTTAGTAGAGGCTTTCCCACCACATAGTTTTTAGGCACAGACTTGTAGTCTTCCTAAGTTGGCACCTTGAATTTGCAGGGAATTACCTTAGGCACTGGCTGCGCTGACTTTGTGAGCTCAGACGACTCGAGGACTTCACTAGTGCATTTTTGCCCACTTCCTCTCAAAAATCTGGCCGTGCCAGCTGTTTTTTTCTTTGGCTCGAATTAGGAAATCAACTTGGGGATAGGAAACTTCTTCTTTGGCGGCGCTGGTGGATCCGGTGTTTGTTTAGGATCTTTGGGTTGTGGGGAAGGTGTGGATTTTTGTGGTGGAGGTGGAAGAGGTGATGTTTGTGGAGGTGATGATTGTGGCGGAGGTGATGACTGTGGCGGAGGTGACGGAGGTGACGGAGGTGGCGGAGGTGATGAATGTGGCGGAGGTGACCGAGGTGGGCTCGCAAGAGAATGTATTGGTGATGGTGGTGGGTTTGGAAGAGGATCAGTCGGTCCTGATGACTCCTCAACTGCTATCTCTTGCGAGGACAGTGGCGGCTCCCTCAGCTGGACGTCTCGCCGAGGCCAAAGAATGAAATTGTTTATAGCATCTCCGAGTTTCTCAATGTCCTCGGGGCCGGGGATGTCTAACATCTCGTCCTCATATCCTTGGACCATGGTCGATACTTCTACTCTGCAGTAGTCTTCAGAAATGTCAGCACTGTGGTACTTGTGTCCTGGGATCGCTTTGCTCGTGGCTACTTCCCTTGTACTATGATTGTTAATGTCATATCTTATGACTAGGGAGCAAGCCACTGGAGTAACAATGTCGTCAACCGGATATTGAACCTTATTCCCTATAGACGTGACACTACTTGGTATCTATGCAACGGTCTACTGGGACACTACTGGGACACTACTGGGACTAGCTGCATCTGGGGTGCCTGAGTGCTCATTTTAATATTTGACACCGCACTCGCTAGTTTCTGCATCAACTCAGGAGGAGGATCATCTAGCAATTTCTGCATAAAATCTGGGAACTCTTTCTTAGCCTCCTCCTTCCAATAGCTAGCCATTTCTTCCTTGTATTAATCACGTTTCCTGTACTCACCTTCCCACTGAGGGCTGAATTCGAACACGGCCAGGATGCTCGGGGTTACCCAGGCCCTCATTAACGATGTCTCTCTCTCTTCGTGGCTTGAATGTACCTTCACGTTGCTTGGCTGCCACTGCAAAGATTTTATTTGCTACTTCTTGCGAACACATGGTTGATATGTGCCCATGTTTGTTCAGTTTTATGATGAGCGATTGTCGAACACTTGAGTGTTTTAGTTTGAGCGGTTTATACTAATTCTTGCGAAAGCATATGTGTGTCTGTCTATCGGTTTGTGGTGTGCAGATGCTATGCCTAGTGACACAGGTCAATGGCGTGGAGAAGGTCGAGTAGAGGCTTGCCGTGCCGATGGACTGAGAGCGGTGAAGGACGGAAGCGGGGCTCGGACTGAGGGACCATAGGCGCCGGCGGACTAGCTGTGGTGGCTAGTGCTTGACACCGGCGAGTGCGACAAGACATGGAGGTAGACCGAGTCGACCAAGTCAAGACGGTGGACGAACGGGTCGAGCAGAGGCTCATGGGACTCGGAGTCCGACCGGGCAAGGACGAGGTGGCTCGAGTCGAGCGGTTTAGTAGTTTGGGCCGCAAAACCACCGGTGGACGATTTTCGAGTTTGGGCCTCAAAACTCGGGGTTCGGTAGTTGAGCCCAAAGCTATCGGTGGCGGGTTTCGCGGGTTTGGGCCTCAAAACCCGGGCAGAGGTTCCGAGGATGGAACGAGCGGCACGTGGCGGAATCACGAAGGTTGCGTCGAGGCGAAGCAAATTCGTGAAGGAAGCGAAGCCGTCCGATCGATTGAAAAAGAGTTATAGCATAATACAACTCGGGTTAGGTGGTTCGCTCTAAAATATTTAGGACAATTTTGGAATTTGTAGTTGCTTCTAAATAGGAGAAGGGACTTCGTGAAGCTTTCTCTGTGCCTCTCCCGTCACTTTCCCCTTCTCCCAGTTCTGTCATTTTCGTTTTTCTCTTTTGAGTCTAGGTGTTCTCTTTTAGAGTTCATGAGGATCTGAGAAAAATTCATGTGAACCTTGGATGTGATTTAAGTGGGAAGTGAGGCCTTTACCTCACGTTGCGCTCTGGGTTTTTCATCCATGGTGTTTTCGTTCTCCTGGTATTAGTAGTTCTCTGTTCTTCTGTTCGTCCCCTCTTTTTGCTTACTGTTCTTGGTTGAGATGCCTTGGGACGTTTTTGGTTGATTCATGATGAGCAAGGATATGCGCTGAATCTATCCCTCAAGTATTTTGAGTTAATTTTGCACGAGCTCATAGATCGATCAGCTTGCTGCTCCTTGTGAGAAAACTCTGTTCTTGCTCCAAATCTTTATTTTCCCTGAGATTGAATTCAAATTGATCCATGATTTCTTGGGGATAAGTCTGTACCAAGCTGAATTTCGTCGGGCAAAGTTTGGGTTCGAATCCTTTTGTTTTGAGTCTACTGTCGCTGTTTCTTGTGCTCGCTCTTTTTCTGTTCGTCTGTGTTTGTGGTGGTCGGCAGCTGTTCAACGAGTTTCTGTGGGAGAGCCGGTTGCCTCCAGTGCGTCCTGCACCTCTTGCGTTTGAGCTCAGCAAACCGGCGTGCATCAGCTGTACGTCGGGCAGATCAGAGGTGGTGGCCGGTACCTCCCAGAGAGCAAGCATGAGAAGCTAATTTCTCTGATCATATTTCTGGGAACCAGGCAGCAGGTGGAGCATCTCGTAATTCCTGTATTGATTTTCTTGAGGTGTCATTTTCATGCTACAGAAGCCTAATTATTGCTTGCTCAATTAGCTTATCCTTTTCACGTTCATTTGTGTGTTGGAGCATAGTCCAGCGTCATATGCTTTGCTGTTATGTGGTATTAGAAATTCCAGAAAGCTAGCACTAGCTCTCAGCTCTGTTCCTAAGCTCTGTGTCCAGAGAGCCTATTTGTGTAGCGTTAGTTCCTTGGAACATCTACCCTCATTAGGGTTGTGGACATCACGGTGTTTACTTCGTGGTTTTGGCAGTGAATTTGGGACAATGGTCAAATTATTTCGTGAGAAATTTGAAGCTCTCATTCACCCCTCCTCTGGTCGTCTTTTACGGTCCTTCACTTCTTCAACCTCAGGGTCATCAAAGGACAAACCGCTGTCGGTTTCCTTTGGTTTTCTAGCCCGAATTCAATTCGCGGACCTTTCACCAACTTGTTCGAACAGCGCCGGTAACCCTTTATCCTTCTTAGCAGCCTCTTCTTGTTGCCATTTGGGAGCCTGACGCTGATAACCACCTGAGCCTAGACAGTGATGGTACTTATTCTTCTTTGCGAGAGCGGAGTTGTCTTCGCTCAGAGATATGAATTCTGCCTCTTTCCTCTGCTCTAGAAAGACCATCCATTGGCCTTTAGTAATCTTGTACGTTTTTGTAGGGTCCAACCCTTTCTTAGCAAACTTGGTATTTAAGTCGGACCTCCAGTTTCGGAAACTGACCGCAGCCTGTTTCAAGGTATAGTCCTTTATCAGTGCCTCTGGGATGCCTCGAGGAAATTGGAACCTCATCTTCAATTTTTTTCAAATTCTTGTCTTGTCATCCTCCGACACATTGGCCCAGGTCTTGTTAGTGACGTCAAGAAAGTCCCTAATACAGAAGTCAATTACGTTCCGGTACTTGGATAGGGCCTCCAAAGGAGCTGTGGGTTGTCCGGTTGGGCTGACTTCTAAGATGGCATATACGTCGTCTGGAAACTTGTTCAATCCTCTCTTGCCTCGTTTGCCACCGCTCCACTTCCTTTTCCTTGATGGCTCATTGCTCGTCGTCGCGGTCGGTTCGGGTGCGTCTTCGACACATTGTGAGATCAACTCTTCCATCTGAGCCAATGTCCTCTGAATATAAACATTGCGAGTTTAATGTTGATGGTTTTAATAGACATGTAATTAAATAAAAATATGAAATCATATAATTACATCCTCGGCTTCTGGATCATAATCAGGGTCATGGCGTAATTCACGTTCAAATTGTTCTCAAGCCTTCCTCACTTCGATCCGCTCGAAGTCGTCGCTAGGGCTCCAAGTGTTCTCCGGAGATGATTAGTTCCCTTCTTCTTCCTCCATTGGATCAGACGACCCCAAGCCTTGCTCCATTTGGTGGGTATCTTGTACTTGCTCCGTGGGGTCAGACGACCCCACGCCTTGCCCCATTTGGTGAGCATCTTGTACTTGCTCCGTGGGGTCGGACCCTGGGGCCTGTTCCGTGTGAACAGACCCTTGTGCTTGGTCCTTGTTGCTTGAAGATATCATCGTGGAAATCTAATAAAATAGGAGTCTTGTTTAGGTATGAGTCGTGTCTGTTTACAACCCCTTCTGCTGGAGTATAAATATGTACCTAGGGGTGGTGTGAAAAATATATACAATCAATCAAATACATCTATTATTTTCGTCTACTTTTTTCAGCAAATTTACTTTCATCGCATTAGTTCCGGTTCATCTACGAGTTCTTACGAAGTTCCGACGTGCTGCATCTACACGATCTCCATCAACCTCGCGAGTTCTGCGTTTTGAGCAATCCGAGCCTTGACGTCCGGGCGCATCGCCGTCGTCTCGTTCATCGTTGTTCTAGTTATCGTCCTTGTCGATTAACTGGTCAAATCGACTGGCACACCTTGAATATCGAATTCGGGTATAAGCCCGAGGTGTTCGCAGATCCGACGCTTTTTGTGTCAACAGATATGATTATCATCAAACTCAATAGTGTAGGTTTTTCTTTATTCCGATTAATCTCGTAATTTCAAAAATATCTCAACCAATGTATTTTTAGCTTAATCTAGACCGCTAGATTATAATAAAATTCAATGACATAGATTGTTTTCGTTTTTTAATTAATTCTGTAATTTTTAGAATCTCTCGACGAACGTAAAGCCTTCTTTTAATGTTTTGTCACGAGCCGTTTGATGAAAACTTTTCATCGGCAGATTCCTTCAATCCGCGACTTCCTTCTTTCGCCACCGGCAATCTTCTGCTGACGTCAACCGCCACATCATCCTGTACCCATCGGCACTCCATGCCTATCGGCATCATCTCCTCATCGGTAATCGGCATCGGCAACATTGCAGTTCTGGTGACTTGACTTCACCAATTAACCCTTATCGGCAAGAATCATCCAGCTCCCATCGGCAACAAACTTATCTTTCCTGCAGCATTCTTTCTCATCGGTAAATTCGACTGATAACTTTCCGATGCCGATAGAAAATAGCCACCGATCAACACAAGTCTTAGCTCATTTGACACGTGCCGAAAAACGGTGTGAACACATGCCCCCCAATTTCGGAGTGTATAATATTTTACGCGCCGAAATTCTCTCTACTGTAGCCATTTTTTCCGAGATAACTGCACAACTTCCTCGATCTCCGCGCACAGAACTGCAATTTATTAATAAAATTCCTCGACTATAGCGCAAACAGTTGCAAATCTAATCACATCTCCTTGATTATCGCGCACATCCACCGTAGGTCTCTCCATATTCTTGTACAATTCCAAAATACCCCTGACCTAGGTCTATAAAAGTTACCATGATCCAACCTAATTTTTACCCTGGGCCTTCTTTCACTTTTCACCTGCCTCCGTCTTCAACCTCGGCGGCGACTCCGAAGAACAATCTTGCGAGCCCAAGCAACAGTTCATTCCTCAAGCAGAGTGCAAGCCGCAAGAACTCCTCCAACTCCAATGGCAATCCACGTCGACATCCCCAAGATAAATTCATTTCCCCCTTATTCTACTTTCTGCAAGTTTTCCTTCCGTATGAACTTCGCAATCTTTTCCCCTTTCTTTCTTTGATCCTTCATCTTCTTTTCGAAACCTAGGAACTGTACAACAAAGTAGTAATCCTCCTTGAACAGTCCAACTTCAACTGCCTAGGCCCAATGGGAAATCCTGATCCTAGCTATCTGATCAACGCGGATACCAACCTTATTCCCTTCAAATCCAAATGTTTCAGCCTAGGTTTATGGAAAGATGCTTTCCGTTCATGGCCTAAATATACCAAGGGGTGGAAGAACTGCTACCTCGGGGTAATTAGAACGCAGCAGGTTCATTGGTCAGAGCGCAACCTAGACCAATGCATCAGACTCTCCATTGCCGATATGGAGAAGAACGAGAACATGATGATAGCGGCTTCTTACTTCTGGTCCGACACCATGAATGCCTTCTTATTCAGACATGGACCAACCACTCCTACCCTTGCCGATATGCATATGCTGACCGGTCTCGATGTCTCCTCTGTCGATACCTTCACTCTGTTTAATAGGAAGGCCGAGTATAAGGTGAACACTCGTAATATCGGCGGCTGGACCGGTTACATCTAGGAGTACCAAAAAAACTGGATCGGTAGGACAAAAAGAGTATGCTATCTTTTTGAACATGTGGCTGGAGAAGTTCATCTTCTGTGCCAAAATAGTCGGACCGACCACAATGTACCTCTCAGCAGCAGAACTCCTAGCCGATGGAACAGGACTCCCTCTCGGCCGATATCTTCTTGGATCAGTATACCGCCTCTTACACCAAGTGTCCAAGAAGTTACTGCTAGGAGAGTCCATCGGCAACCTCGGGGGTCCCTGGTGGTTCATAAACATGTGGCTGAACACACACATGTACAAAGTCCTTCAGTTTGACTTGTTCGCCCAACAATTTCCAAGGGACATATCGGAAAATTATATATTCAATGATGATGAATCGGCAACTCGTCCTCCACTCAACTTCGGAGAGGCCATCATAGTACTGCCAGGAACCGATGCCGATGCAGACCAGTTTGGCAGATTCTTTCAAAAAAATTATAATGGAATCCCTGCTTCAGAACGGCTCTGGTGGCCATATATTGATGAGGACAACCGATTCCCCTTGCTATTCAACCTCACCGATTGGAACGTGCCTCAGAATGAGGTGATCATGAAGGCCAGCATTGTTCCCCGAGCTATTCCAGTTAACATTTTCGGAACTGGAAAGAATGCTCCTCCGTCCTTCGAGTTTTATTACCCAGCGGCAGCGGCAAGACAACTGGCATTCGGCCAACTGCCGATCAAGCTCTGCTATGCCAAGGTGATAAAACCAAGGCAAATCATCTCCAGCGCCATAGACTGGAACAAGGTCGTCAACCTCCCCCCAAATGCCGATACTTCATATATTGACTTATCCTCCTGGGCACCAACATCCTTCATCACGGAGGAATACAAATTCTAGTGGCAAGAATGGAGATATCAACTATTTGCCAAGTCATCACACTATTATCGGCATATGATTGACGCCAATCACATCATTCCCGATGATGCAGTAAGTTTTTAATCTCGATGCATTCCTCATTACTTTATTCCTATCATTGGCATCTGACCTTCTTATGCTTAACAGGTTGACGATCCAATCCCTAAAATGAGCAGGAGTGGCAAACCTTTCAATCTCCGAGTGATGAGTCCTATATCACTCATCGGCAATAATGCCCCCACACTGGCTGCCTTCACCCCTCAGAAGGTACCTAAGGTTACTCTCAAGCCCGAGCCGACGCCTACTACTCCATCGGCTGTCGCGGCCATCTTAGCACGGGCTTTTGCAGTAAACTCAACCTTTACTTATACCGATTATATCCTGCTCATTGGCAATTTTTGCTTTATATAACTTGTACCAAATATCTTTCAGATGGCGAAGTCATCGGCAGCTGCTGCAAACATACAAGCTTCTCCAACTCCCGCTGCCGATGCCCCCCAGGCTTCGCAACAAAAACGGGCCGGTTCACCAACTGCTGCCCCAAAAAGAAGCGCCTGAGGCTAGCCACACCAGCGGCATCACCAACTCATGCCGATACACCAACAGAAGAACTGCCATCGGCATCTGCTCCTGAATAGCCAGCGGACGAAACTCCGATCCACGAAACAATGTCACTGCCACAGGAACCAGCTGCAACATCGGTATTGGCACCAGATGAAAATCCTGACCAGAGGACGACATCACCACCACAGGAGCCACCCACTGCAGCAGAAACAGCGCCAGCAACAACCACACGGCGTCAACCGCTCCTACAACAGAAGCTTGTTCATTGGCAACTGCTGCCGATCTCTAGGATGAGGCTGTACCAACCGACATGCCAAGTCCCCGGCAAGAAATCCGCTTCAAGATGGTAAGTCGGTTACCTAAAAATTTGCAGTATAACCTTATGATCGGCACATCCTAACTTCTACTTTTCAGGCCCAAGACTCCCCAGACAGCTTGTTTTCCTTCGGCGTCAACCTCCAGGACGAGGATGAAAACCAAGAAGACCCTGCTCCAGCAGACAACTTGTTCTCCTTCGCCATTAACATTCCCGATGAAGACGAGGACGAAGAAAGCTCTGCTCCAACTTTATCGGCAGAAGTCAAAGTCAAGCTGGAAACGTTACTATCTCTACTGCAACAAGATACGCCCAATCTTGTTCAAGACTCCACCGCAGCAAAGATAGCCTTCAAGGACATCCAAGGCCACTTATCTGCCGATATAGAGGAAATACTCTTCCAGACGGCATTCCTTGAAAGCAAGCAACTCCAGTATCAAAGACTTTCCCGTCGCATAGCCGATAGGACTGCTTGATCCAAGACTGAGGAAGAGATGCTCAAGCTCAAACAAATTGCCGACGAGAAGCACAAGAGCATCGTCCAAGCAGAAGCCTCCGGCACCAATCTCAAGCAAGAAATCACTCAGTTATCAGCAAGGAAAGAGGAGCTGCTGACTGAATTGAAAAGGGTTGAAGAAGCCCTGAACACAGCCAATCAAAAGAAAGCTCAACTGCCCGATACCATCAAGGCTCTGCGATAAGAAAGAGACAACAACGCCCGACAAGCCATCTTGTTGAAGAAGAAGATCAAGCCAGTCGAAGGGTCTGCCGACGCCGATGCCAAGGAGATGGAGGAAATAGAGCAAATTCGCCTGCGTGCGATATCAGCCATCCAATCCTTGTTGTAATTTATTACAATTCATCGTATTGGCAAATGTAACATCGATACTTGATTTTGCTCTGTAATGTAATGTCAGTACAACTTTTACCGATGCTTACATAACTTTCTCTTTCATCGGCATTCAAACGAGCACTCTATGTGTCTACCCAAATACTAGGGTAATATTTCTTCAAGTATTTACCGTTGATTGCTCTGGAGAATGCAACCCCTTCGAGAGTTTCTAAAATATAAGCATTGCCAGGAGCAGACTGTTTTATCCGATAAGGACCTTCCCAATTAGGAGACCATTTTCCAAACTTAGGACTCTTAGCCCCAATCGGTAAAATCAATTTCCACACTAGATCACTATCGGCAAATTCCTTTACTTTTACTTTCTTGTCATACCATCTGACAACTCTTTTCTTGTTTTCTTCAATGCTGATTAGAGCCCTCAACCGATGACTTGCTAAGTCTTCCAATCATCCTTCATAAGAGTACCATACTCATCGGCTGTCAATTGATCCTGAGAAAACAATCGCCTAGAACCAGTTTTAATTTCCCAAGGCAGGACCGCATCGTGTCCATAGACTAACTGATATGGCGAAACTTTGGTTGCACCATGACACGCCATCCGATACGACCATAGGGCTTCATTCAACACTACATGCCACCTCCTAGGGTTCTCTTCAATCTTGCGCTTGATAAGCTTGATAACTCCTTTATTAGTCGCTTCAGTCTGACCGTTAGCTTGGGCATAATAAGGAGAAGAATTCAATACCTTGAACCCCATACTAGCAGCAAATTCATCAAACTCTCCCGATGTGAACATGGTTCCTTGATCGGTAGTAATAGTTTGAGGAATACCGAATCGGTAAACAATATGTTCTTTTACAAAATCCACCATGTTTGCCGATGTCACTTTCTTTAAAGGAATCGCCTCAACCCACTTTGTAAAGTAATCGGTAGCAACGAGTATAAACTTATGCCCCTTACTTGATGGCAGATAAATTTGGCCGATGAGATCAATAGCCCACCCTCTAAACGGCCAAGGTTTGATTATAGGATTCATTGCCGATGCAGGTGCCCTCTGCACATTACCAAACTTTTAACAATCCTGGCACCCTTTAAATTAGCTAAAACAATCTTCAAGAATTGTCGGCCAATAATATCCATTCCGCGTAATCATCCACTTCATCTTGAATGCCAATTGATGCGCTCCACACACACCTTCATGGATTTCGCCCATCAACTCTTTTGACTCTTCTGTACTAAGGCATCTAAGCAAAACTCCATCAATTGTCCGATAATACAATTCATCGTCAAGGAGCACATACTTGGTAGCTTGGAACCTCAGACGCCTTTCAACCTTCTTAGACGGATCTCTTAAGTAATCGGCAATTTCCTTTCTCTAGTCATCGGTAATCATTACCGATGTCATGACTTCTTGAATCGGCTGATATCCTGAAGCATTCTGTGCTAACCGATGAGCCTCTTCATTATGCAATCTAGGAACATGCTCAAGGCGATACTCTTTGAATTCTTTCAACAATTGTAAACACTTCTCATGGTGTGCAATCAACACTTCACTTCGACATTCATACACCCCAGTCAATTGATTGATCACCAACATAGAATCGCCAAAAATTTCAACAACATCGGCACACATTTCTCTAAGTAATTCCAACCCTTTTATTAAAGCTTGATATTCAGCCTGATTGTTTGTTGATGTAGCAACAATCGGCAACGAGATTTCATACTTCCGCCCTCGAGGTGAAATTAAGAGAACACCGATACCTGCTCCTTCTTTGCACGTAGATCCATCAAAGAATAAAGTCCAAGGAGCAATCTCTACAGAGGTTACCATATTGCAATGCTGAGTAACAAAATCGGCCATCACTTGTCCTTTAATTGCCCTAGCCGATTCATACCTTAAATCAAATTCTGAAAGTGCCAGAATCCATTTGCCGATTCTCCCACTTAATATCGGCATCGATAGCATCTACTTAACCACGTCATCTTTGCAGATAACAGTGCATTCGGCCGACAATAAATAATGCCTCAATTTTATGCAAGAGAAATATAAACATAAACACAATTTCTCTATAGCCGAATACCTGGTTTCATCATCCACTAACCTTCTTCTCAAATAGTATATTACACGTTCTTTCCCTTCAAATTCTTGAATTAAAGCTGATTCGATAACACTGTCATCGGCAGACAAATACAACCTGAAAGGCTTCCCGTGTTGAGGTGGAACCAAGACTGGAGGGTTTACCAGATATTTTTTGATTTCCTCCAAGGCTAACTGCTGTTCTTCATTCCATGTAAACTCTTGATCGGCTTTCAGCTTTAACAATGGACTAAAAGATTTAATCTTACCAGATAAGTTAGATATAAACCTTCTAATGAAATTAATCTTGCCGATCAAGGATTGCAGCTCAATCTTGTTTGTAGGGGCAACCACTTTATTAATTGCATCAATAGATTTTCTGCCGATCTCGAAGCCTCTCTGATGCACCATAAAACCCAGAAATTGACCCACCGATACACCAAATGCACACTTGTTAGGATTCATCTTCAACCCATGCTCCCTTGTGCACTCCAGGATTTTTTGCAAATCGGCAAGATGCTTTTCAAAATCTCCGGACTTAACCACCACATCATCAATATAGATTTCGACTATCGTGCCGATATACTTATGAAAGATGAAATTCATTGCTCTCTGATAAGTAGCACCGGCATTCTTCAAGCCAAAAGTCATGACAACCCATTCAAATAAACCGACATGACCTGGACATCTGAAAGCAGTTTTGGATATGTCTTCTTTAGCCATGAATATTTGATTGTATCCAGCATTGCCATCCATGAAGCTGATGATTTGATGTCTAGCAGCAGCATCAATCAACAGATCGACAATAGGCATTGGGTAACCATCCATCGGCGTGACCTTGTTGAGATTCCTGAAATCAATACAAACACGAAGTTTTCCATTTTTCTTATACACAGGAACCACATTAGAAATCCATTCAGCATATCGGAATTGCCGAATAAATCCAGCTTCGATTAACTTTGTAATCTCAGCCTTAATGTCAGGTAGAATGGTAGGATTGCATCGGTGCGCAAGCTGCCGATGTGGTTGGAAACCAGACTTAATAGGTAACCGATGTTCGACTATCGATCGGTCTAAACCAGGCATTTCTATATAATCCCAAGCAAAACAATCTTTGTATTCCCTTAATAAATCGGTTAACTATTGTTTACATTGGGAATCTAACTTAGCACTAATAAAGGTAGGCCTATGTTTACTACCATCGCCGATGTCTATCTCGAGTAAATCATCGGCAGATGTGAAGCCCTGTCCCAGTTTTCCATCATCAGCGAACCGATCCATGAAAACTCTTCTTCAGGACCGACTGCTTGGATCGACGTAATGCGGTAATTGACAACTTTGAGGAACTCTGTGTCCCAAGCTTCACTGGATATGCACCTGGTCTGCTCATAAGTTTCCGATTCTGCCGACGCAACGATCGATGGGGCCTCACTTCGGACGACTTCGATCTTGTCTCTGACCTACTGCACAAGGCTCTGATGCATGGTAGAAGGAATACAACAATTGGCATGAATCCAATCCCTTCCTAGGAGCAAGTTGTAGGTGCCTTTGCCACTGATTACAAAAAATGTTGTTGGCAAAGTTTTGCTGCCAATGGTTAACTCAACACATACGGCTCCCATGGCTGGCGACACATTGCCTTCAAAATCTTTGAGTTTCATGTCCGTTTTGACTAAGTCCTGGTCGCCTTTTCCAAGTTTCCTGAACATGACATATGGCATTATGTTTATTGATGCGCCACCATCTACCAGCATCTTTGTTACAGGCGGTCCATCTACTTTGCCCTTAACGAATAGAGCCCTCAGGTGCTGCCTTTCATCATTGGTCGGCTTCTCAAAGACAGCTGCCATCAAATCCAAGACCAATTGCGCCGTTTTTGCAGCTTCCTCTTCGTCACTGACAGGTGCCATGAACTCCATCGGCAATATGACGACCATATTGATTTCTGCCGATGGATCCCTATCCTTGCGCTTGGGCCTCCACTGCTTTTCCCTTGAAGGATTTTCACTGTCATATAGGTCACCTTGGCGTTCGCGCTGGATTCTCCTTTTCTGAGTCTTTGTTAGACCCTTAGGGCACCATTGGGGAAGCTTGGTATTCCAAACAGGCTGGTGCTGCCTCTCATTATTTGCATCGGCACCACTCCTGATGTTTGGATCTCTGGAGAATATTTCTTCATTAGGCACTCTTGCATTGGCCATCTTCTCAAGCTCCTCCTGGTCAACATGCCTGCCAATCCTGTTATGCGCGCTAAGCTTGCCCCCAGCCGGTCATGTGCCAATTTCTTCTCTCTGAGTGGCCTAGCATACCTAGACATCCGATCGTCAAAGCGAGGTTTCTTTTCTGATCGATCGGTAGGGTAGTACCCATTGCATTCAGGACAATTATTGGTAGTAGGTAGTTTGATGCCTTCTTCCCAACAGTGAACGAAGAAGGGACACTTCCAGTGGTCCTTATGCCGACGCCATTCTTGGTGCTCTTCTTCTTCCTGTCGATATCGCTCCCTCTGCGATTGCCGATACTCCTGCCTTGGCTGCCTATGCGTGATTATAACACCAGGAGCCCTCTTGGCACTGCCGCCTTCATCGGCAACCTTCTTACCCTTTCTGTCATCGGTAAACCTCCTCCCGTCGCGCTTAGCTACTTGATGGTTAGGATCTACCGATGCATTCTTCCTGGCAGCTTCTGATGTCAGCACTTTAGTCTTCCCACTAGTTTCCACCATATTATTTGGAAATGGGTGTTGATCAATTTTCATCGGTTTCTGGACTTTAGAATTTTCAAGTTTGATTCATCCAAATTCAATTTCTGACTGCAACTGTTGCTTGAATACTCTGCAGTCATTGGTACTGTGTGAAGTTGCATTGTGCCACTTGCAGTACCTGATCTTCCTGAGCTCTTCGGCCGATGGAATTACTTGGTTAGGCGCCAACTTGATTCGCCCTTCTTGAAGTAATAAGTCAAACATCCTATCGGCCTTGGTGATGTCAAAGGTGAACCTCTCAGCTTCCTTCTGGCCAAATGGACAAGACACAGACTTCTTATCCTTCACCCATTCGGCCGCACCGATGCTTAGCTCTTCATCTGACCCAGAATCTTCTTCTTGCTCAATGAAGGTCACCTTCTTATTCCATGTCTTCTGGGGTTCAAAGGTTTTAACATCCTGATCGGCAATCCTTTGCACCAGATGACTTAAGCTTTCAAACTCTTGAGACGCATACTTATCTTTGATATGCGACAGTAGTCCTTGAAAAGCCAAATCTGCCAGTTGCCGATCATCAAGAGTTAGGCTTTAGCACTTGTTCTTTACGTCTCGTAGCCTCTGAACAAATTTTTCCACCGATTCATCATTATGTTGCCTCAGCTTGACCAAATCGGTAATCTTCTTTTCATGTATGCCAGCGAAGAAATACTTGTGAAATTGTTTTTCTAGATCGGCCCAAGTAATCACAGAGTTTGGAGGTAATGATATAAACCATGTGAAGGCCGATCCAGACAATGATGATGAGAACAATCTCACCCTTAGTTCCTCTCTGCTGGCAGCTTCTTCACACTGGATAATGAAGCGGTTGATGTGCTCCATCGTTGATGTGTCGTCTTGGCTGGAGAACTTGGTAAAATCAGGTACTTTGTACCGATTTGGGAGAGGAATCAAATCATAAGCTGGAGGATACGGTATCCGATAAGAATATGTGTTAACCTTGGGTTTAATGCCTGTTGACACTGTTTTTCGGCACGTGTCAAATGACCTAAGGCTTGTGTCGATCGGCAGCCGTTTTCCGTCGGCATCAGGAGGTCATGAGTCAGTATTGCCGATGGAAGTATGCTGTGAGAAGACTAAGTGTGTTGCCGATGGAAGCTGGAGGTTTCGGATGTTGCCGATAGGAGTTGAATGACTGTCGCCAGAACTATAGAAGCCGATTGCCGATGTCGACGATGCCGATTGCTGATAGGGATTGATTGGTGAAGACAAGTTACCGGTACAAGGTTGCCGATCGGGAAGTATTGCCGATGCCGATGGGCATGGGGTGCCGATGAGTACAGGGTGACTTAGCGCTTGATGTCAGCAGAGGATTACCGATGGCCAAAGAAGGAAGTCATGGATTGAAGGGATCTGCCGATGGAAAGTTTTCATCGAAGGAAAGACATAAGGAAACTGGTGATTTTATACCAGTATTATTATAACAGTTTGAGTACGACTCTTGCATGAGTCATTTGTTTTCCTTTAAAATAGGCGTGTTTAGGAAAATAATATTGTTATTTTAGATCTGACTCCTACGCGAGCAGTTTCCTTAAAGTTAGGAGTTTGTTTTAGGAAAGATACGAGTCGTGCCTTTGTGCAACTCTCCATGCGGGGGTATAAATATGTACCCAAGGGCTGCGTGTAAAAATCAATCCAATATCAATCAAATCAATTTACTCTTATTCCACTTTTTATCGCAATTTACCCTTTTTTGCATTAGTCTTAGTTTATCAACGAGTTCTTCAAGCTTTGACGGGCTGCATCACCCTGATCTCCGTCAAACCCTTGTAAGTTCTGCGTGGGAGTATCTCTGAGCTTTGACATCCGAGCGCATCGCTGTTGTCTCGTTCAGCTCTGCTCTAGTTATCCTGATCAAGTCTCAATCTTGGCATCCGGGCGCATCGCCGTTGTCTTGATTGAATCTTGTTCTAGTTATCGTCCTTGTCAATTAACTTGTCAAATCGACTGGCACGCCTCCGGATATTGAATTTTGGGTATAAGCCCGAGGTGTTCGCAGATCCTGACGCTTTTTGTGTCAACACCTCTTTTGGCACGCCCAGTGGGACCAGATTATACAAATCTTACATCTAGCATGGGTGATAACGCTGACGTTAACCAGAGGAACGTCATTGAAGTCTCCGAGGCCGATCTAAAAGATTATTAGAAGCTGGCCATGGAGCGGGCTATGGAGGAGTACAAGCAATTGTATCTGAAATCCTTCAGCCTTAGCAGGAGCGGCGAAGCAATCCAGAAGCAAGATCCGTCGTTGCCACGACAGGTCACGTATGACGCCAATCCTGGTAAGTTACAAGAGATGGTTAATTCTGCTCTAAGTCAAGCCTTAATTAGCCACTCCAGCGTGCTGTCCAATACTATCTACAATGTTGTCATGCAATCATTCAAAGAAGGACATGCACCTCAATATGTTGGTCTAGCGTATCATCAACCTGTATCGGCATCTATAAGCCCATCGGCAGTCCCAATGACGTCTTCTACTCCTGTGGAGCCGTCTACCGATGTGGCTACACCGCCAAGACCGAGCCCTGACAGCGTCACCAAGCTCCATACAGATCCAGTGGCCTCGGCAATTTCAGGACCTGCTATCCAGATTCAATCAGCTCCCACTAACTGGTGGGGATACGGTATGCCTCCAAATCTATCTGCTGGTTCTAATCTGGTGCAGGGAGATAGCTCAGCTTGGAAGGGCTCTATGGCATCGGCACCGCAATCACAGCCGATGGCCCCTATGATGCATTACTCTGCGCCCTCTCCGACTGTACAAGTGTCATCAGAAGATTTTCAAGCAATTTCTAAAATATCTCTGATGCCACCATCAGCAAGCCCTATGCCAATGCAACACATTATAGCAGCTGGCAGCCAACCTCTGGTGGCAAATCCTCAGGCCGGAGTACTGGCGCATCAAGGTAGTCTGATGATTGATTGCTCCCGGATACAAGAGCAACAAGCTCCAGTTAGCTATCAGTCATCGGTAAGCCACATGCCGATGATTTACAATCCTAGATGGGCTAACCAACCGCCAGCTCAACAGCCTGGCGTGTCAATGTATCATTATGGAGGCCCAGCAAACACTCAGAGCGGACCATCGGTACAACAACCGATGAATACGATGGCTCAACCTAATCTGCAAAGTGTGCAAAACTATCCATTGGTAAATCAACCGATGCATAGTGTTCAGATGATTGGTGCTGCGCCCGTGACTACTCTGCATCATCTTCGAGAGGCGCATCATCCGGCTCCACCAGTCAACAACCAGCCAATGAGTTGGCAAGAGCAGGATGCATATTGGACCGATAAGATCGCCGAAGTTATGAAAGAACAATTCGGCATTAAACCCAAAGTCAATACATACTCTTATCGGACTCCGTATCCTCCAGCGTATGACTTGATTCCCCTCCCAAATTGGTACAAAGTGTCTGATTTTACCAAGTTCTCCGGCCAAGACGACACATCAACAATGGAGCACATCAACCGCTTCATTATCCAGTGCGGAGAAGTGGCCAACAGGGAAGAATTGAGGGTGAGATTGTTCTCTTCATCATTGTCTGGATCGGCATTCACATGGTTCATATCGCTGCCTCCAAATTCTGTAATCACATGGGCTGATCTAGAGAGGCAATTTCATAAATACTTCTTCGCTGACATACATGAGAAGAAGCTTACCGATTTGGTCAAGATGAGGCAACGCAACGATGAATCGGTAGAAAGTTTTGTTCAAAGACTGCAGGACGTGAAAAATAAATGTTACAACCTAGTGCTTGATGATCGGCAACTGGCAGATTTGGCCTTCCAAGGATTACTGCCGCACATCAAAGACAAATATGCGTCTTAGGAGTTTGAAAGCCTAAGTCATCTGGTGCAAAGGATTGCCGATCAAGAAATCAAAACCTTTGAACCCAGGAAGACTTGGAACAAAAAGGTGACCTTCATCGGGCAAGAAGAAGACTCTGGGTCAGATGAAGAGCTAAGCATCATAGCGGCCGAATGGGTGAAGGATAGGAAGTCTGTGTCTTGTTCGTTCGCCAGAAAGAAGCTGAAAGGTTCACCTTTGACATCACCAAAGTCGATCGGATGTTTGACTTGTTGCTTCAAGAAGGGCAAATCAAGTTAGCGCCTAACCAAGTGATTCCATCAGCTGAAGAGCTCAAGAAGATCAAGTACTGCAAGTGGCACAATGCAACTTCATACAGTACCAATGACTGCAAGGTATTCATGCAGCAGCTGCAGTCAGAAATCGAATCTGGACGTATCAAATTCAAAAATTCTAAAGTTCAGAAACTGATGAAGATTGATCAGCACCCGTTTCCGAACAATATGGTGGAAGCCAGTGGGAAAACCAAAGTGCTGACATCGGAAGCTGCCAGGAAGAGTGCATCGGTGGACCCCAACCATCAAGTAACTAAGCACGACGAAAGAAGGTTTGCCGATGACAGAAAAGGCAAGAGGGTTGCCGATGAAGGTAGCAGTGCCAATAGGGCTCCTGGTGTTGTAATCACGCATAAGCAGCCAAGGCGAGACTATCGGCAATCGCGTGAGGAGCGATATCGGCAAGAAGAAGAAGAGCACCGGGAATGGCTTCGGCATAAGGACCACTGGAGGTGTCCCTTCTTCGTTCACTGTTGGGAAGAAGGCATCAAATTGCCTACTGCTGATAATTGCCCTGAGTGCAATGGATATTACACTGCCGATCGGTCGGGTAGGAAACCTTGTTTTGATGATCGGATGCCCAGGTACGCCAAGCCGCTCAGAGAGAAGAGGTCGGTGCATGACCGACTAGGGGGCAAGCTTAGTGCCCACAGCAGGCTTGGCAGACGTGCTGATCAAGAGGAGCTGGAGGAGATGGCCAATGCAAGAGTGCCGGACGAAGAAATATTTTCCAGAGATCCCAACATCGGAAGAAGTGCCGATGCAAGCGATGGAAAGCAGCATTAGCCTGTCTGGAAAACCAAGCTTCCTCAGTGGTGCCCTAAGGGTCTGACCAAGACTCAAAATAGAAGGATCCAACGCGAACGCCAAGGTGACTTATACAGTGGTGAGGATCCTTCAAGGGAGAAGCAGTGGAGGCCAAAGCCCAAGGACAGGGATCCATCGGTAGAAATCAATATGGTCGTCATGTTGCCGATGGAGTTCATGGCACCTGTCAGCGATGATGAGGAGACTGCTGAGATGGCACAACTGGTGCTGGATCTGATGGCGGCTGTCTTCGAGAAGCCTGCCGATGATGAAAGGCAGCACCTAAGGGCTTTGTTCGTTAAAGGCAAAGTGGATGGGCAGCCTATGACAAAGATGCTGGTAGATGGCGGGGCATCAATAAACATAATGCCGTACGTCGTGTTCAGAAAGCTTGGGAAGGGCGACCAAGACTTAGTTAAGACCGACATGAAGCTCAAAGATTTCGAAGGCAACGTGCCGACAGCCATGGGAGCCGTATGTGTTGAATTGACCATCGGCAGCAAAACTTTGCCGACAACATTTTTCGTAATTAGTGGCAAAGGTACCTATAACTTGCTCCTAGGAAGGGATTGGATCCACGCTAATTGATGTATTCCTTCCACCATGCATCAAAGCCTTGTACAGTGGATCGGGGACAGAATTGAACTCATTCGAAGTGAAACCCCATCTACCATAGCATTGGCAGAATCGGAAACTTATGAGCAGACCAGATGCATATCAGGTGAAGCTTGGGACATGGAGTTCCTCAAAGTTGTCGATTACCGCATTAAACCGATCCAAGCAGTCGGTCCTGAAGAAGAGTTTTAATGGATCGGTTCGCTGATGATGGAAAATTGGGACAGGGCTTCACATCCGCTGATGATTTACTTGAGATAGACATCGGCGATGGTAGTAAACATAGGCCTACTTTTATTAGTGCTAAGTTAGATTCCCAATGTAATCAACAGTTAACCGATTTATTGAAGGAATATAGAGATTGTTTTGCTTGGGATTATACAGAGATGCCTGGTTTAGACCGATCAATAGTTGAGCATCGGTTACCCATCAAGTCTGGTTTCCAACCACATCGGCAACCTGCGCGCCGATGCAATCCTACTATTTTACCCGACATCAAGGCTGAGATTACAAAGTTAATCGAAGCTGGATTCATTCGGCAATGCCGATACGCCGAATGGATTTCTAATGTGGTTCCTGTGTATAAGAAAAATGGGAAACTTCGTGTTTGTATTGATTTCAGGAATCTTAACAAGGCTACGCCAATGGATGGCTACCCGATGCCCGTTGCCGATCTGCTGATTGATGCTGCTGCTGGACATCAAATCATTAGCTTCATGGATGGCAATGCTGGATATAATCAAATATTCATGGCTGAAGAAGACATATCCAAAACTGCTTTCGGATGTCCAGGTCATGTCAGTTTATTTGAATGGATTGTCATGACTTTTGGTTTGAAGAATGCCGGTGCTACTTATCAGAGAGCAATGAATTTCATCTTTCATAAGTACATCGGCACGATAGTTGAAATCTACATTGATGATGTGGTGGTTAAGTCTGGAGATTTCGAGAAGCATCTTACCGATTTGCGAAAAATATTGGAATGCACAAGGGAGCATGGGTTGAAGATGGATCCTAATAAGTGTGCATTTGGTGCATCGGCAGGACAGTTTCTGGGCTTTATGGTGCATCAAAGAGACATCGTGATCGGCAGAAAATCTATTGATGCAATTAACAAAGTGGTTGCTCCTACAAACAAGACTGAGCTGCAGTCCTTGATTGGCAAGATTAATTTCATTAGAAGATTTATATCCAACTTGTCTGGTAAGATTAAATCTTTTAGTCCATTGTTGAAACTAAAAGCCGATCAAGAGTTCACATGGAAAGAAGAACAACAGTTAGCCTTGGAGGAGATTAAGAGATATTTGGTAAACCCTCCGGTCTTGGTTCCGCCTCAACACGGGAAGCCTTTCAGGTTATATTTGTCTGCCGATGACGGTGTTATCGGATCAGCTTTGATTCAAGAATTTGAAGGGGGAGAACGTGTAATATATTATCTGAGCAGAAGGTTGGTGGACGCTGAGACCAGGTATTCGGCCATAGAGAGATTATGCTTATGTCTATATTTCTCTAGCATTAAATTGAGGCATTATTTATTGTCGACTGAATGCACTGTTATCTGCAAAGATGATGTGGTTAAGTACATGTATTCAATGCTGATATTAAGTGGACGAATCGGAAAGTGGATTTTGGCACTTTCAGAGTTTGACCTGAGGTATGAATCGGCTAAGGCAGTTAAAGGTCAAGTGATGGCCGATTTTGTTACTCAGCATTGCAATGTCGTGAGGTTTGTGGAAATTGCTCCTTGGACTTTGTTCTTTGATGGGTCTACGTGCAAGGACGGAGCAGGCATCGGTATTCTCTTAATTTCACCTCAAGGACGGAAGTATGAAATTTCGTTGCCGATTGTTGCTACTTCAACAAACAATCAGGCTGAATACCAGGCTTTACTTAAGGGGTTGGAATTACTCAGGGAAGTACGTGCCGATGCTGTTGAAATCTTCGGTGATTCTATGTTGGTGATCAACCAGTTGATTGGGACGTATGAATGCCGAAGTGAAGCTTTAATTGCAGCCCATGAAAGGTGCCTGTAGTTATTAAAAGAATTCAAAGAGTACCGCCTTGAGCATATTCCTAGATTGCATAACGAAGAGGCCAATCGGTTAGCACAGAATGCTTCAGGATATCAGCCGATTCAAGAAGTCATGACATCAGTAACGGTTACCGATGACTGGAAAAGCGAGATTGCTGATTACTTAAGGAATCCGTCTAAGAAAGTTGAAAGGCGTCTAAGGTTCCAAGCCACTAAGTATGTGCTCCTTGACGATGAATTGTATTATCGGATGATTGATGGAGTTTTACTCAGGTGCCTTGGGAAAGAGGAGTCAAAAGAGTTGATGGGTGAAATCCATGAAGGTGTGTGTGGAGCGCATCAATCGGCATTCAAGATGAAATGGATGATTAGGCGGAATGGATATTATTGGCCGACAATCTTTGAGGATTGCTTCAACCACTTCAAAGGGTGCCAAGATTGTCAGAAGTTTGGTAACGTACAGAGGGCACCTGCATCGGCAATGAATCCTATAATCAAGCCTTGGCCGTTCAGAGGGTGGGCTATTGATCTCATCGGCCAAATTTATCCGCCATCGAGTAAGGGGCATAAGTTTATACTTGTTGCTACCGATTACTTCACTAAATGGGTTGAGGCAATTCCTTTGAAGAAAGTGACATCGGCAAACATGGTGGATTTTGTTAAAGAACACATTGTTTACCGATTCGGTATTCCTCAGACTATTACTACCGATCAAGGAACCATGTTCACATCGGGAGAGTTTGATGGATTTGTTGCTAGTATGGGGTTCAAGGTGTTAAACTCTTCTCCTTATTATGCTCAAGCCAACGGTTAGGCTGAAGCGACTAATAAGGGAGTTATTAAACTTATCAAGCGCAAGATTGAAGAGAACCCTAGAAGGTGGTATGTGGTGTTGAATGAAGCCCTGTGGTCGTATCGGATGGCTTGTCATGATGCAACCAAAGTCTCGCCGTATCAGTTGGTCTATGGACATGATACTGTCCTGCCTTGGGAAATTAAAACTGGTTCTAGGCGATTATCTTTTCAAGATCAATTGACGACCGATGATTATGCTACTCTGAAGAAAGATGAGTTGGAGGACTTAGCAAGTCATCGGTTGAGGGCATTGATCAGCATTGAGGAAAATAAGAAGAGGGTTGCCAGATGGTATGACAAGAAAATAAAGGTAAAGGAATTTGCCGATGGTGATTTGGTTTGGAAGTTGATTTTACCGATTGGGACTAAGAGTTCTAAATTTGGAAAATGGTCTCCTAATTGGGAAGGTCCTTATCGGATAAGACAGTCTGCTCCTGGCAATGCTTATATTTTGGAGACTCTCGAAGGAGTTGCATTTTCTAGGGCAATCAACGGTAAATACTTGAAGAAATATTACCCTAGCATATGGGTAGATGCATAGTGCTCAGTTGAATGCCGATGAAGGAAAAAGTTATATAAGCATCGGTAAAAATGTACTGACATTATATTACAAAGCCAAGTCAAGTATCAATGTTACAACGGCTGACACAATGAATTACAGCAAGGATTGGATGGCTGATATCGCACGCAGGCGAATTTGCTCTATCTCATCCATCTCCTTGGCATCGGCATCGGCAGAGCCCTCGACTGGCTTGATCTTCTTCTTCAGTAGAATGGCTTGTCGGGCATTCTGGTCTCTTTCTTGCCGCAGAACCCTGATGGTGTCGGACAATTGGGCTTTCTTCTGATTGGCTGTGCTTAGAGCTTCTTCGACCTTTTTCAACTCAGTCAGTAGCTCTTCTTTCCTTGCCGATAGCTGAGTAATTTCTTGCTCGAGATTGGCGCTGGAGACTTTTGCTTGGCCGATGCTCTTCTGCTTCTCGTCAGCAATACTTTTGAACTTGAGCTTATCTTCCTCAGTCTGAGATTGGGCAGTCCTATCGGCTATACGACGGGAGAGCCTCTAATATTGGAGTAACTTGCTATCGAGGAAAGTAGCCTGGAAGAGTGTTTCTTCTGTATCGGCAGGGAGGTGGCCTTGGACATCCTTGAAAGCTATCCTTGCTGCAGTTGAATCCTGGACGAGCTGGGATGTATCTTGTTGCAGCAAGGAGAGCAGTGCTTCGAGTTTAGATTTAACCTCTGCCGATAGAGTTGGAGCAGAGCTTTCTTCGTCCTCATCCTCATCGGGAATGTCGATAGCGAAGGAGAATAGGTTGTCTGCTCGAGTGGGGCCTTCTTGATGCTCATTCTCATCCTCGGGGTTGACACCGAAGGAGAATAAGCTGTCTGGGGAGTCTTGGGCCTGAAAAGGAAGAAGTTATGATATGCCGATTATAAGGTTATGTTACAGGTTTTAAGTGACCAACTTACCATTTTAAAGAGAATTTCTTGCCTAGGACTTGGCATGGTGGATGGTCCAGCCTCATCCTGGAGATCGGCAGCAGTTGCCGATGAGTGAGCCTCTGCTGGGGAAGCAGTTGATGCCGTTGGTGCCGGTGGCGTTGTTGCTGGCGTTGCTTCTGATGTAGTAGCTGGCTCCCGTGGTGGCGACACCATTCTCTCATCGGGGATTTCGGCTGCTGAAGGTGTTGATGCCGATGTCGCCTCCGCTGCTGCAGTAGGTGGAGTTGTCTCCTTATCAGGGATGTCATCTAATGGATGATCAGGGATTGGAGCCGATGATGGTTCTGCCGTTGGCACATCGGCAGTTGGTGATACAACTGGAGTCGATGGCGAAGATGGGGTGGCCAGTCTCAAGCGCCTTTTCTTCCTTGGTGCAGCAGCGGGAGATCCAGCTCATTTCGATGAAGCTTGGGGGGCATCGGCAGCAGGACTTGGGAATGTTTGTCTACTTGGAGCAGCTGCCGATGACCTCATTGCCTGAAAATATTTAGTGCAAGGTTACGTAAAATAAAAGTGTTGCCGAGGAAACAGTATGTGATTGGTATGAGTGAAGATGAGTTTACTGCAAAAACCCGCGTCAAGGCAGCAGCAGCAGCCGATGTAGCCTTGGTTTTTGCAGGCATCGGTTTGGGTACCTTCTGAGGGGTGAAGGAAGCTAGCGTGGGGGCATTATTGCCGATGAGAGATATAGGACTCATCATTCGAAGGTTGAAGGGCTTGCCACTGTTGCTCATCTTGGGGATCGGATCATCAACCTGTCAAGCATAAGGAGGTCAGATACCGATGATAAGAATAAAGTAGAAAAATGCATCGGGATTAAAAACTTACTGTGTCATCAGGGATGATATGGTTAGCATCAATCATATGCCGATAGTAGTGTGATGACTTGGAAAATAGTTGATATCTCCATTCTTGCTACCAGAATTTATACTCGTTCGTGATGAAGGATGTTGGTGACCAGGAGGATAAATCAATATCTGACGCATCGGCATTGGGAGGAAGATTGACGACTTTGTTCCAGTCTATAGCGCTGTAGATAGTCTGCCTGGGCTTTACCACCTTGGAGTAGCAAAGCTTGATCGGCAGTTGGCCAAATGCCAGTTGTCTTGCCGCTGCCGATGGGTAGTAGAACTCGAAGGATGGAGGGGTGTTCTTCCCAGTTCCGAAAATATTGACTGGGATGGCCTGGGGCACGATACTGGCCTTCATGATTGTTTGATTCTGAGGCACATTCTCATCGGTAAGATTAAACAGCAGTGGAAATTGATTGTTCTCATCAATATACGGCCACCAGAGCCGCTCTGAAGCAGGAATTCCATTGTAGAATTTCTAGAAGAATAGACCAAACTACTCTGCATCGGCATCGGTCCCTGGCAATACTATGATGGCCTCTCCGAAGTTGAGTGGAGGGCGAGTTGCCGATTCATCATGCCTATACTTGTAATCTTCTGATATGTCCCTTGGGAATTGTTGAGCGAACAAATCAAACTGAAGGGCTTTGTACATGTGTGCGTTCAGCCACATGTTGATGAACCACCAGGGACCCCCGAGGTTGCCGATGGGCTCGCCTAGCAGTAACTTCTTGGATACTTGATGTAGAAGGCGGTATACCGATCCAAGAAGATATCTGCCTAGAGGAAGTCTTGTTCCATCGGCAAGGAGTTCAGCTGTCGGAAGATGCATAGTAATGTGTCCGACTGCCCTGCCACAGAAGATGAATTTTTCCAGCCACATATTCAGAAATATGGCGTGTTCCCTCTGGTTTACCGATCCAGTCTTCTGATACTCGTGGATGTAGCCATTCCAGTCGCCGATATTCCGAGTGTTCACCTTATACTTGGCTTTCCTATTGAATAGAGTGAAGGTATCGGCAGAGGAGACGTCAAGGCCGGTCAGCATGTGCACATCGGCAAGCGTAGGGGTGGCTGGTCCATGCCTGAATAGGAAGGCGTTCATGGTGTCAGACCAAAAGTAGGAGGCCGCTATCAGCATATTCTCATTTTTCTCCATATCGGCAATGGAAAGCCTGATGCACTGATCCAAGTTACGCTCTGACCAATAGACTTGTTGTGTTCTAGCGACCCTAAGGTACCAGTTCTTCCACCCTTTGGTGGGTTTGGGCTATGACCGGAAGGCATCCTTCCATAATCCTAAACCGAAGCATTCAGACCTGAATGTAATCCGGTTGGCCTCTGCATTGATCAGATAGCTAGGGTCAGGATTTCCCATTGGACCTAGGCAGGTAAAGCTGGATTCCTCGAGAGGGATCACTACCTTGTTGTACAGTTCCTAGGTTTCGAAAAGAAAAGAAGGAATCAATGAAGGAAGGGGGAAGATTATGGATTCATACGCGAAAGGAACTAGCAGGATATTGGATGAGGGGGAAGTGGATTTACCTTAGGGATGTCGACTTGAATCTCCATTGGGGCTGAGGAATTCTTGCGGATTGTGCTTGACTTGAAGAAGGTACTGTCGCTCGAGCTCGAACGGGTGTTCTTCGGAGGCGCCGCCGGAGGTTGAAGACGAAGACAGACGAAAAAGTGAAAGTGGGCCTAGGGTAAAAAGGCAGATTGGATCCTGGTAACTTTTATAAGTTTACCCAGGGGTATTTTGGAGTTTCTATTCATACTGTGCAGGAATGTGGAGAGGCCTGCGGTGGATGTGCGCGATAATCAAGGGGATATTGTCAGATTTACCACTGTTTGAATTATAATCGAGGGATTTTATTCATAAATTGTGGTTCTGCACGCGGAGATTGAGGAAGTTGTGCAGTTATCTCAAAGGTAACGGCTACAGTAGAGGGAATTTTGGCGCGTAAAACATTATACACTCCGAAACTAGGCGGCATGTGTTGACACCGTTTTTCGGCACGTGTCAAATGAGCTAAGGCTTGTGTCGATCGGCAGCCGTTTTCCATCGGCATCAGGAGGTCATGAGTCAGTATTGCTGATGGAAGTATGCTGTGAGAAGACTAAGTGTGTTGCCGATGGAAGCTGGAGGTTTCGGATGTTGCCGATAGGAGTTGAATGGCTGTCGCCAGAACTATAGAAGCCGATTGCCGATGTCGACGATGCCGATTGCTGATAGGGATTGATTGGTGAAGACAAGTTACCGGTACAAGGTTGCCGATCGGGAAGTATTGCCGATGCCGATGGGCATGGGGTGCCGATGAGTACAGGGTGACTTAGCGCTTGATGTCAGCAGAGGATTACCGATGGCCAAAGAAGGAAGTCGTGGATTGAAGGAATCTACCGATGGAAAGCTTTCATCGAAGGAAAGACATAAGGAAACTGGTGATTTTATACCAGTATTATTATAGCAGTTTGAGTACGACTCTTGCATGAGTCGTTTGTTTTCCTTTAAAATAGGCATGTTTAGGAAAATAATATTGTTATTTTAGATCCGACTCCTGCGCGAGTCAGTTTCCTTAAAGTTAGGAATTTGTTTTAGGAAAGATACAAGTCGTGTCTTTGTGCAACTCTCCATGCGGGGGTATAAATATGTACCCAAGGGCTGCGTGTAAAAATCAATCCAATATCAATCAAATCAATTTACTCTTATTCCACTTTTTATCGCAATTTACCCTTTTTTGCATTAGTCTTAGTTTATCAACGAGTTCTTCAAGCTTCGACGGGCTGCATCACCCTGATCTTCGTCAAACCCTTGTAAGTTCCGCGTGGGAGTATCTCTGAGCTTTTACATCCGGGCGCATCGCTGTTGTCTCGTTGAGCTCTGCTCTAGTTATCCTGATCAAGTCCCAATCTTAGCATCCGGGCGCATCGTCGTTGTCTTGATTGAATCTTGTTCTAGTTATCGTCCTTGTCGATTAACTGGTCAAATCGACTGGCACGCCTCCGGATATCGAATTTCGGGTATAAGCCCGAGGTGTTCGCAGATCCTGACGCTTTTTGTGTCAACAATGCCAAATTGTTCTTTCATCACTTCGGCGATCTTATCGGTCCAATATGCATCCTACTCTTGCCGACTCATTGGCTGGTTGTTGACTGGTGGAGCTGGCTGATGCGCCTCTTCAAGTCTTGGAAGATGGTTCGGAATAGTCGGCATAGGCACAACACCAGTCATCTGGACATTATGCATCGGCTGACTTGCCGATGGGTAATTTTGTACACTTAGTAGATTCGGTTGAGTCATCATATTCATCGGTTGCTGTACCGATGGTCTACTCTGAGTGTTTGCTGGACCTCCGTATTGATACATTAGTACGCCAGGCTGTTGAGCTGGTGGCTGACTAGTCCATCCAGGATTATAAATCATCGGCATGTGACTACCGATGGCTGATAGTTGACTGGCACCTGCTGTTCCTGCACCTTAGAGTAATCAACAAATTGGTTACCTTGATGTGCTAGTACTCCGGCTTGAGGATTTACAACCACAGGTTGACTTCCAGTTGTTATACTATGTTGCATCGGCACAGAGCTTGCCGATGGTGGCATCAGAGGTATTTTAGGAATCATTTGGAAATCTTCTGATGGCACTTGTATAGTTGGAGAGGACGTAGAGTAATGCATCGTAGGGATCACCGGCTGTGCTTGCATTGCCGATGCCATAGAGCCCTTCCAAGCTGAATTGTCTCCCTGCACCAAATTGGAACCAGCAGATGGATTTGAAGTCGTACCACATCCCCACCAGTTGGCAGGAGCTGGATGATTCTGGATAGCAGGTCCCGACATTGCCGACGCCACTGGATCTGCACTAAACTTGGTGGCGCTTTCAGGACTTGGCCTTCGCGGTGTAGCCACATCGGCAGACGGATCCATAGGAGTGGTAGACGCCATTGGGGCTGCCGATGGGTTTATAGATGCCGATCTAGGTTGATGATACGCTGGACCACATATTGAGGCGCATGCTCTTCTTTGAATGATTGCATAACAGCATTGTACACGGTATTGGACAACACACTGGAGTGGCTAATTAATGCTTGATTTAAAGCAGAATTAACCATCTCTTGTAACTTACCAGGATTGGCGTCATACGTGACCTACCGCGGCAACGGCGGATCTTGCTTCTGGATTGCTTCGCCGCTCCTGCTTAGGCTGAATGATTTGAGATATAATTGTTTGTACTCCTCCATAGCCCGCTCCATGGCTAGCCTCTGATCATCTTTTAGATCGGCTTCAGAGACTTCAATGACGTTCCTTTGGTTAACGTTGGAGTTATCACCCATGATAGATGTGTAATTGGTCCCACCGAGTGTGCCAAAAGAGGTGTTGACACAAAAAGCGTTAGAATCTGCGAACACCTCGGGCTATTACCCGAAATTCGATATTCAAGGTGTGCCAGTCGATTTGACCAGTTAATCGACAAGGACGATAACTAGAACAAGATCCAAACAAGACAACGGCGATACGCCCGGATGTCAAGACTCAGATTTGATCAGGATAACTAGAGCAGAGCTGAACGAGACAACAGCGATGCGCCCGGATGTCAAGGCTCAGATTACTCCCACACGGAACTTGCAAGGATTTGACGGAGACCAAGGTGATGCAGCCCGTCGAAGCTTGAAGAACTCGTAAATAAGCTAAGACTAATGCAATGAAAGGGTAAATTGCAGTAAAGGTAAATAAGAGTAAATTGATTTGTTTTTGATAGATTGATATTCTCATCTACGCAGCCCTTGGGCACATATTTATACTCCCGCATGGAGTGTTGTACAGAGACACGACTCGTACCTTTCCTAAACAAAACTCCCACTTTAAAGGAAATAACTGACTCGCGCAGGAGTCGGACCCAAATAACAATATTATTTTCCTAAACAGACACCCCTATTTTAAAGGAAACAAATGACTCGTGCAAGAGTCGGACTCAAACTACTATAACAATACTGGTATAAAATCACCAGTTTCCTTATGTCCTTCCTTCGATGAAAACTTTCCATCGGCAGATTCCTTCAATCCGCGACTTCCTTCTTTCGCCACCGGCAATCTTCTGCTGACGTCAACCGCCACATCACCCTGTACCCATCGGCACTCCATGCCTATCGGCATCATCTCCTCATCGGTAATCGGCATCGGCAACATTGCAGTTCTGGTGACTTGACTTCACCAATTAACCCTTATCGGCAAGAATCATCCAGCTCCCATCGGCAACAAACTTATCTTTCCTGCAGCATTCTTTCTCATCGGTAAATTCGACTGATAACTTTCCGATGCCGATAGAAAACAACCACCGATCAACACAAGTCTTAGCTCATTTGACACGTGCCGAAAAACAGTGTCAACAGTTTGAGTAATACCAAACCGGTAAACAATATGCTCTTTAACAAAATCTATCATGTTTGCCGATGTCACATTCTTCAGAGGAACAGCCTCAACCCACGTCATGAAATAATCGGTGGCAACAAGTATAAATTTGTGTCCTTTACTCGATGGTGGATAAATCTGGCCGATGAGATCGATAGCCCACCCTCTAAACGGCCAAGGCTTGATTATAGGATTCATTGCTGATGCGGGTGCTCTCTGAACATTACCGAACCTCTGACAATCTTGACACCCTTTGAAGTATTTAAAACAATCCTCAAGAATTGTCGGCCAATAATATCCATTCCGCCTGATCATCCATTTCATCTTGAATGTCGATTAATGTGCTCCACATACTCCCTCATGAATTTCATCCATCAACATCTTTGATTCTCCTTCACTAAGACATCTGAGCAAAACTCCATCAATCGTCCGATAATACAATTCATCATCAAGGAGCACATACTTGGTGGCCTGAAACCTCAAACGTCTCTTGACCTTTTTGGATGGCTCCTTCAAGTAATCGGCAATCTCTTTCCTCCAGTCATCGGTAGTCATCACCGATACCATCACTTCTTGAATCGGCTGATACCCCGAAGCGTACAGTGCTAACCGATTGGCCTCTTTATTATGTAACCTGGGAATATGCTCCAGGCGGTATTCTTTAAACTCTTTCAATAATCGCAAACATTTCTCATAGTACGCGATTAAAATTTCACTTCGGCATTCATATGCTCCAATCAGCTGATTGATCACCAGCATAGATTCGCCAAAGATTTCAACGGCATTGGCACGTACTTTCCTGAGCAATTCCAATCCCTTTAGCAAAGCCTGATATTCAGCCTGATTGTTCGTCAAAGTAGCTACAATCGGCAATAAAATTTCATACTTTTGCCCTCGGGGAGAAATCAAGACGACACCGATACCTTCCCCCTCTCTACATGTGGATCCATTAATGAACAAAGTCCAATGAGCAATCTCCATAGAATTCACTGTACCACAATGCTGAGTAACAAAATCGGCCATTACTTGACCTTTAACCGCCTTAACCGATTCATACCTTAAATCAAACTCTGACAACGTTAGAATCCACTTGCCGATTCTTCCACTCAATATCGGCATCGATAACATGTACTTAACCACATCATCTTTGCATATGATAGTACACTCGGTCGATAACAAATAATACCTTAGTTTAGTGCAGGAGAAGCACAGACACAAACATAACTTTTCAACGGCCGAATACCTGGTTTCAGCATCTACTAGCCTTCTGCTCAAGTAATATATTACACGTTCCCTTCCTTCAACTTCTTGGATTAAGGCTGATCCGATAACACTATCATCGGTAGACAAATACAACTTGAAAGGCTTCCCGTGTTGAGGTGGAACCAAGACTAGAGGATTCACTAAATATTTCTTAATTTCTTCTAAGGCTGATTGTTGTTCCTCCTTCCACACAAATTCTTGACCGGCTTTCAGTTTTAGCAACGGACTAAAAGACTTAATCTTCCCAGACAAGTTAGATATAAATCTTCTAATAAAATTAATCTTGCTGATCAAGGATTGCAACTCGGCCTTGTTCGTAGGAGCAGTCACTTTATTAATCGCATCAATGGACTTTCTGCCGATCTCAATACCTATTTGATGCACCATAAAACCTAGAAATTGGCCTGCCGATACACCAAATGCACACTTATTAGGATTCATCTTTAGCCCATGTTCCCTCGTCCACTCTAGAATTTTCTGTAAATTAGCAAGATGCTTCTCAAAGTTTCTCGATTTAACCACTACATCATCAATATAGATTTCAACCAACGTGTCGATGTACTTATGGAAAATGAAATTCATCGCCCTTTGGTAAGTAGCACCGTCATTTTTCAAACCAAAAGTCATTACGACCCACTCAAATAAACCAACATGACCTGGACATCTGAAAGCAGTTTTGGATATATCTTCCTTAGCCATGAATATTTGATTATATCCAGCATTACCATCCATGAAACTAATGATTTGATGCCCAGCAGCAGCATCAATCAGCAGATCGGCACCGGGCATCGGATATCCGTCCATCGGCGTAGCCTTATTGAGGTTCCTGAAATCAATACAAACACGAAGTTTCCCGTTTTTCTTATACACAGGAACTACGTTAGAAATCCATTCGGCATATCGACATTGCCGAATAAATCTAGCTTCAATTAATTTTGTAATCTCAGCTTTAATGTCAGGCAACACAATAGGATTGCATCGGCGTGCTGGCTGTCGATGTGGTTGGAAACCTGTCTTAACAGGCAACCGATGTTCAACTATTGATCGGTCTAAACCAGGAATTTCTGTATAGTCCCAAGCAAAACAATCTTTATATTCCTTCAACAAATCGCTTAATTGTTGTTTACATTCAGAATCTAACTTAGCACTAATAAAAGTCGGCCTGGGTTTGCTACCATCACCGATATCTATTTCTACTAAATCATCGGCTGTTGTGAATCCTTGCCCAAGTTTTCCATCATCGGCAAATTGATCCATTAAAACTCTTCTTCAGAACCGACTGCTTGGATCGGTGTAATTCGGTAATCGGCAACTTTGAGGAACTCTATATCCCAAGCTTCACTCGATATGCACTTGGTCTGCTCATAGGTTTCCGATTCTGCCGATGCAACAATTGATGGGGCTTCACTTCGGATGATTTCAATCTTGTCCCCAACCCATTGCATGACGCTTTGATGCATCATGGAAGGAATACAACAATTAGCATGGATCCAATCCCTTCCGAGGAGAAAGTTGTAGGTACCTTTGCCGCTGATCACAAAAAACGTTGTTGGCAAAGTTTTGCTGCCGATCATTAACTCTACGCACACTGCTCCCATAGCTGGTGACACATTGGCTTCAAAATCTTTAAGCTTCATGTCTATGTTGACTAAGTCTTGGTCACCTTTTCCAAGCTTCCTGAACATGACATACGGCATTATATTGATCGACGCCCCACCATCTACTAGCATCTTTGACACTGGCTGCCCATCAACTTTGCCCTTGACAAACAAAGCACTTAAGTGTTGCCTTTCATCCTCCGCAGGCTTTTCAAAAATAGCTACCATCGGATCTAGCACTAACTGAGCCATATTAGCAGCTTCCTCTTCAGCCTTGGCAGGTGCCATAAATTCCATCGGCAACATAACAACCATATTGACTTCCGCCGATGGACTCCTATTCTGGTGTTTCGGCCTCCACTCCCAAACTGGATACTCTTCCCTTGAAGGAGTTTCACTATAATACAGATCATTCTGGCGTTCACGCTGGATCCTCCTTCTCCGAGTTTTCGTCAAACCCTTGGGACACCATTGAGGAAGCTTAGTTTTCCAAACAGGCTGGTACTATTTTTCGCTGCTCACAATCGCACTACTCCTTATGTTTGGATCCCTAGAGAATTTTCTTCATCAGGTACTCTTGCATTAGCCTTCTCTTCAAGCTCCCCTTTACGGACATGCTTGCCAAGCCTGTCATGTACACTGAGCTTGCCCCCTAGTCGATCTTGCACTGATCCCTTTCCTCTGATCGTCCTAGCATAGCTTGACTCCCGATCTTCAAAGCGAGACTTATTTTCTAACCAATCGGCAGGATAGTACCCATTGCATTCAGGGCAATTATCGGCAGTGGGCAGCTTGATGCCTTCTTCCCAACAATGGACGAAGAAGGGGCACTTCCAATGATCTTTATGTCGATACCATTCTTGGCGTCTTTCTTCTTCCTGCTACCGATGTTGTTCTTCTTGTGAACGCCTATATTCTTGTCGTGGTCTTCTGTGTGTGATCACGACACTATATGATGCATGTCTCTAAGGCCTCCTGGCGTTGCTGCTTTCATCGGTAGTTCTTTTACATTTTCCTTCATCGGCAATCTTCTTTCCCTTTACATCATGCATAGCTATTTGATGCTCAGGGTCTACCGATGCATTTTTCTTGGCAACTTCCGATGTCAGTACCTTAATCTTCCCGCTAGTTTCCACCATATTATTTGGAAACGGATGCTGGTTGATTTTCATCGGCTTCTGTGCTTTAGAATTCTCAAATTTGATTCGCCCAGATTCAATTTCTGACTGCAACTGCTGCCTAAAGACTTTGCAATCATTGGTATTATGTGAAGTTGCGGTGTGCCACTTGCAATACCTGATCCTTCTAAGCTCTTTTGCCAATGGAATTACCTGATTAGGCGATAGCTTAATACACCCTTCTTGAAGTAATAGGTCAAATATCCTATCGGCCTTGGTGATGTCAAAGGTGAATCTTTCAGCTTCTTTCTGGCCAAACGGACAGGATATCATCTTCTTATGTTTCACCCATTCAGCAACACCAATGCTTAGTTCTTCATCCGACTCAGAACTCTATTCTTGCTCAATGAAGGCTACCTTCTTATTCCAAGTTTTCCTGGGTTCGAAAGCTTTAATTTCCTGATCGGCAACCCTTTGCACGAGATGGCTCAAACTCTCAAACTCTTGGGATGCATATTTATCTTTGATATGTGGCAGCAACCCTGGAAAGCCAAATCCGCCAATTGCCGATCATCAAACACCAAACTATAGCACTTGTTCTTCACGTCTCGCAGTCTTTGCACAAAGCTTTCCACCGATTTGTCATTACGCTGTTTCAGCTTGACCAAATCGGTAATCCTCTTCTTATGTATGCCAGAGAAGAAGTATTTGTGAAACTACTTCTCCAGATCGGCCCAAGTGATTACAGAATTTGGAGGAAGCGAAATGAACCAGGTAAACGCTGATCCAGATAAAGACGATGAGAACAACCTTACCCTTAGTTCATCTCTGCTAGCTGCCTCCCCACATTGAATAATGAAGCGGTTGATGTGCTCAATTGTTGACGTGTCATCTTGGCTAGAAAACTTTGTGAAATCCGGCACCTAGTACCAATTTGGGAGAGGAATCAAGTCATATGCCTGAGGGTACGGTGTCCGATAAGAGTATGTATTGACCTTAGGCTTGATGCCGAATTGTTCTTTCATCACTTCGACAATTTTGTCGGCCCAGTATGCATCTTGATCCTGCCGATGGATCGGCTGGACATTAACTAGCTGGACTGGTTGATACACCCCTTCTTGGCTTTGTGGCAAATAAGTTGGTCCGATTGGCACAGGCGCAGCACCACCTTGCTGAATACTATGCATCAGTTGATTTACTGATGTATAACCTTGGACACCCACTGGGGTATACTGCAGCATTATATTCATCGGTCGGTACACCGTTGTTTCATTCTGAGTGTTCGTTGGGTAATGGTATTGTGGCGCTCTCGCTACTTGATGTCCAGGTTGCACCACCTGTTGTTGAATCTGACTAGTCCATCCAGGATTACAAATCATCGGCATGTGATTTTCCGATAATTGATAGCTACCGGGCGCTTGTTGCTCCTGCAACTTGGAGTAATCAACAAATTGGCTTCCTTGGTGCACTGACATTCCGGCCTGAGGATTCTCCATCATCATGGGATGGTTCACAACTGCCATGTATTGTTGCATCGGCAAAGAATGGTTGCCCATAAGGCACTTTGGGTATCACCATCTGAAGACTTCCTGGTGGCAACTGCACGTTTGGAGAAGACGTAGCATAATGTAATATCAGGCTCATTGGTTGTCCCGATATTGCCGATTCCATAGGGACCTTCCCCGCTGCATTACTACCTTGGATCAACTTAGCATCAGCAGATGAATCTGGAGGCATACCGTATCCCCACCAGCTGGCGAGAGTTGGTTGACTCTGGACTACATGTCCTGACATTACCGACGCCACCGGATCGGTATTCAACCGAACGACGCTTGCAGGGCTTGATCTTGGTGGTGTAGCTTCATCAGTGGATGGATTCACAGGTTGGAGAGATATCACTGGAACCGCCGATGAAGTTGTAGCAGATGCCGATCCAGGTTGATGATACGCCGGACCAACATATTTGGGTGCCCGTCCCTCTATGAAAGATTGCATAACAACATTGTACACAGTATTGGACAACACATTGGAGTGGCTAATCAACGCCTGATTTAACGCAAAATTAACCATATCTTGTAATTTACCGGGATTGGCGTCAAAAGTGACCTGTTGCGGCAACGGCGATCTTGCTTCTGGACAGCATCGCCGCTCCTGTTTAGGCTGAAGGATTTCAGATATAACTGCTTGTACTCCTCCATAGCCTACTTCTGATCATCTTTCAGATCTGCCTCAGAGACTTCGATGTGGTTCTTCGGATTGACATCAGTAGAATCACCCATGATCGTGATCAAAAGATGTATCTATTGTCCCACCGGGTGTGCCAAAAGAGGTGTTGACACAAAAAGCATCGGATTTGCGAACACCTCGGGCTTATACCCGAATTCGATATCCAAGGTGTACTAGTCGATTTGACCAGTTAATCGACAAAGACGATAACTAGAACAACGATGAACGAGACGACGGCGTTGTGCCCGGACGTCAAGGCTCAGATTGCTCAAAACGGGAAACTCGCGAGGTTGACGGAGATCGTGTAGATGCAGCCCGTCGGGACTTCGTAAGAACTCGTAGATGAACTGGAACTAATGCGATGAAAGTAAATTTGCTGGAAAAAGTAGACGAAAATAATAGATGTATTTGATTGATTGTATATATTTTTCACACCACCCCTAGGTACATATTTATACTCCAGCAGGAGGAGTTGTAAACAGACACAACTCATACCTAAACAAGACTCCTATTTTAAAGGAAATAAACGACTCGTACAAGAGTCGGACTCCAACTATAATAATAATATTGGAATAAAACTACAAATTTCCTTATCTGTCTTCCTTACGATGAAACTTTCCATCGGTAGATTCCCTCAATCTGCAACCTTCTTCTATTACTATCGACAACCTTCTGCTGACGTCAGCCACACCATCCCGTATCCATCGGGAATATTTCCGATCGGCAATATTCTCTCGTTCCCATCGGCAACACCTTCCCATCGATAAAATGCCCTTTTTTATCTTGACGTTTTCTTCAATCTTCTGCTCCTACCGGCAATCTGATTGGCAGTATCTTGATACCGATAAGAAAAAGCAACCATCCCTTTACCGATCAGCACACCTGGTTCACATTGACACATACCGAAAAAACGGTGTCAACAATATCATAGTCTAGATTAATCCAAAGAATCCATACTTAGGATCCGTTTGAACGAGCTAGAGCTAGTTACTAGTTGGTTAAAACTTAGCTCAAATAGCTAATGTTGACTAACTAGTTGGCTAAGACTTGGCTAAAAAAAATAGTCTACCTATTAGCCCTTTTGATTGGATGCACTAGAGCTAATTTAAACTAAAATTAGCTAGCTAGTCATTAGCTCATGGTATCCAAACATGTTCTGAAGGACCGAGAACGGCGACTAGAGGGGGGGAGGTGAATGGGAGCCTCAAATTTCTCTCGAAATATCCGGGCCACTCTTCCCAAAAACCAAACCCAGTTGCTGGGTGCTCAACCTCCCCCGACCAACGCGAGCGGGGATTCAGACGAAAACGAGCAAATAAAAACTCACCGGCAGTGGAGTAAAACTCACCGGAAGCCCCCAAGAAGAGTTCTCAACCCCTATGTGAGAGAGGCAAGAATTCCAAGCAAAACAGCCAGAAAAACAGGCGACGGACGCTGTACAGTAGGGCGGCGGATGCTGGAAGACTGTGCGATGGACGCTCCAGGGCAGGGCGTCGGACGCTTAGGCGAGTGTCCGTCGGCCTTCCAGAGAGCCTGACAGAGACTGAGAAACTACCGAGGCGACGGACGATCGGCGACGGACGCTGTGAAGATCGTTCGTCGGCCTACTCGAGAGCAAAACAAAACTGCACAGCGCACAAGATGCGACTGATGCTGGGCGACGGACTCTGAAGAGCGTCCGACGCCAAATCGAAAGACGCAGACACGTCGAGCGACGGACGCTGACGTCAGCACGCACCAGCGTCTGACGCAAAACCCTCGGAGCGTCCGACGCCCCCGACAAACGCGCAGTAAAGCCAAAAAATAATTTTCTCTCCACCAAATCTTCCCAAAACTTGACCAAAAGTTCTCCACTAGCAACCCAACTTGGTAGGCATGTTTCTAGTGCTATGGAGAAGCTAGCCCGAGGAAATCATCGCTCAATTTGGTGAGAATCAAAGGGAAACGAGGATTTGGGGGAAAACGGGCAAGAACGAAGAACATCGCAAAGAAAACGCCCGATCTATGTGCTCGTGAGGTTTTAGGAAAATACCTTCGGTGCAAAGATGCTCCTCACGAGTACGAACAACTTGGTTCAAACGGATTTCGCAAATCTACTCCCTACAAAGAGAAATCATCTCGGAAAAAAGGGAGAGCAAAAGCAAAAACGCGAAGAACACAAGCAAAACGGGGACACAATCACGAAATCGAAGCCACCATGGCTTACAGAGGTTACGACCTCCGATTCCTCGTGACAATCTCAAGTTCTTACAAAGGTTGGTGTAAGCAACCTAGGGATCTCATGAACTAGAGAGAGGGTAGAGAGAAAGAGTTGGGGCAAATGATTAGGGTTCTAGAGATAGGATGAAGATACCCCTTCATCCTCTATTTATCAGGACTTTGGCTATTTCCCAAAGACCCCCCTAAATACATGACCGAATTACCTAGCCCTAAGACATTGTAATCCAAGTTGATAACTCTTAGCCACTCGTTTGAATGGACGGCCCCGCTTCCTACCGAGAGTTGTCGTCGCCTCGACGCAACCTCCAAGATTCCGCCACGTGCCATCCCCGCTTCCTCGGAAGCTCCGCCCGGGTTTTGAGGCCCAAACCCGCGAAACCCGTCACCGGTAGCTTTGGGCTCAACTACCGAACCCCGAGTTTTGATGCCCAAACTCAGAAACCGTCCTCCGATGGTTTTGAGGCCCAAACCACCAAACCACTCGACTCGAGCCACCTTGTCCTCGCCCGGTCGGACTCTGAGTCCCATGAGCCTCCGCTCGACCCGCTCGTCCGCCGTCTTAACTTGGTCGACTCGGTCTACCTCCATGTCTTCTCGCACTCGCCGGTGCCAGGCACTAGCCACCACAGCTAGTCCGCTGGCGCCCATGGTCCCTCAGTCCGAGCCCCGCTTCCGCCCTTCACCGCTCTCAGTCCATCGGCACGACAAGCCTCTACTCGACCTTCTCCACGCCATTGACCACTGTCACTAGGCATAGTACCTGCACACCACAAGCCGATAGACAGGCACATATTTGCTTTCGCAAGAGGTTAGTTATAAACGCTCAAACTGAAACACTCACGTGTTGATCAATCACTCATCATCAAAACTGAACATTCATGGGTACTTATCCACCATGTATTCGCATGTCCTTAATACAACCATAAGAATTAATACATATGATTGAATTTTTTTATTAGCCAATGGCTTAGATTAAATCAAAGAGACTATGCCTACTATACACTTCTACAGAACGATTTACTACAAAATAATTTATAGGTGCGGCTTGGAACTGCATCTACAAATGCATGATTTGTAGACATGATTACATAGGGGAGGTTGGCAGAACTACTCCGACAAACCCTTCTTAGTTGCCCCTACAAATCATGAGCGTAGTAATGATAATTACGAGAGTACTCCCTCCATCCTACTATAAAAGGCATAACCATCTCTGGTTAAAATACCAAAAAACGTATTTAATTCTCTCTCACAACATTGCATTGATGTATGTGCATCTAGAGAGAGCATGCCTTATATTATGAGACGTAAATAAAAAGTGATTACGCCTTATATATTTGGATGGAGGGGGTAATAAAAAAGATAAAATAAGAAAAATAAACCCACACTATTGGCTTGTTCTTAGATATAATTTATATTTATTTAATTATTTGCCAAACCTATCAATCAAATATACCTAAAATTGAAAACAATGTACTTTCCTCCAACCCAAGTTATTAGACATTTGACTTTTTTTACCTTAAGGTTGACCACTTGTCTTATTCAATAATTTATGCAAACTACCACATCTTTTGTCGTGATTTGCTTTATTAATAAAAGTTTTTTAAATTTGGGTAAAAAAAGTCAAACTTTGAATAATTTGAGATGGAGGAAGTATATTTTGTAGCTGAATGTTTGCATAGTACGATTTAGCAAATAAAAATAAAATATTATGCATTTCTATTTGAACGGAATATTATTTTTCCACAATAATGAAATCAGTAACTACTTTTTGCTCTATATTTCACAAAACAATTAAGTTTCGGCACCGGGTTTTGCCATTGACATTTTTGCTAATTTTTGAAATGTGAATCTGGTGCTACAAAAAGTAAAATCTATACGGGCAATACATTAAAATTCGACATCAACACTAGTAAAAAAAATCTCACACCGACGGTATGCAATAATTTCTACATACAGTTTCGCTTAACATGTCCTAGTAGAAATCAAACGATTCAGAACCGCCACTAGAAATCGATTTCTATAGGAAATTTTCTTAAGAAATATGCCTATAGAAATCATGTATTTGTACATACGATTTTTTAAGGAACCAGCTAATGGAAATGATTTCTACAGATCCTTAAGAAATTCGTCTGTAGAAATATTTGGACACTGATTTTTTGATTTTTTTTAAACAATCTCGGATGGGGAAACGACCGAAATGAAAGTTCTAGATCTCACAAATTTATGAAACTTTGTAGTTGAAAACTTTTTCATTTGAAATCATCTTATCATCGAAAACTACATTTAAATTTCTCAAATTTGAAATTCAAATTTTTGTAAAAGACCTCTGATGGAAAAATTTCTAAATAAAAGTTGTAGATTTTAAAAAGTTACAAAACTTTGCGGTTGACAACTTTTTCATTTGAATTTACACTCGGTTTAGTATAATATGTGGGAAACTAAAACGGAATTTAGACACTAGTGACTTATGAGTGGAATGGTAGAGGAAGGTATGCGCGAGGGTGAGGGCGGGTTCGAAACCCCGCGGCCGCGCATAGTATACGATTTTACACGAAAAAAAATGTGATTTCACTAGTCAGCCTCTCCTACAATTTAATTCGGTTCTGAAAAACGCATGTGGAAATTATAGATTCAAAACCGCTGTCGTACTCTTGTGTACTAGTGCAATACAGGAGGATAGCTAACCTAGCTTCCATGCATATATATTATTATTATTGTAGTTTATTCCAATATTCGATGTACATCAAGTCTTGGATAGCCGCGATTTATTTAGAACGATGAATTTATTACAAAGCACTTGGCAGTTTTTTTGACAACGAACACACATAATTATATTATCACAACAGCCAGTTTACAAAGAAGTCCTCCGCAGAAGACCAAATTACAACAAAGTTCAGAAACTAAAGGTGAAGACGCCACTGTGTGGCGGCGTTGGTGAGGACGACGCTGCCGGCGGTGAGTCTTAGGGGCGCCGAAGACGCATACATCCAGATGGATTGACCGAGCCAAGCATCGGTTGTAGGCGGGCCAGTCGAGGCAGCAAAGGAAAAGCTCACCGGCAACCGAAATATGAAGTGAAAGTCGTCACCGAAGGTTGATGAAGATGCTCGAACCTGGATCCTAGGGGATGGCGGAGCAGCCGGACCAACACCATGAAAGGAGCCACCTAGTAGTTGAGGGAAACACTAGGACTGGAGGTTGTCGTGAAGGAGAGAAAGTGAGTGGCGAAGGATATGGACCGGAGTGAAGCAGATCTCGATGATGGGTGGTGGGAGTGGAGATAAAGGTAGAAGAGAAGAGATCCGCAGGGGAGGAGATCGATATTATTTTATTTCGACTGACCTTGGAAGCGGCAGCGGCGACGAAGAGGACCATGGCGGCCATGGCAACCACGAACGATGGCGACGACTACAAGACAGAATTTCTATATCGGGTACTTCCACAACATGGAATCTTGAGCTAAAAAACTGCTACTAGATACTAAATACTACCATCTACTTATAGGGGCCCCTCACCCAACCCACTCCAGCGAGGTCGCCGGAGACAGGAGGGAGGGGGCCGACTAGACTCCGCTAGGTGCTTCGGGAAGAAGGAGGCGTGTTGGTTTTTTTCCTGCTCTCCGCTCCCGAACGGGTTTGTGAACAGTCTAGCCTTCGAGGGGTTGGGGTTGGAGAGAGCACTTGACAGATGGGATATAACAGAACATAACAGAAGAGGCAAGGTCAAAAATTCTTTGTGTTGTTCGAAAATCGAGACTCTATATGCAACTAGACAGCTCACTCGTTTAGTTTGTAGAACTACTCCCTCCGTATATAGGAATTAAATGACGTTTGTGACAGCGATATATGGTCTCTCAAATATATTTTGACCTCTTATTTTTATAAAAATATTTTTTAGAATAATAATATATGCATATTTTTAAGAAAGTATTTCACTAGTACAGAAAACAATTTTAGAGGCGGTGGAAGAGGCATTAGTACAGGCGGCCAAGCCCACCGCCTGTACTGGGGGTCAGTACTAATCGACCGACAGTACAGGCGGCGGGCTGGTTTTCACAGGCGGCTCACTTTGTCAGCCGCCTGTGAAAACTTTGTCAGCCGCCTGTATTAATCCGCAGAACAAAATCGCGTTTTTAAAATCGAAAAAAAAAATTAAATCATGGGACAAGCACAGTATTAATCTGCCCGCTCGTCTTCGTCGCGCATTTTTTCGCGTAAAATTCGCGAACGCGCTCCGCCGGGGATTCGAACCCGAGACCTCACCCTTGCGCGATACCTCCTCTACCACTCCACCCATGACTCACTAGTGTCTAGATTCGTTAGTACTTCATATTCTATACTAAACCCAGTGTAAATTGATTGTTTGAGCCACTAAATGAATTCAAATGAAAAAGTTGTGAACTACAAAGTTTCATAACTTTTCGAAACCTACAACTTTCATGTAGCAAGTTTTTCATCCGAGGTCGTTTACAAAAATTTAAATTTCAAATTTGACACATTCAAACGTAATTTTCGATGACAAGATGATTTCAAATGAAAAAGTTGTGAACTACAAAGTTTCATAACTTTTCGAGATCTACAACTTTCATGTACAAAGTTTTTCCATCAGAGATCGTTTACAAAAATCAAAAAAATTAACTCTACAGGTATTTACACAGGCGGTTCATAATGTCAGCCGCCTGACATTATGAACCGCCTGTGGAAATACCCTATTTACACAGGCGGTTTATAATGTCAGCCGCCTGTGTAAATGGTTTTACACAAGCGGTTCTCTTGCTGGGCCCACCCTATTTTTTGTACTGGCGTCATAAAATTGTGAACCGGCTGTGAAAAAAAAACGACGTGGCAGCAAAAACGTTTTCTGTAGTAGTGTTTTCAAGTCAAATCTATTCATATAATTTTTACATTTACAATCTCAACAAGTTATTGATGATTTATATTCTCAATTGTTTAATTTAAAGCTTTTTCAAAACATTATCTAATTCCTATATGGAAGGAGTAGCTAGCTAGGAACTAGATTACGCGGGCCATGAACAAGTTTCTAATGCCGGATGCCCCCTACATGTGCAACGACAAGCATCCCGAAACAGTGGGTTCAGCCTCCTGCAAGTCAGGAAAAGTAGAGATGATACTTCTTCCCAGTCACAAAAGAAGAGAAAGGATCCGCCGGCTTGTAGAGTTAAACCGCCCCTTTTAAAAGTATTATTAATGTAGTAAGATAGTATCGAAGAGAGACTACGGATACGCATAGTATGGGCCGCTGTGCATGCAAGATCAAATATAATATCAACTGTAGGGCATGCACGAGCTGAGTTAGTTAGCATCGCTAATCAAGGGCCGCCTAGCTATATACAGGAGCGATGCCGAGCGAGGATGGGAGCGCGTAGAGCAAGCTAGCTCCAGGATCTCAATTCTCAAAGTCTGACGCAGAGAAATAAATAATTACGATGGCAAACGGCGACGACAATGCAGGCGCACAAGGAAGTGCCCAGCAGCCAGCAACAACAAGCAACGCCAATCAGAAGCCGACGCCGCCGCCGCCGCCGCCGCAAACAAGCCGCAGTAACATTAGTGAAGGTGGCGTGGCCAGTATGTTTTCAGGTAATCCTAATAGCCAGTCTTCTGGCAACGATGAGAAATCCAGCAAGGCGAACGTGACCGCCGAGAAGGTGCTGTCGGTGTCGGCGAACTTGGCGAAGCTGCTGCCGTCGGGCGCGGTTCTGGTGTTCCAGACGCTGTCGGCGTCCTTCACCAACCAGGGCGCCTGCAACACCGCCAACAAGTGGCTCAGCGCCTTGCTTGTCACCTTCCTCACCGCCGCCTGCATCTTCCTCACCTTCACCGACAGCATCGTCAACGACGGCAAGATCTACTACGGCGTCGCGCTCCCGCGGCGCCTCAACGTGCTCGGCCTCACCAACAAGGAGGAGCGCGAGCTGCTCAAGGCGCTCGGGGGCGAGCTCAAGGAGCGCCGCCTCAAGACGCTCGACTGGGTCCATGCCTTCTTCACCGCCATCGTCTTCATCTCCATAGCCATGGGCGACGTCGGGCTCCAGAAGTGCTTCGTCCCGGATCTCGACAGCGACCAAATGAAGAACGTCAAGGAGCTGTTGAGGAATGCGCCGCTGGGGCTCGCGCTCCTGTCCAGCTTCGTCTTCATGATCTTCCCTACCAGAAGACGCGGCGTCGGCTTCGACAACGGCGACCGCGGCGATACAGCTTCATCTACCAACCAAAAGACCAATGCCTCGTCAAAAGTGGTGGATCCAGAGTCACAGAAACCGGCCCGCAGTCAGTGAGCACGCATGCAGTGTCCAGTGGGGTTAAACTCGTTATCCTTATCCTTATTACAACAAAATCCGTAAAACTAAACTAGCTTGTCTGTCTGTTTACGTTTGACCTTTTGCAATATGCAATTGGTATGTTTCATATTTATTTATATTTTGTTATTACAACGATGTAAAGCCTGTTTATTTGTGTGTGCTCTATTTGAATTTGTCCCACGTACCCCCCCCCCCCCCCCCAACCCCCACCCTAATAAAGAATAAAGGTCGTTCCCTTCGTAAGCAAAGCACATATACCTTCATCCCTTCACATCCCTCCCACGCTAAATAGCTGTCGTTTTTTCACATCATAATTTAACTATATTTATAGAAAGTGTGTATAATATCTATGTCTCTAAATAATTCTTTAATAAAAAAAATCAACGGTCTATCTAAAATAATAATAATTGTGTACTATAAGTATTAACTTTTTAATAGAATTTTTTTTTAAAATTACTTATCAAAAAACGAGAACGGCATTTATTTAGGAACGTGAAAGTAGTTACTTATTAATCGCAGTCAATCTGACTACTACAACTTTACGACACATAGGATGAATAGATATCATCCTCCGTCCAACAAAGAATACAACCCTTGTGTTTGTTTGGATCAAAGTATTTGCAAAGAAATTCTGAGTGTTTGGAATGAAGGAATGTTGATTTCCTTTCCAAATGAAAGCAATCTATAGTACCGCAAAACAAAGGAAATAAAACATCCACTCTAACACAAGGAAAAAAAATCTCTGCTCTCTCTCCCTTCTCATGGTGTATTTTGTAATCCTGTAATTTTTCACTATTCACTCAGTCTTATTCATACATTTTTCATATTTCTTCGTTTTTTATTCCTCTGTTCCAAACAGACCCCTAACAGGTAATGTTTTAGTATCTTATAATTTTACCAATTATAAATTTAAAATATAAATACTTATGAAATGTATTTTTATAATAAATTGAATTGATTTGGAGCCATTAATGTGCATAATATATTCACTAGAGTTTGGTTAAATATCAACCATTTTAACTGACACTTAGTATAATCGCATTCCTCTTCTTTTTTTTTTTTTTGACAAAGAGAGAGTATATGGTTATGTCGGCACTCAATTTGTCTGCGGAACAGAGGCATTACGCTTCACTTGCCCAACAGCCGCTTCTATCTTTTTTTTTTGCTTCAATTTTATTATATTTAGTCATTGTGGGCATGTAACAAATTAATGTTAATGATATATCCTAGCTAGATATGAATTGATTTTTATATATGTACGTACACGTATATGTATATGTATATCAGTTGGTAATATGGTTGCATATATACGATGGCTGACGTGTCCTGAGACTATCAGGATGGATTGAGATTTCCATTTCGACATTCTGATTTGTTTTGGCTAGTATTAGAGTCATGCTTGCCCATGTCGCAAAAAAAAAAAGATCCATGCTTGCCCACAGACAGTATGTAAACCAAAGAAATGGATGTTAGTACCATAAACATTATTGAAAAACAAATTATTGATATCTATAGTGGCAGAGATGATGGTGACCATCTATGGAATGCCAGTAGCTGCTTGCTTGATGAACATAATCAGTTGCACACTCCATTTTCGTGGTGGCTAATCCAGAACACTCAAAAACACAGGAATGAACAAAGAGACATGAGAACATGTTCAGATGGCAGAGCTATTTTTCTCAATAGCGCAAACACAAGGTATGAGAGGTTACAATATCACACACAGTGTCGAGAGTCTGACCACAAGCTTAACTAGCTAACACACACCCTCAACTCAACGCCTAAACATGGGACACAACCGTACGCCCACACACGTCGCCCATGTTCTCTTTGACGCGATCACATTAGTCCAAAACTCCGTCCACCTAGCAGTTTGAACTTGCACTTTTGGGCGAGTCTTCGTAATATTCTGACAACGCTACGGTGTTATCATCTCTCACGTATATGTCTAGGTGGTTCGGTGTACCTTGCTTCCTAAATTGTAGGGGTCAAGTGCATATATTAGTTAGACATTTCTTATAAATCTGTTGTAAACGTTGACCCCTTAAACAAGCCACCATGGGGCTATTCCCCCGTGCTATAAAACATGTAGCCGAGAGCCAGGGATAGGCATCTCATTCAATCCAATTTCACAAGTGCCACACCAGAGATTATGCCAACATTCTCTCCATTAATCATGATGGGAGCTGAGATCATGAACACCCATCAAATGTCTCATGGTTGCTAGCTTACACGCTGTGGCAAAGCCTTTTGTCAGTGTGTCAGCCCTGCAAACTTCAATCTAACCACGCTCCATACCCACTATGATGAAAAGATACTTTGTACCAATGTGCTTGCTATCCCCATGAGAAATTGTATTCTTCATCAGTGCAATACTAGAATTGTTGTCAACATATAAAGTTACTTATTTCTACTCACTTGCTGTCAACTCTGCTAACAAGTTTCTCAGCCACAGTACCCGCATTGCTTGCTATTGCTATTGCTGCCATATAACTTGGCATCACATGTTGAAAATGTCATTGTCTCTTATTTTTTAGAGTGCCAAGAGATCAAGTTGTCATTTAAGTAGAATGTCATGCCACCAGTACTTCTCCCAACAACATTTACTACCAAGTCACTATATGAATACATAGTAAGTACTAATCGCTTTACCTCTTGAGTATAAACCAACCTAAGATTAGTGGTTCCCTTCAGGTATCTAAGTATTTGATTCGCTGCCTTCAAAAGCAACATAGTAGGCTTCTCCATAAACCTACTAGCCACTCCAACTGAATATGCTAAGTCAAGTTGGATAACTAGTTGCATCAGTTCTTTGGCCCTTGTTATCTAAATGCAACCTCATTTAGGTCCCATACGATATTTGGTTGGATTATAATCCTACATTCTAAATTGTGTTAGCTCCTTCTTGTCATATGTTATCTGCTTCTTCTAACCTCAATCCCAAGTTAGGAGGAACCAAGATCACTCATCTCAAACTCTGGAGTCATCTACTGTTTGAAGTTCTTAATCTCATTTGGATCATCACCAGTGACAAATGGGATCATCTACCGATAAAGAGATGATGCCGATGAGCACAAGATGACGTGGCGGTTGACGTCAGCAAGGATTTCCGATGGCAATAGAAGGAAGTTGCGGATTGAAGAGTCTGCCGATGGAAAGTTTCATCGAAGAAAAGGCATAAGGAAACTGGTGATCTTATATTAGTATTATTATAGAAGTTTGAGTCCGACTCTTGCATGAGTCATTTATTTTCCTTAAAAATAGAGATGTTTGTTTAGGAAAATATTATTGTTATTTGGGTCCGACTCCTGCGCGGGTCAGTTGTTTCCTTAAAAATAGAGTTTTGTTTAGGAAAGGTACAAGTCGTGTCTGTCTACAACTCCTTTTGCTGGAGTATAAATATGTACCTAGGGGTCAAGGGAAAAATCAATCATACATCAAACAAATCAATTACTCTAATTTACCTTTACTGCAATTTACCCTTTTATTGTATTATTCTTAGTTTATCTACGAGTTCTTCAAGCTTCGATGGGCTGCATCTCCTTGATCTTCGCCAAACCCTTGCAAGTTTCACGTGGGAGTAATCTGAGCCTTGACATCCGGGCGCATCGTTGTTGTCTCGTTCAGCTCTGCTCTAGTTATCCTGAATCAAGTTTGAGTTCTGACATTTGGGCGTATCGCCGTTGTCTTATTCAAATCTTGTTCTAGTTATCGTCCTTGTCGATTAATTGGTCAAATCGACTGGCACACCTTTGGATATCGAATTCGGGTAATAGCCCGAGGTGTTCGCAGATCCTGACGCTTTTTGTGTCAACACTGTCCGGACCATTGGCTTCGTGTCCAGAAGAAAACCGCCCTAGCCTTGGCTTTCGGTGAATAGGAAGTTCGGACGATGGTTGTCTAGAGTGGAGCTCCGGACGCAGCGTCCAGAGTTTGGAACTTGGAGAATCTTGGCCCTATTGGTTTCGGGGATTAACGACAAATAGAGATTATTATGGCTAATGTGTGTTTTGTAGAGGCTATGGGTAGCTTAGCCATAGTGATCAATGTGAATGGGCATCAATGGTTATCACTTAGCCCCAAGATGGATATCGTTTTGTATTTCAAAGACAAGATGATGAAGACCCTAGACTGATAGGTCTAAGTACCATAAGGAGATGAAGGACATTTAGTATAGATAGGGCTTTATTTGATCTTTGACCTTACTAGCAAGAGGGGTTGAGACTAGTATCTTGACTTAGGAGAGCTTCATAACTTAGGTGTGGTGCACACTTTACTACCTTAGCTCTAAGAAAGCCTATGGTGATCGTAAGATAACCTAAAACAACTTCCATATTCATCGCAACGAAAACCGAAGTTGAGAGAGCTGTTTTCTGGACGACGAATGTTGAAGTCCGAAGCGATAGACGTTGTCCGTCGCATCAGTCAGAGGCGTCAGACGCTAGGGCAAACACCCTGAGCATCCGTCGGCCTACCAGAGAGTTCCAGAGAAAGCTCGAGTGCAACGGACGATGTCCATCGGATTGGCGTCGGATGCTGGGGATCGTCTGTCGGCCTTCCACAGAGGGTTGTTTTCAGCCAGTTGTGTTGGACGCTGAATGGCAGCGTCCTTCGCTCAGCGGCGGTGCGTCCTTCGCTTAGCGGCAGAGCGTCCGTCGCTTGTTTGAATGAACAACAACTAGTCGTTGGGGCGGACGACGGCATGTTCGTCCTCAACTTAAAAGCTGATTTTTACCAGCCCGTGGGCTGGTTGTGTGTGTGGGGGGGTATATATACCCATACCTTGCCTTCTCCACCTGCCATTGCTCATTTGGATTGCTGAGAACCTGTGTGACGTGTGAGAGGAGAGCAAAAGCCCTAGTGAGAGAGTGATTTGCGAATCCATCCATCAATCCTCTCTCCCTAGTTCATCCAAGAGTTCAAGTGTACATCCACTCTAGTTGTGAGGCTTGATTGAGTCAAGTGAAGATCAAGGCTTGTTACTCTTGGTGATCGACATCACCTAGACGGTTGTTGACGGTCCTTAAATACGAAATACAACCGTCAAGTAAACAAGGATAAGGATCTAAATGAAACTAATAGCTAGAATTAGGGTTTATACTAATAGAATTCCACGAGTTTTGGTGAATGTCTGTTTCTATAGGGGGATATCAGGAAATATGGAGGAAAGGTCCACATGTAAGGATTACATAGAGATAATTATCATCTGTAGGAAAAAGAATAGTCTAGAAGGGTCAAGAAGGCACGAGAAGAAACGAGAGGGCCAGCGGGCCCAAGGGCAGGGCGCCCACCCTACCCCCTAGGGCGGCCGCCCTAGGGCAAGGCCCAACAGGGTCTGCCTTGTGGGACCACCTCTCCCACCGCCTTTGAGATCACATCTACACCATCCATTAAGGTCGGTTTGATCTGACGGCCGATGTTCATTTGAGGAGCCTATATACGGAAGGCCCCTCTGACCCTAAGAAAAAGGAAGAATTCATTATTTATTATTCATCTCAAGAGGAGAAACCCCTGATCAAGCCCTAGAGCCACCACATCAACTAGATCTCTATATTAGCATAGCTATATAAGATTAGAACTAGGAGGAGTCAATCTTCGATTGGTTTCCGGATCTGTCAAGAGGATTGTTAGTAATTCTCTCTCTAGTTCTTCATTGTTCATCATTTGTTCTTCAAAATTATGAATATGACTTTGCTCTACTTCATTATATTGTTTATGACTTTACTCTATTCGATTATGTTCTTAATTATATGGTTCTTAGTTTATTATGATTATATGCTTGGCTTAGTTTAGATCTGAACTATATTCATGTTTAGGATCGTATAGCGTTTATCCATCAGTACTATGGGTAAATGGTAAATATTGTGTAGGCATGGTGGCTAGACTGTATTTATCTGCGATTATACCCTATATTCCGGATCATGAGGTAGATCGCGGGAGTGACAGTCCTGTTGACTCCTTTGTAGTCCTCCTCCCGTTTATAGGAAAGATAGAGCGGACCATTACGAGGAAATGATTGCTATGTTTCTCATCTTCCTTAGTAATCTCACTATGCATGATTATCTTCTTATCTTGTCATGATTGCCAAGTATAATTGCACTAATTATAATATGCTAGACTGTATAGTTAAGAATGACTTAGGAAATATTCTTGTAGTTCGTTCTAATTAATTCCATGCTAATGACTTGCTAGAATATCTGTTGATGTGCTTATCATTATCTTATGTGACTATATATATGTTGATCAGTATATTTATCTTTTGTCACTATTCATTCATTATCTATATCTTATGTGACATTTATCTTGTATTGAGAGAGATAGATGGAAACTCTCTGTTACACATGCAGTGATACTCATTACTCATTTATTCCTTAGCAGTCCCTTCCCAGTGGTATAAATATAAATAACGATACATGGAATACTCCTGGTTAAAATGCAACATCGGTATAATCTGTGCGCTTGCAGAATCACATTTATTTATTAGAGGAGCAATTGCATATTTCAATACCGCATCTCTCTGCCATGATGGGGATGACAACTTGGCTTAAGTGGCATGATAGGTGGTTACTATTTTTGGCGTCGTTATCAGGAATAGAAAATTAATCTACTTTTGGTAACGATGTTAAGAGATGTCAACAAGCATTTTTGACGCCGTTGCCGGGGAAGGTTGAATAGCTATCAAAAGGAATAAATGAGTTATCACTTGCATCACTAATGAGATCGAGAAAAACATCAACTCTCTACTCATACAGCCTTACCCTTGCTCTTGCCTATTTTTCCTATCATTTTATGCAGGGTAATGTATGAATAGGTTTGATCTTCCAAACAATTTTGTTGAAAATCCCGAAGTATTAATCAGAAGGACAAAAGCCAAGCTCAAGAAAGTAACAGAATCATCAACACCTCAGGTTAAAGCTTCATCCAATCAAGAAGATCATCAAAACATCGTTCGATACTTGACATCAGAGATCGAAGCCATGGTAGACAAGTCAATCCGTGAGTTCTCAGCTCCCATTACGGACAACATTCGCACTGGACCTGCTGCGAACATTGATCGGTCATTTGAGCTCAAGCCTACGCTCATCAACGTGGTGCGAGCAAGCTAGTTATGTGGGAAAGCACATGAAGATGCTAGTGCTCATCTCCAACACTTCTTGGAGATTTGCAGCACATTCACTATCAAGGATATCAATAGAGATGCCATACTACTTCGCCTTTTTCCCATTCTCACTCTTGGGAAGAGCGAAGCAGTGGTTCTTGCAACCAAGGAGAAGAATACTACGTGGGCACTCTGCTCTACCAATTTTCTAGCAAAGTTCTTTCCTATGGGCAAGACCAATGCTCTCCGTGGGAAGATTTCAAGTTTTCAGCAACAACATGACGAGTCCGTTCCAGAAGCATGGGAGCGCTTCCAAGACTACATCCTAGAATGTCCGCATCATGGAATGGAGAATTGGCTACTTATGCAGACCTTCTATCATGGGCTCAGCAACAACACTCATGAGACCATGGATGCTGCTGCCGGAGGAGCATTCCTATGACTTACAATACCACAAGCCACCACTCTTGTGGAGAAGATGGCATCCAACCAAGGCTGGAGTGAAGAAAGAACTCAAACTCGCAAGAAAGGTGGATGTATGCACCAGCTCAAAGAGGTAGACATGTTGTCTGTAAAGCTAGACCTGCTCATGAAGAGGCTCGATGAGAAAGCTAGAGAGAAGAAAGAAGTTATGCACATTTATGACTCTCACATGACATGTGAAGAGTGTGGAGACACTGGACACTCAGGAAACCATTGTCCAGAATTGCAAGAGGATGTGAACTACATCAACAACAACAACTATCGTCCTCAACAAAATCAAGGTTGGAATCAACAACAACAAAGGCCTAACTACGTAGGTAGCTACTCAGGTAATTATCAAGGTAACAATTCCTATAATCCTAATTTTCCACCTTTGAGAGAGTTAGTATCTAATCAAGGAAAGTTGATGGATAACATGTCTAAGATTAGCATCCAATGATAAAATACTAGAAACTATAAATAATATGATGGGTAATTTTTCTGTTGCCATCAAGTACCAAATTAGCTTTAATAAAATGATTGAATCTCAATTAAATCAAATAGATGTTGTTGTTCCTACCACTAACCCCGGTATTCCATCACAACCGGAAGGATTAGAATCTGCGAATCTTGTAGACATATTTGATGCAGGTGCCTATTAGAACAACCCCACAGAATGGTGGTGTGGCGATTCTATGCCAACCAAGAAAGGTGATCTGGGATGACCTGTCATCCCGATCTCCATCGGCACCATAGACTTTCCTGAAGCACTTTACGACTTTGGCGCAAGCGTCAATATCATGCCTAAAGTAATCTATGAGAAATTCTTTAATTATCCTTTATCAGATACAACCATGTGTTTGCAGCTTGCAAATCGGATACTATGCTACCCAAAAGGAATACTAAAAGATATCTGTGTCCAGATTGGTACCTCATACGTCCCAGCAGACTTCATGGTGATAGAGACCGGTGTTGATGAGAGGTCACCCATCATCCTAGGGAGGCCACTCTTAAACACTGCTGGAGCTGTCATCTATGCTAGTGCTGCCAAGATCAGTTTCTTCATCAAAGGGAAGAAGGAGAAATTTTCTTTCAAGAACAGAACCTTACAGTCTCCTAAACAACCCCAATATGAGTTAAGGAAGAGGACCAATCGGAGGAACAAGCAGAACAAAAACACAAGAACAAAAAGCAAATACGAACAGAATTAGCAAAGATGGTCGCTGCAATCCACGATGATCAAGATCACCAAATCAAGTCCCCTCATTTGTTCAAGAAATACAACCCAGGTGTCCCTACCATTGAGTGCACAATCAACAGATGCTCCTTCCAGAAAGCAATCTATGACACCGGATCGAGCGTCAACATTATGGCCAAGTTGACCTATGAGTTTCTGTATGACACAATGCCTTCACATCTAACATACACCAAACTCCAGATGGCAGATCAGACATGCCGCATCGTCGAAGGCATAACAAAAGATGTCCCCATCCAAATTGATGACCACTTCATCCCTACAGACTTCCTAGTCATTGATATGGGAGAAGATGATTATGATCCACCTATCATCCTAGGAAGACCGTTCCTAAGCACCACCAAAGCTATCATCTACATTGGGACAGGAGAAGTGCACCTACACTTCCCCTCTGAGAAGGTACGTCGTTACTTTAATGCTAATTATATTGTTGAAGAATATAAGCAGAATAGAACGAGAAGAAGACCTCGCTACCGCAACCAGAAGAAGCAGAACACCAAGGACGGATGGGCAGACTATGAAGGAGAAGTGTCAAGATATGAAGAGAGATACCCTGAAGAAGAAGAGCCAATATACTCAACTCCACTCTCTAGGCCAAACACACCACCAACACCAAGGTTAGGAAATGAAATATCACTCTATGACTACCACAGGCACGAGAGCGGAGAATCATGGGAAGAAATAAAGGTACATCCCCTCAATTTTAATAAGTATCCAGAAAAGAGGGTTTGTCCTAAGGAGGCTATAACAGCGACACGAGTGTGGAAAGAAAAAGAAACCATAGAAGAAGAAGAAACACAGCCGGAGGCACCAGCTACGTCGTCCGACGAGCCCCAGGACAACTAAAGGACGTAAGGAGTCCTGTTCGGAGGACTTAAACCACCGAACACCGTGCCAAGAGGTAAAAACTTGGTAGTTATCCCTTTTCCATTAATTATTTACTTTTCCTAAATAGTTAATCATGTTTACTCTATCTTAAAAAGAAAATAAAAATGTTTAAAACTGTTAAGCCCCATGTGAATACACTCATGGCATAAAACCCATAAGTATACTCGTTGTGGTGGCATAAAAATAAAATAAATATGTTTTTTGTCTTATAAAATAAAAATATAAAAATAATGAGTTTATGATCCTGCTAAATAATAACATCCATTAGAGGAAGCTCGACATGATCCAGACTAGAGATTTCTGACTACCACTTAATCAGATCCACAAGCTTTGTTGTCTACTTGAGCTTCACAGAATTCAAGGATCAAAGGAGAACAGCAACCAGAGGACATCCTACCCGTTGTCACAAGACAAGAACACCTCTGCTACCTGTCAGCTACATCAGAAGAAATTACATCAAAATGTAGCTTGGGGGAGAGCACCTCCATACTCAGCTAAGTATTTATATCTATACTCTACTAAAAATAAAAAGACGCATAATGTCACAGAACCGCCCAACCTATAAGAGCACTAGTGTAATGGTCACCATTTCTGACGACACTGTCACACTAGAGCCCATATAAATCCGGTAGTCCTTGAAATCTCGAAGGATCTCAAACCACAATAAGTAACAACCTGAGATCGTACACTAGATTCAGTAACCGCACATCCATAGTGATAAGTTCGAAACAAAATAATTATTACAACAGAGTTTAAAGGAGTGTTATTACAACACCAAGTTCAAATCAAAGTAGCGGAAGTCTTGTTTTCACAAACACCCATTGCAAACTGGTTAACACAAATATAGTGCCAAGCCTAGTACAGTCCCATTAAAAGCAACAAGGAGAGACATCAGAATCCACCATTGCCCATGACCTTCACTCATCATCACATGCAGGGTAGAGGCACGCCTGGCAATAGCCAGAATAGACCATACCATCTGCAACAAGGGTAAAGAAACCCTGAGTACTCAATTGTACTTAGCTAGACTTACCCGACAGAGAGATAGATATATAACCATAGACACTTCAAGGATTATGCAAGGCTTTATCAGGTGGATCTCATGAGGTAGCATACTTTTGCATAAAAGAGCAGCCCTAATTACTCATGTATTCGCAAGATTAGAAAACATCATTTGGCAGTAAATTAAGTAACATTAATCAGATCTCATTAGCACCTGTACTAGATAAATCATTGAGTTATCAAACAATAATAACCATATTGTGCTTGGCATAAAACCACATAACCATCTTTTGGTTACTTATTAGAGTTAAGATTTCTATAGCGGGAGGAAGATCTTTCAAGTTTCTCACTGACGGGGAGAGACCGCGATTCGAATCGAATTCCTATCCAGCTGGAGGTTTATTCCTCAATCACACCCAAGTATGCCTGCCGGCACACTTATGCGGGTCACCTTCACTATCGTTCGGGTAGCTCGCGGGTCCCCCAGTACAGGCATGAGTAGCGACTCACGGTAGCCAGGTAGCTCAAGAATTGCCTGCCCTTGGTACGTAGCCAGGACGTTCAGGGTACTTGCCCACGGTCTAGTATTCCACTCGCGGTCTTCATGACCCAACTAGGAGGGGATTCCGGCCCGAACCCACAGAGTTAGGCTTCGCGGTCGAAACGAGTTATTCGGCCATCTATGAAGGAGGCATGCGTTCCATCTCGGCAGATGTCCAACCACGATCTAGTGCCTAGCGACACATATAGGCGGAGAGAACCCGCTCACAAGACCTCCAAGTCAAGTGGCTCACAACACCTTGTCGGCCCGGTCTCAATTTATTACTTCCATATGATTATTTTCCACGATAGCAAATATAGCCAACCGTGACCAGCATCCTATCATTGTGGGGGATGATAGACCACCCATGCTACCGGTCTAAGCATAACTAAGCAGAGGTTTCGATCCTGGGCCTACAAGGTTCTTTTTGTTGGACAAGGGAGATATAATACAGCAAGGGGTTTCATTTCAACTCCTACTCACTTAATGCACAAACAAGTGGTTGTATTGTACGTAAAATACTTTAAAATAGAGTAAGAAAGGTGTATAATGCTCCATGGCTTGCCTTTCACAAAGGTGGAGGGAAGGTGGTTTGGGCACTCAGGAAGGTCAGGGCCCTGTTCTCCTTCTTTTGGAACTTCTGGAGCTTGAATCTCTAGTGGGACTCCTCCTTCTAGCTCCCCAAACTCCAGCAAGGTCACTCCCTCCGGCGATCCTGGATGCATGTATACATGTATGATGATCCAACATATATGACAAGTCATATACTAGAAATGAGACATGTTTAATGCATATGAATGAATTCTCATGATGAATGTATTATGCAACACTTTATATCATTGCCTGAATATGTGCAAAACTCTTCGTCTGTAGAGAAATTAACACTTACCCTTCTTTAGGAACCTGTAATAGAGCTTATCCTCTAAGGTAAGCTAGCTTAAACCTGCACTTGAACATATTTATGGTTTAAGTTACTTGCTTAACTACACAAGGCATACATCACTTATAACATTCACACATAGCATACTAGCACTTAAAACAACAGCTGAAAGAAAACTGTGTAGCTGAGGCTACACACAACCAAAAATTACAAACTTGGACATTTTGGAAATATAATGAAATTGTATACAAAACATTCCATTAACTCCCCAGCTAGATCCAACATTAAATTATCCTAACAGTTACTTCAAGCAAAGCTGTTTGGAAGGTAATAGGAAAACACAAATTTAAAGCTGAACTTGTAAAATATACCTGGGTTAAACTAAACATTTCATGGATGTGAACATTTAACCCCAGGTAGAAGCACAAGTTATAAACAATAAAGTAAATTGTAGCCACTGCTGAAACCAAACATAAGTACCTCAAACAATTCTAGCAAGAAAACATGTTCCAGCTGTTTTAACAGATTCCAGATAGCACTTAGAACAGTTATAAAGCTTTTAACTAACATTCCGAATATTATGATAAAATTAGACAAGCCATATTGCATAATTATCTACCACTTTGGTATTCACAACATCAACAGAAAGCATACATAACAAAGGGTTAAAATTACTACTTTGCTGGTGATGAGGAAACAAGCATACTTTAAGCATTAAACACTTAAACAATTTGAAAAGTGTCAAACAACATATTTTATATTTTTATTAGCTTATACTAAGCAAACAACACATGTATAAAAAATACCAAGCATAGTAAACACATATAACTTAGCTTAGCAAATTAAACTAGGTTGCATTCACTTAAGTAAGGCATTTAACCAAAAGAACAACAACATGCAAATAAATTAAAGGTTACTTGCACTTTAACATTTTTCATTGGAAGTGTATGCTGAGACAAGCTCAACACAACAAGAACCATGATTTTAGCACATACCAAACTCCAGTTATGAATTACACAAGGTAAACTAAACATATAAAGCTTGTTGTCCATTCTTATTAAAACAGCACAAAAGAACAGCAGCACCAGGTTAAATAACATTTTTCATGCATAGAGAAAAACATAGCAAAGCTAACCCAACTAGTTTCACATTTTTATCCTTTTTCTGGAATTAGTTATGCATTTCCAAAGTTAGCAAACAAAACTAAAAAAGAATAAAACAGAAAAGCACTTAGAGTATATGACACGCAGGACCCACTGGTCAGCTTCTTCCCCACAGAGCCGACTGTACTGGAGGTGCTCGACCGTCGGTCCTTCGCTGGCGGTGAGGTTTCCTGCTAAACCAACCCCACGGCGGTGTTCTCCTTCACAACCCGCTGTTGACGGTCCTTAAGTACCAAATCCAACCGTCAACTAGACAAGGAAAAGGATATATATGAAACCAACACCTAGAAATAAGGTTTATACTGACAGAATTCCACGAGTTTTGGTGAATGTCTATTTCTGTAGGGGGGTGTCAGGAAATATGGAGGAAAGGCCCACATGTCATGGTTACATAGAGATAAACATCATTCGTAGAAATAAGAACACTCTAGAAGAGTCAAGAAGGCGCGGGAAGGAACCAGAGGCCGAGCGATCCCAGGGGCAGGGCACCCACCCTACCCCCTGGGGCGGCCGCCCTAGGGCAAGGCCTAACAGGGTCTGCCTTGTGGGACCACCTCTCCACCGCCTTTGAGATCACATCTACACCATCCATTAAGGTCGGTTTGATCCGACGAACGACGTTCATTTGAGGAGTGTATATTAGGAAGGCCCCTGACCCCGAGGAGAGCCTCTCTGATGTAATTCATTATTCATCATCCATCTCAATAGGAGAAGCCCCTGATCAAGCCCTAGAGCCACCACATCAACTAGATCTCTAGTTTAGCTTAGCTATATAGGATTAGAACTAGAAGGAGTCAATCTTTGGTTGGTTTCCAGATCTGTTAAGAGGATTCTTGGTAATTCTCTCTCTAGTTCTTCATTGTTCATCATTTGTTCTTCAATATTATGAATATGACTTTGCTCTACTTCATTATATTGTTTATGACTTTACTCTATTCGTTTATATTCTTAGTTATATTGTTCTTAGTCTATTATGATTATATACTTGGCATAGTTAGATCTGAATCATATCCATGTTTAGGATCGTATAGCATCTATCCACCAGTACTATGGGTAAATGATAGATATTGTGTAAGCGTGGTGCCTAGACCGTATTTATCTGCGATTGTACCCTACATTCCGGATCGTGAGGTAGATCGCGAGAGTGATAGTCCTGTTGAGTCCTTTGTAGTACTCCTCCCGTTTGTAGGGCAGGCAAAGCAATTCTATTATGAGGAAATGATTGCTATGTTTCTCATCTTCCTTAGTAATACTCACTACACATGAATATCTCTTATCTTGCCATGATTGCCAAGTGTAATTGCACTAATCATAGTATGCTAGACTGTATAGTTAAGAATGACTTAGGAAATATCTTTGTAATTCGTCCTAATTCCATGCTAATGACTTGCTAGAATATCTGTTGAGGTGCTTATCATATTATCTTATGTGGCTACATATATGTTGATCAATATTTATCTTTTGTCACTATTCATTCATTATCTATATCTTATGTGAAACTTATCTTGTACTGAGTGAGATAGATGAAAACTCTCCATTACACATGCAGTGATACTCATTAATCATCATTACTCATTCCTCATTTATTCCTTAGTATCCCTTCCCAGTGGTAAAAATATAAATAACGATACCTGAAATACTCCTGGTTAAAATGCTACATCGGTATAATCTGTGCGCTTACAGAAACACATTTATATTTCATTAGAGCAATTGCATATTTCAATACTGCATCTCTCTGTCATGCTGGGGATGACAACCTAGCTTAAGTGACATGAAAGGTGGATAACCATTTTTGGTGCCGTTATCATAAATAGAATTTATTCTACTTTTGGTAATGACGTTAAGAAGTATCAACACCCGCATCTAACCTTGTAACCGGTTGTACCCCATTCGCACCGGAGCATGGTTGACGGCGACCATGGCGGCACGGCGGCGCTACGGTTCTTATGCTGGCCGGCGCAAGCTTCCTCCGGCCAGGCTAGCGACTGCTACACCTACACGGAACCCTAGCGTTCCGATCTAGCACTAGTACAGAATTGATTTTGCGAGAAACCACCCAAAACTTAACCAAGGCGGGCATAAAACTCAACCTCCTCCAAAAATTAGGGCTATTAATGGAGGCGGACATATTTTATTTACCGAGGCGGTCCCATTTGCCTGCCTCCAAAAATCGATTTACGGAGGCGGTCATTTATAACAGGCCCGCCTCCAAAAATACCCCCATTTATGGAGGCGGACCTGTTACAAAGGCCCGTCTCGGTTAATAGTGGCCGAATCCCAAACTAGCCCAGTCGGCCCATTAACCTACTCATGTATATAACCTGAACTTAGGGTTTTCAACAATCCACCCCACCCCTACCATCCCCTCCCCCAACCCGAGCGCCCCTCTCTCCCCAGCGGCACCCCCCCGGCCCGAGCACCTCCCCTCCTCCATCCCCGACGGCGCCCCTCCCCTTCCTCCCCCCTCTCCCCGGCTCCCTCCCCTCCTCTCCCTGCGGCTAACCGGCAGTTCAGTGGAGCTCCTCCTCGCGGGCGGCGCTCGGCGGCGCGGGCGAGGCTCCTCCTCGCGGACGAGGCACCGTCGTCGGATCCGCGCGGGGAGGAGCCTGCCATCGCGAGATCCGGTGGGGGAGGCGGCCACCGGTGCGGCGCGGGCGAGGTTCCTCCTCGCGAGCGAGGCACCGCCATCGGATCCGCGCGCGGGAGGAGCCCGCCGTCGCGAGATCCGGTGGGGAGGCGGCCACCGGCCCCTCCGGCGGTGGCAGCGGAGTAGGGGACCCTGGCGGTGGCGACGGAGCAGCCCCCCCCCCCCGGCGGCGGCGACGGAGCAGCCCGCCCCCCCCCCCCCCGGGCGGCGGCGGCGGCGGAGCAAGGCCCTGGGGCGGCTCGACTGGGCCAGCAGGTCTGGTTGGGCTCATTTTTTATTTTTTAATTCATTTGTGGAGGCGGTTGCGTTTGAACGCCTCCAAAAATGAAAAACGCCCGCCTCCATTAAGTTCTTTTGTAGTAGTATAGCCCGGATTGAGGTCATGCGAACCCTCCGATGAGCTCGGCCACATGCACAGCGACATGGTGGCGAGTTCACGGTGGCACAGTCTTTCTGTTCCGGCGGCGGCGATGCGCTAAAGCTTCAACCGACTCTGGCTATCTAACCACTGGCTAACCAGCTAATCCTAACGTGACTTAGGGCCTGTTTGATTGTAGTCCCCTAAAGTTTAACACTAAATTTAGGTGTTTTTAGTCCCTAAAGTGCCAAACACCCCACTAAAGTTTAGTGGCCACTAAACTTTAGGGGGCATGTTATAGCTATTTTAGTGGGTTTTAGTCACTGTTGAACCAAACAAGGTCACTAAACTTTAGGGGCCACTAAAATTTAGAGACCACTAAACTTTAGGGAAGGTAACCAAACAGGCCCTTAGACAGGCGCGAGCGGCGCTGAGAAGCCCAGCGTAAACCTCGCCGGTGTTGCAGGTGTCGTGCGCTTGCGTGCGGCGGAGTTCTCGTTCCGGCGAACCCTAACCCTAATCGCGTACGAGAGCTAGAAGAGAGGGAGGGGTGCTGGATTGGGTTGGCCACGGCGGCGCAAAGCTCGGCTGAGCTTAGGTCGACAATGGCGCTCGCGGTGTTGCACGGTCCGGCTCACCTGTGCGGTTAGCGTGGCAACTGGTCGGTGCAAACTGTGGAGCGGAGCAAGGCGAAGTTGTGGCTGCGTTTTGGCGGCCAATGTGGCGGTGTGCTTCGCGGTGGAGCTCGGCGATGGAGATGCTGCTCGGCAATGGCGCAGCTGCTGCGTTTTTTGCGCCAGGAGAGAGGAGAGGGAGAGAACGAGCGAGTGTGCGGCGCGGTCGCGAGGTTGAGTGTGCGGGCGTCCAAGGCGCGGCCAGCGCAGGCGTCCCGCCGGTGTACGGTTGCCATGCGGCGCAAGATGCCTGGCGTGGTCGGCCACGACTGAGCGCGCGGCGCTGCCTCTGCGTTTGAAAACACCATCAGGCGGACTGACGGCTGATCTTGCAACGCGATTAACTCTCTAACCTATGCGTCTTAGCTTCAACCAATTTCATACTTTGGTAGAGCTATAGCCAAACTACAACTTTGGTGCAACTGGTTTGAACTAAAATGGTTTGGATTTCAAACTACAAGCATTCAAACATAGCCTCAAACAAACTGAAAGTCAGCTATGACTTAGGCGATTTCAGAGAACCAAAAACAGCCCCCAACTCTGCCTTAATTGTCCTATTAGGGTATGTTAGGGTCCAAATCACCTCAAGGTGGTTAAACAAAGTTTATTCAGAATTAAAAACTCTACCACTTTGCTTAAACCAACTTTGTCATACAAGGTCATTAACAAGGTTGATTTGTTAAGTCAAGCAAAGAGGTCCCTAGGGTCAAGATAAAAGCTTAAACCCTAGAAAGCTTAATTTGACTTGATCATGAACATAAACATGGTTTCATTATCATCCCTAAGTATTTCTAGGTGGTCATTAGTGATCAAAACATCAAACACTTGGTTATACAAGTATATCTTACTCAAAGCTAGGTGTAGGTTAACATATACACACAAGAAAAACAAGGTGATCTCTAGGGTTATCATTTCATATGGTTATGAAAATCCATGAATGCAATAATGCTTGTGTTCATGCTCATGAAATGATATGTCAATGCAAGCTTAACACCTAGGGTAAATATTATTGATGAAAATTCTAGTAAATATCGTTAGTATCGTTGTAAATAGAATTCTCGTAAATATGTTGATGTTACGATACTTTCAATCATTTTATTAGTTTTTGTCGTCAACCATAAGAACAAAATCTCGTAAATACTTATATTTATAATACCTATTTTTATCGTAAATATCAATGTTAGTTATGTTAATATAGAATTGTCGTAAATATTAATTTTAGAATTCAAATTATCGTAAATATTATTAGTACACATAGTAAATATTTTCGCCACGAATTGTAGTAAATTAATATATATATATATACATATATATATATAAGAAACGTATATTATAGTAAATCATTTACCCAAACCATCACCAGACAATTTTTTTTCTGCTAAACCATGTATAAATTACGATAAATCAGACATAAGATTCTCGTAAGTCTTGCATGTGCATCAGTGCATGTACACTTTGTGTTCTCGATTGTAACCAGTTCACGTGTATTGTCCCGGTATGCATGCATACTACGTACGACAGGATCCACTTGATTTACCGAAATCACCGTGTTGACTGGACTCATTAAATAACTTTCCAAAATTACAGTCGCATGCAACATGCAAGGGACGCTGCCTATAATTACTCTGAACCAGACCAGAGAGACAACAGCGCGAGCGCACCAACAACGGACAGGCTTGGTTCAGTCCGTGCCTGATTAGAGGCTTGGCTATAGAATAAGCTATTCTATAGCTAGCTACAGATTAAACTCTCCCACTAATACTCTATAGCTGGTCACAGAATATCTAATTCTGTAGTCAGACCCAACGACGGATCCGATCAACCACACCAGCTAGCGGCAAGCGCACCGACCGGAGACTTAATGGCCCTGGCTGACAATACACAACACGCCTGGCTCATAAATGTGAGGGCCATTTATTTATGTTAAAATTGGATTGGATATATAGCACATCCGTTAATTACGTCGCCCTTGATTTTCAAAAGACCTCACTTCGTCCGCACAATCCTCGACGGCAAGTCGGCAACGCATGAGCGGCACCATCTCCCTCACCGGCGGCCGTGGCTGCTTCTCCCCCATGGCGACGGTAGTTCCACCTTCCAACTAGTGGCCGCGGCTGCTCCTCCCCCGTTCACCCTCGCCTTGCCCGGATGGATCCGGCATCAACAGCGCAGCTCGACCTGCTCGCACGGGGCTCCCTAGCGGCGGCGCGGTCCGCCTCGCTCAGATGGGCGGCCCCGGCAGACAAGCGACTGTCTCGCGTGGATGGCGGCCCCGACTGCGGGCGACTCGCCTCGTAGCATGGATACGGCAGCGGGTAGAAGATCCTTCTTCGCGGCAGCCAGCTCTCTGGTGGCGGCGGTGGCGGCCATCTCCATGTTGGTGTCGCCCTCCCGGCGGTGGCACACAGGAAGCCCAGGCGGCGGATCTAGCTACTAGCTGCTGGGAGAGGCCCCAATCATCCAGGCCGGGGAGCTGCTTTGCTCGTGTCTCTGCTGGCTGATAAAGCTGCTTGCTCGTACATCCCCATCATGCTAGGAGAGACATACTACGGAGGTGATTTAATTATATTGTCCATGATACTCGTCTGCCTCCTCACTGCTACCATATTCCGTGTCCAGTAAAGGAGCTTGCTGACCTCAATAGTGAGAGCGAAGAGATATATTCCAATTGCCGTTCTTTTTTTTTTGCAATGATATATTCTAGTATTGTGTTAGGAAAAAGATCCATATCATATCGTTTTTTTTATGGTAACTTCATCATTCCATTATGGTAAACACATACCATTTCTCTAGTGTATTCTACACAACAGTATCTTAAATATTTTTTTTGCATTCATACAAATCATTATTGTTATAGTAATTTTTCTTGTACGAATGACATGTGTGCACTGTTCAAGGGTTAGTTTAATTCTGTTAATTGGAAGATGCAAACTAATTCTTTCATTCTAATTGTCTCACTAAAATAATGATCAAATCCCTTGGGTTAAGATTGTTGATCAACTGTAACATCACTTTTTTTGTGGCGAGGATCTCTGCTTGTTTGTTTAGCCGTCAAATTTTTGAACCATGTATAGTCCACATATAGGAAACTTCATGCTGCAGTTCACAAACCAGCAGTTTACTGTTTTTCATCAAATGCTGATCTCTCTAGTTTCCATAGTGGTGATTGATTTAACCACATATTATACACATTCTATTGTAATTTAACATATCCTAATTACTATATCATGCTATTCAATTTTTTGTAACTATTTCATGATAAAATATCATTAATTCGTTATAGTAATTTGTTTCTTAGAATTATTAGAGAAACTTGTTTACTGTGAACAATTTGAAATAAAACAATGATCGATTGGTGTTAAATCGTCATATTATTTATGATTGTTCATATTTTTAATGATTTCAGGTAATGAGGCTTCTCGAGCAGCAAACACGCATGACCTATTGATCTCAGTTTGATCACTTGTCAGGCACTAAGATAGACGTGTTGAAGTAGTGCCAAATAGAGAATGTCCAAGAAAAGCAACTAAATTTAGATTGGGCAGTGTTCGATTAGTTACCTAGCTTTGAGATGACATGTAGTTTCGCAATGTGTAGAAATGATGTGTTGTATTTTGTGTATTGTATCTGATACTGTTATTTAGAATACGAGCCAATATTTTACTATGAGTACAGAATACAAAATTTCAGAAATATTTGACTTGTAAATATTTCTTATATTAGTGCATTTTCTGGTAAATATTATTACTATCAGTTCTCGTAAGTACTTAAGGTAGATTCTCGTAAATATTTGTTAATACATATTCTCGTAATATTATTAGTGCAAATTCTCGTAATATTATTAGTGCAAATTCTCGTAAATACTTCAAAATTCAAATTCTCATAAATACTATTAAAGAGAAATCCCGTAAATATTTCCATTGCAGAATCTCGAAAATATTTCTTGGTGCGATTCTAGTAAATATATTTTGGTGCCCAATCTCGTAAAATACATCCTCAATGTAGATTCACGTAAATATCATTAAAGAAAAATCTTGTCGAATATTTCGTAGTGTAGATTCTCGTAAATATTTCTTGGTGTGATTCTCGTAAATATATTTTGGTGTCAATTCTAGTAAATATTTGTTTTTCAATGATGGAAAGCAGTATATATACCGGGGTACATATGCATGCATGCATGGTCTAGTGCATGCAACGTAATTTAGTTAATTCTACCGCCATTGAAACCTGCATGCAACGGTAATTAATTAGTAGACCCCGGACGGAACGCTCCCGAGATCCGCTAATTTAGGAATTACGGCAACCTACACGCGCGTCTGGCGGTGGATGGCTCGGTGGATGGTGGATGGCTCGGTGGGTCAGTATGTAGATTTTGGCATACTTAGGATGACAAGTGGGTCACTATGTAGAAAGACTGTCAAAGACGGGTGTTCAGAGTATTCGCTAAATATCTGTGCGGTCGACTAATTCCCAGAGATTCGACAATTGATTATACGGTCGGTTACTTCGAATAAAGGCGGTTGTTCGTTGGAGCGACAAAGACGGTAAGTAGAAACCGATCGGTAACGACAGCCGCGACGATTAAGGCAATTAAGACTCCGAAGGAAAATAAAGTTAAGATATTGTGTTTTTTCCTTTAATATCTTGTAATCGTATCCTTTTATGACTCATGTCATGATCAGAGTATAAATATAAACCCTTGGCCATTGTAAAAACGTTCACAACCAAATCAATACAACCGGCCCCGTGCCAACTTCGAGTCTTTTTTGTCGTGTCGTCGAGTTCTTCGAGAGGAATCATCGATCCGTCGACCTCTGTAAGTCTTGGCAACCTTGTTATCATGTCTAGTATCATGCGGTGGATTTAGATGTTGATGCAAGTAGTCTTGTTTATTGTCAATGATCGTGCGGCGGATCCTTGCCTGATAATCAAGAAATCTTTACTTATGTTTCGTTTACAAGTAAATACCGTGCGGCGGGTGTTTGCTTGATATGCTTAGCATAAGCAAGATAGTTATCGGCTCTATTAGATTTGACAAGATCTAATAGATTCATTAAGTTATCGTGTTGCATGCTTTTAGATAATCTTTACATATTTGCAACACCCCCTTTTTTGCCCAATCTAGAATGATACGGTTCGCCTTTTTCTGTCTTGTAGATCCATCTATATTGTAACAGTTGTTGCTTTCACGTTGTTTCTACAAATAGATCTTATATTTATAGTAGTCGAATTAGTTTAAATATATATTGTTACGTGTTGCGGGTTCATGCATGCTATCCATGTTTAGGTTTTGATGATGCTAGGTATCGTGTGGCAGATACAGACTTTAGATTAGTTTAATTATGTTTGCTTACGTGTTTCCTTCATTATGAATCCCAATTTGGTTGGATTGCCAAGCTTGGTTACGCTTTAATCTATATTCAATTATGATTCGTTCGTACGTTCATTTCCCATGCATGCATGTTCGGCAATCAACGCTTTACTTTCCATATGTTCATTTTAGCCGAACAATCTATAAGACTTGTTGGCAGATAGCTTCTATAGTTGTATGTCGTCGTAAGTGGCTTCAGGGTCGTATATATGGAACTGTCTGGTATCATCCGGCATGTTACAGTTTATATCTAATGATTTTCATGCCTTCTTAGTTTCAGGTCAAACTGACTGACACGTTTCAGGATTCGAAACACCCGGGCATCCGATTGAAGCCACGCTTTCCGGCTTGCTGTGTGTGAGATACAGTACGTCGCATTTTGTGTCAACACACTTTTTGGCACGCCCAGTGGGACCCCATATTTTCAAGATGCCTGAAGTCGATAATACCGAGGTTCTGAATGTGACTATGGAGGAGTTGCCTGAGGACCTGAGGGCTACGGTTCAGCAAGCGTGTAATAAGTTTCAGAACAAGTGCTTGCTGTCCTTCTCAAAGAATAAAAGTAGTAAGGTTTTTCAGAAGCAGTCGCTCCCGAGAACTCTCCTTCTGCATCAAACTGACTACACTGAAGAAGAGGATGCACGGAAAGTGGCTCAAGTGGTTCATAAGGCCATAAGTGATACTATAAGAAACCATCACACCGCTTTCCTGAACACCTTTCGCTCAATCATGGTTAATACCTTCGGTTCATCTGCTGACAAATACTTTGAGGAGTTTGCTGGTCCAGTGCAAGGGCCGACGTTATTCAATGTACCGAAGCATCAGGAGAAGATTGCCGAGGACGGCGGAGCGTCTGGCATGAACCAAGGCGGAATGCTTCCTTACCAGAAGCAGCAAACTTATGGCTAGCTCATGTTCGACACTTCAGGAGACATCCCACATTCAGCTTCCAAGGTGTCCCCAGCAACGAACATATTGCAGAAAAATATGTATGGAGGTGGATATCAAGAGTTTACCGATTACAGTGCTCTTGATGCTCTCCCGAATCCAGGGTACAAGAATTCAGCAGGGTTGTCTTTTGAGGAGCAAGCACGTGGAGCTCCAGGTTCAAACATTGACGCTATTATGCACAGGATGGCAGACATGATGCAGAATCATTTTGGCTTAAAGTTGAAGAACTAGTCCTATGCATACAAGTCCCCGTATCCAGAGTGGTATAACCGAGTAGCACTCCCTCCAAGGGTAAAACCCCCCACAGATCTGACCAAGTTTTCTGGTCAGGATGATACTAGCACCATAGAACACATCAGCCGGTACTTGATGCAGCTTGGAGAGGCATCGACAGATGAAGCTTGGAGGATTTGGTATTTTCCGTTGTCTCTGACAGGGCCAGCGTTCACGTGGTTCACGTCTCTGCCAGCAAATTCCATTGGTACATGGACAGATTTAGAGCAGAGGTTCCATGCATACTTCTTTACAGGTACTAATGAGAAGAAACTGGTCGACCTTATGGGCTTGAGGCAAAATCCTAATGAAACGCCCCAGGAATATCTCCGCAGGTTCAGAGAAACTAAAAATCTTTGTTACTCTTTGAATCTGCCGGATGACCAGTTGCCAGGGATGGCAGTAGCTGGCATGCAGCCAAACGTCAGGGAGAAGCTGTTCGGCATGGATTTTGATGACCTCGGTCAGTTGTCACAGCGGTTTGCGCAAAATACAGTGTCTTTCTCTATGAACATGGTTGCCATGGATGACCCCAAAGGTACGGGCAAGATGAAGGTGTTTACCTCTGACAGAGCAAGAAAAGCTGGTGCTGTTGATCCTGATCGGCAGATTACGAATGAGGAGTTTCGTCAACAGGCTCGGTTCCAGAATAGCCGAACTGAGAAAGGGGAGGCTTCCAAACCCAGGGTTACAACACGGATTCTGTTGAACAAGTGGCAATGGGAGCGAGAACAGTATCAGAGGCAGAGGTATCATGAGGAACAAGAGTTCGTGGAGGAACATTAGAGGTACGAGGAAGAGATGTACTGGAGGGAACAAGAGTACATAAGGGAACAGGAGAAGTCTCATTGGGGGTGCCCGTTCTTTAAACACTGTTGGAATGAAAGTCTGAAACTGCCTGCTAAGAACAATTGCCCCAAATGCAGTGATCAGTATTCAGGGTACAGGCAGGCCCGGGTCAACCGCCGTCCGGTCCATGAAAGACTTGGAACACATGTTCCTGAGGACCATCGGCATTTAAAAATAAGCACCTTTGAAGATCGGCGAGGCAAGTGGTTTGTCGATCAAGAGTGGATCCATTATGAGAAAGATGCTGAGGGGAAAGAGCACCGTGAGTATGTATGGCAGAATGGACAATGGTGCCCACCAGGGTTAAGGAAGAGCCAGAAGAGAAGAGTGCAACAATTGAGAAACAGAGAACTGGCGCAGACAGTTGTCGAGAGGAAACAGGCCTGACATCCTAAGAGAAAACCAGATGAGCATGACCGTTCGGCTGATGCATGCATGGCTTTCTCCATTCCATCAGAATTCATAGATCCCGAAAGCCAAGACATCCAGGAGGAAGTGTACTCAGATTTCTATGAGAGCGAGTATCAGGACCTAGTGGCACAGCTTATCCTGACTCAACGGGCAGTTTTTGATAAACCAACTAGGCACCGACATTTGAAAGCGCTTTACGTGAAGGGATACATCAATGGCAAGCCTCTGACCAAGATGCTTGTTGATGGAGGAGCTTCCATCAATATTATGCCCTATACCCCCTTTAGGAAGCTCGGGATGACTAATGAGGAATTGTTGGAAACTGACTTGGTGCTCAGGTACTTCGCTGGCAATCCTTCTAACACCCGGGGAGCCATACACGTCGAGTTGATGATTGGGTCAAAGACTTTGATCACTACCTTATTTGTCATTGATGGCAAGGGAGCATATAGTCTGCTCTTGGGAAGAGATTGGATCTACGCTAACTGTTGTATACCTTCGACTATGCATCAGGTTCTCATTCAGTGGATTGGGGATGATGTTGAGATTGTTCATGCTGATGATTCGGCAAGCGTTGCTGCCGCAGAGCCTGCTTACTGGGAATATGATGGCTTCAATTGTTTCTCTTGGAAAATCCGGGGTGAAGGTCCCGTCAACGTCTCCAACAAGGACCAACAGCCGATCCAAGCAGCCGGCTCTCAAAGCAATTTTTAATGGGGAACCCGATCGATGGCAATAAAGGAAAGTTGGGACATGGCTTTATGTCGGCTGATAAGTTAGAAGAAATAAATATTGGTGATGATGTCAAACCAAGGCCGATATATGTCAGTTCCAATTTAGACTCAGGGCATAGATTAAGGTTGATAGACCTGCTAAAGGAATTCAAGGATTGTTTTGCTTGGGATTATACAGAGATGCCCGGACTAGATCGTTCCATCGTTGAGCATCGATTGCTGATCAAGCTCGGGTATCGTCCTTACAAATAACCTCCCCGGAAAATTCACTACATAACTCTTTACCGCAGCGGTCAAAACCGCTTTAGCGCAGCGAGCAGCAGCGTCCGCTTGCGCTGCCACGCTGCGGTAAAGAAACGGTTTGCCGGTGCCCGCTGCGGTTAACAACTATTAACCGCAACTGACGCCTTGTGTTGCCCGTTGCGGTAAATTGATATACCGCAACGGCAACCTTCCAGCGTCTGCTGCGGTTAAGTTTGGTTAATCGCAGCGGGCACTTAAGTTGCCCGCTTCGGTAAATAGTTTTCAAATTAAAAAATAAAAAACAGAATTCAAATAATTCCTAGAATTTGAATTCAAAATATTTCCATATTCCAGATTTCATACATATGCACCAAACATTTATATATAAACCATCCAAGCATTGCACATGACATAGTACATAGTTTTCAATATCCATATACACATCACATCAAACCAACAAGTCCATTTGAGTTACATTTACAAAATCCTCTAAGAAAAGTCCACAGGCCATTTGTAATCACTTGGGCGTAGCAGAGTCGTCTATTTCCTAAGCCTCTCGTACCTAGGTTCGATAGCTAAGGGAGATTCTTCATCAAAGAATTGTTCTCCTTTGAGAACGCATTTCTCCATGATGAACTTACATATTTCCCCCTTAACTTTCTTGAAGGATGGCTTGTAGGTGTTCACCCAATATTTTACTCCTTCCTTGAGCTTCTTCCCACTTTGAGTGTACTCCCTGCACTGCCTCAGGTGCTCGTAGGTGTACAAGCCACATGCTTTGGATCCAACCGGTTGTTTAGCGCACTGCACGATAATTATACAAGCTTTAGAACAAACACATATGGAAACAAAGCACAAAATGAACTTTTCAATTACTTTACGTACCGGGAAGTCGCGTCGGATTTTGATGTGGTCGGTATTGTTCTCCTTGCAACTATCGGTCCTGCGATCCCAGCATTCGGGATTCTTCAAGTACGACTTATAAGCCCTGCACAAAATGTAATAGAGTTAGACATGTTTTGATTAATAACGATAACCGTAAAAGATGAAAAATGCTTATTGACTTACACTTTCAAGCAATCTTCAAATGTCTTGTACCCTGGTTTCTTTATCGTCCTCAATGAGTCAAATACGACCGCTTTGCCATCTTGAGGATAGATGAGATATGCAACCCAATGGCCCTCGAGGCCGTTGCTGCACGATTCAAACAGACTATTGGTTAGGATGATTACAAAGATTGATCCTACCCACTTCGGATATCTACGGACATGTTTTCATACTTACCCAAAGTTATATGGATCCATGATACACCGTGGCCCATCCTCCTTGACCTTCAACATTACTGAGATATGTAATCTGCCACTTTCTTCTTCAGATTCCTCATATTGTCTCTATATTCCTTTTCTCTCTGTTTTTTTGTCTTATTTTTATCCGTTGGCATGTGACCCTTGATGGCACCCTCATTGATATGCATTGGAGAGAAAAAGAGTTGGACGATGCTTTTTGTTTCTTACAGTGGCAGACATCCTGCATATACACGTGAACGTACCATATAGTCTAATAAGTGTAGAGTTGACGTATACAACAGGAGAGATCAATGGAATTAACTCGCAAGTCGTAACTTACATTGCAAACAGGGTGAGTTGGACGATGTCTAGGTCTTCTCCCCATAGCAGCCTATACATGTCTTGGAAGTCCACCGGAATAGTGAAATCCCCGATTTCGGGCAAGTGGAAGAAATCCGCTAGAATCTTCACGGTGAAACTTGACATGCCTCTTTTTGCCGCTTCCATGTACCAGAGATGAAACCTCCTTGTATCCCACGATTCTTCATCAAGGAGTGCTTGCTTGGTTATCATGAACTTCCCATTCTCAAAGTGGCCGGGACAGTCATCCGACTCGAGAAATAGATGATGAGGATCATCTTGAGGCCTGGAAAAGTCAGGTTAGAACGTACGAATGCGATTTGATCGAGGTACAAATGTGAATTGAACGTTGTGTGTGCTCGTTTGTAATGTACCTTGGAAACATAGTCGAGTATGGGAGCGATGTAGAGTTGTCCTTCGAGTTGTCCGCCTCCGTACCTCCCTGTTGGCTTGGTGCACCTGGCGTTGGCTGTGTCGCCTGTTCCCCCTCCATAACTCCCACCGGTGCATCCCCTTGAGCCCCCTCCTCATTTGTCGGGGGCATAGGCTGAGTGTCGGGCCCCTCCTCATTTGTCGGGGGCATAGGCTGAGTGTGGAGAGGTGGAGGTGGCCCGCTCGGGATCGGCTGGCTTGAAGGCACTGTGTTGCCCCCAGAAGCGACCCCTGAACCTTCTACCTCATTGGTTGGGCATAAAGGCGGACTTTTTGAGCTCTGAGGAGGGCTCTTGCCAATTGGTGAATGAGCTGGCAGGTCCTTGTCACGGCCTTCGTCATCGCCATCGTCGTCTCCTTCTGGGGGGCAAGATCCAGCAACAGACGATGTCGTCATTGCTATGATCTCAAGGTCGTCCTTCATCCAATAGATGTCATCACATTCCGCTGCTTCGAGGGTACGATGATGTTGTAGGTGGGGAACATCTAGTTCATAGTCTTTATGCTTGGGAGGATAGATGCTATGGTCAACAACACATAGTTCTCAGGTAGCCGGGCCCGATATCCTTCTGGGATTTCGTTGAACGGATATACAACTCCCTCTCCCATGAAAATCTTCTTGCTCCTGCCAAATGGAATGAGAAGCCACACAAGTTGCATGTCGTTGATCTCATCGATTGGGTGGAGCGGGCGTTCCTCGAGTTGAGGAACGTTCCCCCCTTGTGGACCCGGGACGGGCACGCCAGCCTGGCGGAACATCTGTGACCTCATCGCCACCATATCAAGGTCGTTGCTCGTGAAGGCTTCCTTTATCGAGCTCTTGATCATATCAGACATGCCGAGCTCATAGCCCTTTTGAAAGATGTTCGTCTTGTACTTCTGCCTCGACTTGTATGAGGAAGCGTCGGATTGCTAAGCCTGAATCACGTTCCAGTTCATCTTTGACTGGACTCCACGTACGCGGCCACGGTGCTCGGGGGTTCCTAGGACCTCAGTAAGTAGGTCATGGCCCCTCTGATCCTCATAGGACCCGCTGTCCTTGGAGGCTTGGATGACAGCCTTCTCCACCTCCTCGAACCCGGGCTCGTTGAATTTGGTTGCACCCTCCTTGAGCTTCTTTGGAATTCGAGCTCTGATGAAGTCCTTAGCCCTAGGTTCGACGTCCTAGTACGGATCTGGTTGCCCGCTCGCTCTCATAGCTTCATCTTGTCTTTGCCACTCTTCCCTCTTGCCGGCAAACCCAGTCATTCCCAAGTGGTGGGGCCACTTATTCTTCTTCGCGAGTGCGCTGAACTTGGCAGTCTTTTCTTTTTCTTCGTCTGAGCTTTTGAGTTTGCAATAAGCCTCCCACTGATGATCCTGGATCATATTGTATTTGGTACACGAATTCTTGCCCTTCTTGAACCAATCTCTCGTCAGCATTAACTTGAAATTGTGAAGGGAAGTCCCCGCCACGTGTATGACCCAATCCTTGCACTTGCCCAAATCCACGTTCTCGGGATAGTTGAACTTCCTCCTAACCAGAGTCCAGATAAGGCCCTTGTAATCCTCCGGGACAACGTGCCAATCAGGCCAAGTGATTTCCACCTTGTCCCTTGTAATCACGGCAACTTGGTTGTTGAACACTGCAATGACCTCGCGAGGCTTGACCGACTCTCCCATAGGCTCGACCTCAAGGATCTCGTGGACTTCCTCGCTCCTATCGATCATGTGCCTCCATGTTCACATCTCCTCTGCTTTGTTCCCTTAGACTTGGATGTCAAGGTCCCGGTGGAGGGAGCTGGGGCCTCTTCTTCTCTGAAATCCAGCATACGAGTAGAACCCGGTACCTGTTGTTCAAAGATACTTGCATTCAAGTTTTCAACCGCTTTAGCATAAATCGCAAAAAGTGTGTTGGTTGCTCCAAGTACCTCGGCGTGGACGCTATCTTGGCTCGGAACCCGAGCCGCACTTTCACCCTCATTCCATGGTTCCCAACTCGGATCAGCGTCCTCCTCTGTGCGAGTCTTCTTTGGCCTCGGAGGGGTAATAGAGACTTGACTTGCCGCCAGTGAGGTTGAAGAGGAACTTGGGGTAGGTGTTTTCCACTCCCCCTCGTCCTCCATTTATATTCTATGATGAATTTTGCTAGTTTAGCATATATGGAGCAAAATCATATATGGAGCATATACTATTGGAGTTACAAAAGCAAGACAAGTTAAAAGCATAAACATGTGTTTAAAGAAAAATTGCTCTCAAAATAGCGGGTTAGTGCAAAGCAGTCGTCCAACGCTACGTGGTGATCACGGATCATTGACTAACGTGACAGTCATCTTACCAAGCGGGGTAGTAGAAGATATCAAGTGTAAAGAGTAGACATAACAAGAATCTAGTAGTCATCTTAACAAGTTAAGGTAAAGAGTAGTACCAACTCTAGGAGTAACAAGTAGATTCTAGGATAACAAGTAGTTTCTAGGATAACAGGTGTATCAAGTCTAAGAGTAACAAGTAGATTCTAGGATAACAAGTAGATTCTAGGATAACAAGTGTATCAAATATCACTATGTACCAAGACTGTCACGTTGTTGTCTCACTACACCAGTTTCTATCATCGAGCAATAAGGAAATCCGCCCAATAGTGCAATCACTCCCAAGTATATATTGATACTAGCAGATTGCACAATTTAATATCTCAAATGTAAATCAAGCCATGCAATGGGTAACTCACAGGAGCAATATAGGACCATAGCTAGAGGCATAGGAATACCAGAGGGTCAGCAGGCAGATGATCACCAGCAACACAGCACAACACAGCAGCGCAGCACAACACCAATGGCACAACACCACCAGCAGCACAGCACCAATGGCACAACACCAGCAAGATTGCACCAGCAGGCAGCAGAGCAACTGATGGAGAAACAATAGTTTTGTCCAACAGAGCAACAATAGTTCTGTCCAACAGAGTAACAACAGCAGTTCTGTCCAACAGAGCAGAGCACAAGCCGAGCAAGAGCAACCACCAATGCAAGATCACCAAAGATCACCACCAGCAGAGCGGCGGACGACGGGGAGGGGCAGACGAGAGCCCATGGTGGCAGTCATGGGCCCGAACCGAGGGTTCCGAGCGGCAGCACAACATCGAGCAGAGGAGCCTGCGACGGCACAATACCGAGCAGAGGAGCGGCGGCACAGCAGAGGAGCCCGCGACGGCGGAGATGGCCCCCGGACCTAGGGTTCCGAGCGACGGCGGCGATGCCCCGCGGAGCTAGGGTTCACGGCGAGGAGGGTGCAGACAATGAGGACGGGGCGGAGACGAGGAGGGTGCAGACGACGGAGGAGCGTGCGGACGACGAGGAGGACCCCGCGACCGAGTAGGGTGCGGACAACGAGGGAGCGACGACAATGGCGCGCGGCGGCGGCAATGGAAAAATGGGCAGCCCTTTGGGGTAGAGAGCTAATGAACCGCGGACTTAGAAATTTTGAACCGGCTAAGTGATTTTATGTACAGAAGACTTTACCGCAGTGGACAACTTACACGCCCGCTGCGGTAAATGATTTACCGGCAGCGGGCGCTTTACGATGCCCACTGCGGTAAATATTTACCGCAGCGGGCGTTTAGGTTGCCCGCTGCGGTAAACTTTGTAAAGTCTAAAATGTTTGACTTCAAGTTTTCAAATTGTAAATGAATTCAAATGTCACACATCAAGATAGAAAAGCTATGAATACAAAGTTTGTGAAACTCATCAAGATCTATATTTATAACCTGGTTCACATGTCACAAACTTGTATTGGTCTACATATTATTAAAAAAAAGTGTGGCACACATCTCATTTTGGTGCGGGAGCTTTCACGACCCTCTTCTCATTACCACTCCGTGCCCAGGGCTTCATCTTGCTATGCTTGCAACTAACCTCGACCACCTTGATCTTCTTTTCATGATCTGTAAAAAGCTGGAGCTCCGTGTAGTTGTTGTACTGCTCGGGGCTTTGCACCCCGTCTGCTCCCACAATCCATTGCTTTCCGAACACAACCACGTGCTTCTTTGTATCCGGTGGATAGATATAGTACGCCACTTGCACTACATTGGTTGCAAGTACCCATTGGTCATCTTTGTAGCTCGTGCTTTTGAGGTTCACGGTGGTTAACCCGTAATTGTCCACTACATCAGATTTTGGGTTGACCCAATCGCACTTGAAGTTTGTTATGCGTAAGTTGACTCCATAGTCGAGGTCCCATATTTGTTCGATCTACCCATAAAATTGTGTCCTCTTTTGTGTCAACTCGTCTACGCCCTCGTATCGAACACCGCAGTTCTGTGTCGCACTCTTTTTGTCCTTGTCTTTTGTGTGAAACCTATACCCCTTCACATCATACCCTTGCCACGTGGTGACTTGGGTCGACGGGCCTTGCGCAAGCTTCTTTACAGTGTCACTGTCATTGTCATCAGACGATATTTCTTGGTCTTTCATCCATTGTACAAAATTGTTCTTGTGCTCTTTCTGGACCCATTCCTCTGTGTGCTTTCCATCATGAGCGGTGCGAAGCTCTTCCAGGTGTTGTTCGACATATTTTTCCATGCTCACCAACTGATGGAGGATGCTATAATGAGCTTCTTCTACCTCTTTGTTAGGTATATCAGTGCGCACTTTCCGGCCCAAGCACCCTTTCCCTTCGGTTCTTCCCTCGTGCGGGTGAACAGGCAACCCAATCGCTGTCGCGTCTTTAATGTACCTCATACACCAATTGATTGACTCCTCGGTTGTGTACGCCTCGATCATAGAACCTTCAGGGTAAGCACGGTTATGGACGTACCTATTCAAGGTGGACATGAAGCGCTCGTACGTCCACATCTGGTGTAGGTACACTGGGCCCAATTGCTCGATCTGGTCAACCATGTGCATCATCAGGTGTGGCATAATGTCAAAGAAAGCCGGTGGAAAGCACATCTCGAGCTGACAGAGGGTCTCCACGATGAACTCCTTTAAGGCAGGCAACTCTGCCTTATCGATGACCTTCTGCATGATGCAGTTAAAGAAGTATGACATACGTGTTATCACCATCTTCACATATTCTGGACTGATAGCTCTTATCAATATTGGAAGGAACACCGTGAGCATGACGTGACAGTCATGTGAGTTGTAGCCGGTCATTGTGTGGTCTTTCATGGAGACCAGGCTCTTGATGTTGGAGGAGAAACCGGTCGTCACCTTGATACCCCTCATCAATTTGCAAAAAGTCACCTTCTCGGCATGCGTGAGGTTGTATGCAGCCAATGGGATATCAACTTTGCCGTTATGAGGCTTTCCAGGGTGGAGTTCCTTTCTAATTCCCTGGTTGACAAGATCGGTCCGTGACTTGATCCCATCCTTCGTCTTGCCCGAGATGTCTAGCAGAACACCGATCTGCTCTCAAACACATTCTTCTCTAGGTGCATGCAGTCGATTGCATGGGGTGTATGTAGTGTTTTCCAGTACGACAGGTACTTGAAGAAGATCGACTTCTTTTTGAAAGGGATGACTGGGACATCGTCATCAGGAGATGCCTGCTTGTCGCGCTTTCGCTTCCTAGTCGGTTTTGTCCCTTCCTCTGGTGCTTTCTTCTTCTTACCGAACTCGATGTCATCCATATCCTTCACCATCTCATATACCTTTGGCCCCCACTTTGTCTCCGACATTGGAAGTCGTTCTGGTTCATCCTTATTGTCAAAGTATTCATTCATATCACTTCTTCTATACCTGTGTTTAGCCTTAAGGAACCTTCTATACCGAGTGTACACTAGCTTGGTGGAACTCGAAAGGTAAGTGTAGCAAGTCCCGTTGATGCAAACTAGACATCCAGTCTTCCCTTTGATCTGTCCCGATAGTGAGAAGAGACCGAGGTAATCAGTGATGGTGACAAAGATGATGGCTTTAAGTGTGAAGCTCTGCTTTTTGTACGCATCCATCATCTCGACCCCAACATCGAATAGCATCTTCATTTCCTCCATGAGCGGCTCTAGCAGGAAATCTATATCATTGCCGGGCTGCCTTGGTCCAGAGATAAGCATCGTCAACATAAGGTACCTGGGCTTCAGACACACCCAGGGAGGTAGGTTGTAGATGCTGAGGACGACTGGCCAAGTACTGTACAAGCTGCTTAGCTCACCGAACGGGTTCATCCCATCGGTACTGAGCGCGAACCGGACATGTCTGGGCTCGTCACGAAACTCGGGGTACTCCTTATCGAAATCCTTCCACTGCTGTGCATCGGAGGGGTGTCGTAGCTTGCCATCGTTCTTGACCCGATCAGGAGATGTGTGCCATGACATCAGCTTCGCATCCTCTGGATTCCCGAATAGTGCACGTAGACGATCGACCACAGGTAGGTACCACACGGATAGCGCGGGGCTTTTCCTCAATGTGTAACCCTATTCTTCCTCGTCTTGCTGAGCCGAGATCTGCTTGGTCGCAGCACTGGGCTTCTTCTTCTTGTTGTTCAGAAGAATGTCGTCAGCATCCACGTGGCAACCGACATTCCTCTTGTACCAACTGAATCCACAGTGTGGACATTCCGTCATGTTCTCATACTTCTCGCCCCGGTACATGATGCAGTGGTTAGGGCAGGCATCAAACTTTCTAACTTTCATCGCCACTAGACGGATCAACTTCTTCGCTTGATATGTATTAGCTTGCACGTTGTTACCTCCCGTAGGGTACGTCGTAGAAAGGTAGCTTAACAACTCGTTGAAGCCAATGTCTAACCAACCATGTCGAGCCTTCATCATCAGCATATGGAGGTTGAAACGGAGCACCGTGCACCCCTCCGGACATTTTCCACCATCCTGGTACAGAGGATCAATTGCCGCCTGCTTCATCTCCCTAAAATTCTCCAACCACTTTGGGTTGCCAAACATAACATCATCCTCGTCGATGTGGTTAACTAGATCCTCAAAGAGCTGGACATCTTCGGGTTCCCTCGGAGTAGCATCTTCAGTAGTGTCACCGTCGTCGGCACCATCATCTGCAATGTTCTCAAGCAATTCTTCAACTGTGATGTAGTCACGACAATTGTTGCCATCGTCGGTGGCGGCTGGCACTGGAACGGAATGTGGTGGTGCTCGAACATGATCTTGGTTGTTCACCGTCACCGTCGACGAGCTCACTCCAGATACACCACAACTTGCATCGAGACTTTGTTCACCATGAGAAGTCCAAACCGTGTAACCCTCCATAAACCCGTTGACAATCAGATGTGATTGCACCGTACCATCTGGGTAGCCTCTGAGGTTCTGGCATTTAGAACATGGACATAAACCCGCTTCAAACTAGCACGATGAGCTTTCGCAGCTGCCATAAACTTTCTCAATTCGCTAAGGTACCAAAGATCAATCACTCTATCAATGTGGTACATCCATTCGGACCTGTCCATCATAGCTTAACACACGACAAAACAACAAAGTGCTATATAAAAAAAGATCTACTTCATGAATCTACTAGACACACATGATGTGAGACATATCGCAATAGTCGTGAGAATAAAAGAGAAAAATATAAAGGTGTGTGGAAGAGCAATCATGTACCTCTTATTGTCCTCTCCCCCCCAAATCAAAGCTCTAAAACTCAATTTGATGATTTAGTGAAAAACGGCAATAACTCCGCCCCCAACAAGATGAGAGATCAAAATCGACAAAACTGTAGCCACACCAGTGAATCTAGAGTAAAAAACACAGGTTTATATGATCTAGTACATGGATCTATGAAGAATCTAGACTAAAAACATAAACTAGATCTAGATCCATGCATGGTGGATCCCATGGATCTAGATCTAGATCCACATGAGGAATTGCACTAAAAAGAGAGAAAACGAGGGAGAAAGAGGGGTGGGAGAGCAATCATGTACCTCTATTTGTGTCCTACTCCCCTAAATCAAAGCTCTAAAACTGAATTTGAAGATTTGGTGAAAAGTTCGGGCAAAACCTCCCCCCCCCACGTTTTGCAAGAGGAGAAGTCGTGGGGAAGAAGGATGGAGGGCTGCTACTATATATAGGCAGGGGATAACCGCAGCGGGCAACTTCATATGCCCGCTGCGGTAAACGAGGATATACCGCAGCGGGCAGCATAATCCGCCCGCTGCGGTAAATCAATTTATCGCAGTGGGCGCTTTATGCTGCCCGCTGCAGTAGATGCCCATTTACCACAGCGGGCGGTTTATGTGGCCCGCTGCGGTAAATGGAATAACCGCAGCGCGCAATGCAGTGGCCTGCTGCCCAAGCTAGCCACCGGTTTACCGCAGCGGACGCTTAAGATGTCCACTGTCGAGCGCCAAAGGCCAGCGCTGCGGTAAATGATTCCTGTAGTAGTGTGGCCGATGTGAAAAAGGAGGTTGAAAGACTGCTAGAAGCAAATTTCATTCGGCCATGCAGGTATGCATATTGGATTTTGAACATCATTCTAGTGTACAAGAAAAACGGAAAATGAGGGTCTGCATTGACTTTAGGAATCTCAATAAGGCTACTCCGATGGATGGTTACCCGATGCCAATTGCCGATTTGCTTGTAGATGCATCGGCTGGTTATGAAGTCATCAGCTTTATGGATGGTAACGCGGGCTATAACCAAATCTTTATGGCAATAGAGGATATTTCAAAAATAGCCTTCAGATGCCCTGGTCATATTGGCTTGTTTGAGTGGATCGTCATGACTTTTGGTTTGAAAAATGCCGATGCAACTTATCAAAGGGCCATGAACTATATCATTCACGAGTTGATCGACAAAATCATGGAGATCTTATCGATGACGTGGTAGTCAAGTCTAAAAACCACGAAGGGCATTTAGCCGATTTAAGGAAGACTTTGGAGTGCACCAGAAAGCATGGTTTGAGGATGAACCCGAACAAGTGCGCCTTTGGAGTCTCGGCTGGCGAATTTTTAGGCTTTCTGGTCCATAAAGGAGGGATCGAGGTCGGTAAGAAAAGCATGGAAGCAATAGACAAGGTTGTGCCTCCAACTACTCTCACAGAGTTGCAATCACTGCTCGGCAAGATTAATTTTGTGAGAAGATTCATATCCAATCTATCAGAAAGAGTTTTGCCTTTCTCTCCGTTGTTGAAACTTAAAAAGGATCAAGAGTTCGTGTGGGGTGACGTACAATAAAAAGCTTTTAATGAGATCAAAGAGTACATGAAGGCGCCACCAGTGTTGGTACCTCCACAGTTTGATAAACCTTTCAAGTTGTACGTGGCGGCCGATAACCTGACAATAGGATCGGCCCTCATGCAAGAGTATGAAGGAAAAGAAAGGGTGATAGCTTACCTTAGCCGAAAGTTGTTAGATCCAGAGACAAGTGAAGACTCCATAGTGATTTTGGTAATTGATGAAGCCTAAGTACTAACCTATCTCTAAGTGGTTGAGTCGGTTTAGTACACTAAGAAAAAGTGACAATGAACTAGTGGTGGAGCAAGGATGGAAGCTAAGGAGAAAGCAAATCAAAAGCTCACTCTTGGAGAAGAAGAGAGATGGAGGAGACCCTAAGAGCTATACAAGGCAAAGGTATAAGCTAGAGCTTTTTTGTTTTAGTGATCAAGACACCTAGTGGGTGTGATCACATTTAGGATAGATAACCGTACTATTAAGAGGGGAAAATAGTTAGTGGTTACAACTATCAAGTGCCATTAGGTTGATCATAATTGCATTGCATCTAAAACCTAATGAGCAACCCTTGTAAAAATTGTTAAAATATGCCACACACATGCACAAGTCAGTGAAACACTTGGTGGTGGCACATGAGATCAAGGGAAGCAAAAGAGAAGAAGTTCAGAGCAAGAAAGAAGCTCCAGACCAGTTTGCATAGAGGCACCGGACCATAGACGAGTGGTACGGAGGCTTGGTCAACAGTCAGCAGAAGACAAAGACATGCGTCGGACCACTCTGCAATGGTCCGGTGGTGAGGTCCGACGGTGGAGTCCGGTGGTCCGGTGCTCCCTGCATAAAAACGTCAAGACTCGGAGGAGGCTCCGGACCACTCTGCAATGGTCCGATGGTGAGGTCCAACGGTGGATTCCGGTGGTCGGGTGCTCACTGCATAAAAATGTCAAGACTCGGAGGAGGCTCCGGACCACTCTGCTTAGTCCGGTGGACTAGTCCGGAGGTCACGTCCGGAGCACAGGTGCTTACTGGATTCAGATGTTGGCTGAGGCAGAAGCGTCGGACCAGGCGTCGGACCAAGGCGAATGGTCCGGTGGCCACTACCAGAGCGCCAACGGTCGGATTTTCAAAAGCACCGGACCACTCTGCAATGGTCCGGTGGTGGCAAGTGAAAGTGGTCCGGTGGCTACGTTTCAGCTGCTCCAAAAGAGAATAACGGCTAGTTTCTTTGAGGAGGTTATAAAAGGGGTTGTGGCTGGTTCAAAGAGTCTCTCTTGCACACTTGGACATTGCATACTCTTTGTGAGCTTGTGACACACTCTTCCACTCATCTCTTAGTTGATTGTTCATCCATTTGAGAGATTTGAGTGCATCAAGTGCATTGAATGAAGTGATTCATCTTAGTGGCACTTGGGATTTGATATCGCTGCTAGTTTCTTGTTACTCTTGGTGATTGCCATCACCTAGATGGTTTGGAGCAAGCGGTGTGGATTCGAGAAGCTTGGTGATTGTGCTTCGTCGACCACAAGTGAAGATTGTGAGGGGTTCTTGTGCCTTCCCCGCGGGAGATCGCAAAGGTAACTCTAGTGGATTGCTCGTGTCTTTGAGTGCCCTCATCTTGTGTTGGTTGTGCCGCACCCGGTGACGGGTTTGGCGTGTGATGCCAATTAGCGCATGAACCTCCAAGTGAGTAAGCCGACACAACGGGGACATAGCTAGTTGGCAAACTAGTGAACCTCGGGTGAAAAATCAAGTGTCAATCTCTTGTTCATCATTGTGAGTGATTGTGTTGATTGGAGAACGCTTGATTGGCTCATTACCTCGACACAGCGGTATTATCACTCTCCCTATCTTTGCATTACCTTATTCATTCTTATCTTAGTGTATTAGGTTGTGCCTAGAGGGCTACTAGACTTGAGTAGGATTTGAGTGATCTTAGAGTTATATTAGGATAGCAATTGTGGTTAGAAGGCTTCGCATCCCTTAGGTTGCTAGTGCAAGACAAGCTTCGCCTCATTTGTATCTAACTTGTTGTTGAGTTTGCTTTAAGTTTTCATTTTAGGCTATTCACCCCCCTCTAGCCTTGGGATAGGACCTTTCAAGTGGTATGAAAGCTAGTACACCGTCAATTTGCGGCTTAACAACCTACGGTGTGATATGGCTCAAATCAACAACATGAAGAAGCCACCAAAGTTCGATGGCACCAACTATGGCTATTGGAAAGTCAAGATGACCGCTCACATCAAGTCAATTAGTAGAAAGGTGTGGCTTGTGGTGGACAAAAAGTTTGAGGTTGAAGATGAGGAAGCTCCCACTCCGCAAGAGGAAGAAAACTTGCAACACAATGATATTGCTCTAAGTGCTATTCATGAAGCACTTGATGAAAAAGTGTTTGAGCAAATCAAGAATCTTGAGAGTGCTCATGAGGCTTGGAAGAAGCTAGAAGAATCATTTGAAGGCACCCAAGCCGTCAAGAGTGCAAAGGCATACATCCTCAAAGAAAAGTTTGCAAGTTTCAAGATGGAGGATGATGAGAATGTGCCGGAGATGTTTCATAGGCTGCAAGTGCTAGTCAATGATCTCACGGCCCTCGGAGAGAAGGTTGAGGACAAGGACTTTTCTCACAAGTTCTTGAGAAGTCTCCCATCTCGGTTTGAGACTCTTGTGACCTTGATTGTGAGAGGTGGATTGGACACCGTGACTCCCAACCAAGTCTTGGGAGATGTAATGACACAAGAAGCTTACCGGGACAACAAAGAAAAAGATGTCAAGAAAGAAGAAAAGAAGGATGAGAAGAAGAAGAAGAGCATAGCTTTCAAAGCTACTTCATCACACAAGAGCAAGGGCAAAGCCAAGGTTGAAGAACCTAGTGAAAATGAAGGCTCAAGTGATAGTGAGATTGATGAAGAAGAAATGGCTCTCTTTGTGAGAAAGTTTGGAAGATTCATGAAGAAGAAGGGATATCATGCAAGAAGGAAGAGACCATCTTCCAAGAACTTTGATGAGCCAAGGAAGTGCTTCAAGTTTGGAAGGTTTGATCATCTTATTGCTCATTGCCCATACAATAGTGACAAGGATGATGATGATCACAAGAAGAGAGACAAGAAAGAGAAGAAGCCCACCTTTGACAAGAAGAAGAAGAAGGGGTATTCTCACATTGTGACATGGGATAGTGATTCTTCTAGTGGTGAAGATGATGATCAAGAAAAGAAGACATCTACCAAGAAGAAGGCTTTTGCAAGCATTGCAATGAGGGACAAGATCTCTCTATTTGACACTTCATCATCATGCTTCATGGCCAAATCCACTAAGGTACTTTCTCATGATGAGAGTGAGAGTGAGAGTGAGAGCGATAGTGATAGTGAGGAGCCCTCAAAGGAGGAACTCATGGACATGCTTGAACAAGCTAAAGAATACATAGATAAGAAGAGGAATGAATGCAAGGAATTGCGCAAGACCAATGTGGCTCTTGAGAAAAACCTTGATGAGGCCGTAGCATCTCATGAGAGGCTAATGGAAGCCCATGAGAAGCTAGTGAAGTCTCACACTAAGCTTGAAAGAGCTCATTCCTCTCTCTTAGATCAAAGTAAGAAAGAGATTGTTCAAACATGTGACATGGGAGTTACGTGTGATATTATTGATGAATCATTATATGCTCCTATTATTGTTGCTCCCACTAACCCCTCTTACAGCACTCCCACTCCTACTTCATCTACTAGTGATGGCTCTACTTGTGATGCCCCACTAATAGTTGAAAATGAAACACTCAAGAAGTAGGTTGCAAAGCTCAATCACTCCTTAGCTAAGGCTTATGGAGGTGAGGATCGCTTGCTTATGTGCTTGGGTAGCCAAAGAGCTTCTCTCTACAAAGAGGGATTGGGCTATACCCCCAAGAAAGGCAAGGCCGCCTTTGTTTCTCACAAAACTCATTTTGTGAAGAACACCGGTAGCTATTGCAAGAGTTGCAAGCAAGTTGGTCACAATGAGCAAGCGTGTAAGAACAAGAAGGCCAAACAAGAAATATCCTCTATTAGAGTTGATTCATTATATGTTCTTTCCAAGGGTACTAATGGTGTTCATGCCAAGTTTGTTGGTGCACCATGGATGTCTTCCAAGAAGTCCATTTGGGTACCAAAATCCTTGGTAACTAACCTTGGAGGACCTAAGCAAGTTTGGGTACCTAAAAAGAATTAATCTCTCTTGTAGGTCAATTACAAAGCCGGAGGGAGGCATTGGGTGCTTGATAGTGGGTGCACCCAACACATGACCGGAGATGGAAGAATGTTCAACTCAATCAACCAAGATAGTGACCATGGATTTGATAATATTACATTTGGTGATAATGGAAAAGGCAAGGTGAAAGGGCTTGGAAAGATTGCTATCTCAAATGATCTTAGCATTAGCAATGTGCTTCTAGTTGAAAGGCTTGAGTCCAACTTATTGTCGGTGGCTCAACTATGTGATCTCGGTTTCAAGTGCATATTTGGAGTGGAGGATGTGGAAATCATAAGTGTGGATGGCGCTAATATGATCTTCAAGGGTTTTCGGTATGAGAACCTATATCTTGTTTATTTCAATGCTAGTGAGACTCAACTCTCAACATGTCTCATCACCAAATCAAGCATGGGTTGGCTATGGCATAGAAGACTTGGACATGTTGGCATGAAGCAATTGAACAAGTTGGTCAAACATGATCTAGTGAGAGGCTTGAGGATGTCACATTTGAAAAGGACAAGCTATGTAGTGCATGTCAAGCCGGAAAGCAAGTTGGCAACACTCATCCAAAGAAGAGCATCATGAGTACAAGCAAAGCATTTGAGTTATTACACATGGATCTCTTTGGGCCAACTACATATGCAAGGATTGGTGGGAACAAGTATGGTTTTGTGATAGTTGATGACTTCACAAGATACACATGGGTATTCTTCTTAAGTGACAAAAGTGACACATTTGATATCTTCAGGACATTTGTCAAGAGATGCCATAATGAGTTTGAAACAACTATCAAGAGAGTTAGAAGTGACAATGGGAGTGAGTTCAAGAACACAAGAATTGATGAACTTTGTGATGGCTTTGGAATCAACCATCAATTCTCTCCAAAGTATACTCCACAATCAAATGGGATAGTTGAAAGAAAGAATAGAACCTTGATTGACATGGCAAGATCAATTTTGAGTGAATACAATGTGAGTCATTCCTTTTGGGCCGAAGCTATCAACACGGCTTGCTACTCTAGCAACCGTCTCTATTGTCATGGGATGCTTGAGAAGACCCCATATGAACTCTTGAATGGAAGAAAGCCAAATATTTCATACTTTAGAGTGTTTGGGTGCAAGTGCTATATCTTAAAGAAGGGAACAAGACTAAGCAAGTTTGAGAAGAAATGTGATGAGGGATTTCTACTTGGTTACTCTACTTCAAGCAAGGCTTATAGAGTATGGAACTCATCTAGTGGAATTCTAGAGGAAGTGCATGATGTGGAATTTGATGAAACACAAGGCTCTCAAGATGAATAAGAAAACTTGGATGATGTGAGAGGTGACAAATTGGTCAATGCAATGAAAGATATGGATATTGGTGACATTAGACCAAAACAAGTACAAGATGAAGATGAAGATCAAGTGACCATTCACTTACAAGAAGAAGCAAGTGGCTCTCAAACTCAAGATCAAGCAAATGCTAGTGAAGTTCAAGTTCAAGATCAACAAGAGGCTAGTCCATCATCATCTCAATCAAATGCTCAAGATTCTCACATGCAAGTACTCCAACCTACCAATATTGCAAGAGATCATCCTCTAAATCAAGTTATTGGAGGCATTCAAAGTGGTGTTCAAACAAGATCAAAATTGGCTTCATTTTGTGAGCATTACTCTTTTGTCTCATCAGTCGAGCCAACTAAGATTGATGAAGCTTTGAAGGATGTGGATTGGATAAATGCTATGCATGAAGAACTTAACAACTTCACAAGAAATCAAGTTTGGGAACTAGTGGATAGACCAAGAAATCACAATGTCATTGGAACCAAATGGGTATTCAAAAACAAGCAAGATCAAGATGGAATGGTGGTGAGAAACAAAGCAAGACTAGTTGCACAAGGGTACACTCAAGTTGAGGGTCTTGACTTTGGGGAAACATATGCTCCGGTGGCAAGATTAGAGGCAATAAGGATTCTATTAGCCTATGCTTGTGCACATAACATCAAGTTGTACCAAATGGATGTCAAAAGTGCATTCTTGAATGGGTACATCAATGAGGAAGTGTATGTTGAGCAACCACCCGGATTTGAAGATATAAAGAAGCCCAACCATGTATTCAAGATCAAGAAAGCTCTCTATGGATTGAAGCAAGCACCTAGAGCATGGTATGAGAGTTTGAGAAGTTTTCTCCTCTCTAAGGGATTCAAGATTGGTTTGGTTGACACCACTCTATTCACTAAGAAGATTGGAAGTGACTTGTTTGTCTTGCAAATTTATGTGGATGACATTATCTTTGGGTCTACAAATCAAGATTTTTGTGAAGAGTTTGGTGAAATGATGGCAAATGAATTTGAGATGTCCATGATTGGTGAACTTAGTTACTTTCTTGGACTCCAAATCAAGCAAATGAAGAATGGTACATTTGTGAGTCAAGGCAAGTACATCAAGGATATGATCAAGAAGTTTGGATTAGAAAAAGCTAAAGGCATTAGTACTCCCATGGGGACAAATGGACACTTAGATAGTGACACAAGTGGCATGATGGTTGAGCAAACACTATATCGGTCAATGATTGGAAGTCTACTCTATGTAACCGCATCATGACCGGATGTCATGTTTAGTGTATGCATGTGTGCTAGATTTCAAGCATCTCCTAGAGAGAGTCATTTGAAAGCCACAAAGAGGATATTGAGATATTTAAAGCATACACAAGAGGTTGGATTATGGTTTCCCAAGGGGTCAAGATTTGAATTGATTGGATATTCGGATTCCGATTATGCGGGATGCAAGGTTGATAGGAAGAGCACTAGTGGAACATGTCAACTTTTGGGAAGATCACTAGTCTCATGGTCATCCAAGAAGCAAAATAGTGTGGCACTCTCTACCGCCGAAGCCGAATACATTAGTGCGGGGAGTTGTTGTGCACAACTATTATGGATGAAGGCCACCTTGAATGATTATGGAATCAAATTCAAGACGGTTCCCTTGCTATGTGACAATGAAAGTGCGGTGAAGCTTACAAGCAATCCCATCCAACACTCTAGAACAAAGCACATAGATGTGAGACACCATTTCATAAGAGATCATCAACAAAAGGGTGACATTTACATTGACAATGTGGGCACCGATGATCAATTAGCCGACATATTCACCAAGCCACTTGATGAGAAGAGATTTTGCAAGTTAAGGAATGAGTTGAATATCTTGGATTTCTCCAACATGAGTTGATGCAACCCCATGTATGACATGCCTCTACTCCAAGATAGCAAGGTACAATTGTTTGACATGTGCATTCATCCTTTGCTAGACTTGTGTAGAACATATAGACATCACTCATTTAGGCTCATTCATGAAAAATAAAAATGTTTTGTATGTGCATATGCTACCACTCTTGCTTCTTTGACTTGTTTGTCCAAGTGGTATCATATGGCATGTTGATAAGCTTGCACCTTCACATGTTTAGTCTAGAACATTTGCTCTTATATTTAACCAACATGGATAAGATAACCATTGTAAGATGTGTGAAAAAGCTTGTCCATGGTTTAAACCGTGTTAAATATATAGGACAAGTGATCTAGAATGAACAAAAAAAGGGTTAATTTTCACCCCACCTCCTTTATGAATTGACTTGATATAACTACAACAAGTGATCCCTTTGTGGTATTTTATGACAACGGGGGAGAGAAGAAAAAAATAGAGAGAAAGTGAAAGGGGGAGAAAAAGTGATATGAAATAAAAGGGGGAAGATTTTTGAAAGTGAAAAATTAAAATTTGAGCACACGAGTAGGGGGAGCAAGCCTATGAACAAGTTGTTGCATTTGAATGTGCATTCACACATATGGTTGCTTGCATTGTATTTCAATTCAATATGACTTGCTTGTGTGGTACATGCCTAGTATAATCTTGATTGATGAATTGATCACTAGCATGTATAGATGTTAGTTAGAACCAAAGATTTTTTTTTCATGTCTTTCAATTGGTATCGAGCTAACCATGTTGCTAAGGAAGGTATTTTTGGCGCACTTCGATTGGTATCACGCTTCAAAGGTCCATTTCTTATACCTTAGCATCATGTCATAATTTGCAAGTAGTTTACCCTTCCCAAAAGACCTATCTAAGCATATGTGCAAAGCTTTGACTCTTAATCATGAGAAGTGCACATATGTAGGGGGAGTAAAACACTTGCAAATCGTGTAAGGACTCAAAAATCATATTTCCTATCCTTTATATTGGGTTGTCATCAATTACCAAAAAGGGGGAGATTGAAGACTCCATAGTGATTTTGGTAATTGATGAAGCCTAAGTACTAACCTATCTCTAAGTGGTTGAGTAGGTTTAGTACACTAAGAAAAAGTGACAATGAACTAGTGGTGGAGCAAGGATGGAAGCTAAGGAGAAAGCAAATCAAAAGCTCACTCTTGGAGAAGAAGAGAGAAGGAGGAGACCCTAAGAGCTATACAAGGCAAAGGTATAAGCTAGGGCTTTTTTGTTTTAGTGATCAAGACACCTAGTGGGTGTGATCACATTTAGGATAGATAACCTTACTATTAAGAGGGGAAAATAGTTAGTGGTTACAACTATCAAGTGCCATTAGGTTGATCATAATTGCATTGCATCTAAAACCTAATGAGCAACCCTTGTAAAAATTGTTAAAATATGCCACACACATGCACAAGTCAGTGAAACACTTGGTGGTGGCACATGAGATCAAGGGAAGCAAAAGAGAAGAAGTTCAGAGCAAGAAAGAAGCTCCGGACCAGTTTGCATAGAGGCACCGGACCATAGACGAGTGGTCTGGAGGCTTGGTCAACAGTCAGCAGAAGACAAAGACATGCGTCGGACCACTCTGCAATGGTCCGGTGGTGAGGTCCGACGGTGGAGTCTGGTGGTCGGGTGCTCCCTGCATAAAAACGTCAAGACTCGGAGGAGGCTCCGGACCACTCTGCAATGGTCCGGTGGTGAGGTCCGACAGTAGAGTTCGGTGGTCGGGTGCTCACTGCATAAAAACGTCAAGACTCGGAGGAGGCTCCGGACCACTCTGCTTAGTCCGGTGGACTAGTCCGGAGGTCAGGTCCGGAGCACAGGTGCTTACTGGATTCAGATGTTGGCTGAGGCAGAAGCGTCGGACCAGGCGTCGGACCAAGGCGAATGGTCCGGTGGTCACTACCAGAGCGCCAACGGTCGGATTTTCAAAAGCACCGGACCACTCTGCAATGGTCCGGTGGTGGCAAGTGAAAGTGGTCCGGTGGCTACGTTTCAGCTGCTCCAAAAGAGAATAACGGCTAGTTTCTTTGAGGAGGTTATAAAAGGGGGTGTGGCTGGTTCAAAGAGTCTCTCTTGCACACTTGGACATTGCATACTCTTTGTGAGCTTGTGACACACTCTTCCACTCATCTCTTAGTTGATTGTTCATCCATTTGAGAGATTTGAGTGCATCAAGTGCATTGCATGAAGTGATTCATCTTAGTGGCACTTGGGATTTGATACCGCTGCTAGTTTCTTGTTACTCTTGGTGATTGCCATCACCTAGACGGTTTGGAGCAAGCGGTGTGGATTCGAGAAGCTTGGTGATTGTGCTTCGTCAACCACAAGTGAAGATTGTGAGGGGTTCTTGTGCCTTCCCTGCGGGAGATCGCAAAGGTAACTCTAGTGGATTGCTCGTGTCTTTGAGTGCCGTCATCTTGTGTTGGTTGTGCGGAACCCGGTGACGGGTTTGGCGTGTGATGCCAATTAGCGCGTGAACCTCCAAGTGAGTAAGCCGACACAACGGGGACATAGCTAGTTGGCAAACTAGTGAACCTCGGGTGAAAAATCAAGTGTCAATCTCTTGTTCATCATTGTGAGTGATTGTGTTGATTGGAGAATGCTTGATTGGCTCATTACCTCGACACAGCGGTATTATCACTCTCCCTATCTTTGCATTACCTTATTCATTCTTATCTTAGTGTATTAGGTTGTGCCTAGAGGGCTACTAGACTTGAGTAGGATTTGAGTGATCTTAGAGTTATATTAGGATAGCAATTGTGGTTAGAATACTTCGCATCCTTTAGGTTGCTAGTGCAAGACGAGCTTCGCCTCATTTGTATCTAACTTGTTGTTGAGTTTGCTTTAAGTTTTCATTTTAGGCTATTCACCCCCCCCCCTCTAGCCTTGGGATAGGACCTTTCAACAAGGTATTCGGCTATAGAAAAACTTTGTTTATGCGTGTATTACTCATGTACCAAGCTTCGGCATTACTTATTGAATGCTGAATGTGTGGTAGTTTCTGAGTTTGATGTAATAAAGCATATGTTATCAATGCCAAATTTAAATGGAAGGATTGGCAAGTGGATTTTGGCTTTGTTGGAATTTGAGTTAAGGTACGAATCGGCAAAAGCAGTAAAGGGTCAAATCATTGCCGATTTTGTTACCGAGCATCGTGATCCTTCTACTGATATGGTGAGCATTGCACCCTGGACTTTGTTTTTTGATGGCTCGTCTTGTAGCAAAGGTGGTGGTGCTAGTATTTTCTTGGTCTCTCTACGAGGAGCGACTTTTAAGTATGCCATTCCCATTGAATTCCATGTTACTAACAATCAAGCGGAGTATGAAGCGCTACTTAGAGGGCTTCGGCTTCTTGTTGAAACAAAGGCTGTTGCTGTTGAGATCTTCGAGGACTCCAAGTTGGTAATTAACCAAATGACCGGCCAGTATGAGTGCAAGAGTGACATGTTAAGAGAATATTATGAAGAATGTTGTGAGCTTTTGAAGAGTTTTCAGGTAGCAACCTTGCATCATATCCCTAGGGGGCATAATGGAGAAGCAAACGAATTGGCTCAAACTGCTTTGGGATATCGAGAAGGCCAAGAAATTCATGTCTTGGAAGAGAATCGGGTAGATGAGGACTGGAGAAGCGAGGTTGCCGATTACTTAAAGAATCCATCACAGAGGGTTTCCCGAAAGCTCAGGTACAAAACTCTCAAGTTTGTGCTCCTTGATGACCAGTTGTACTATAAATCCATAGATGGAGTACTCCTCAAATGTTTGAGCCAGGAAGAGGCAAAAAAGCTGATGTATGAGGTGCATGAAGGGGTATGTGGTGCACATCAATCGTCTCACCGAATGAAGTGGATAATTAGGAGAACCGGTTATTTTTGGCCGACCATGCTTGAAGATTGTTTTGAATATTACAAGGGGTGTCAAGATTGTCAGAGATTTGGTAATATTCAAAGAGCTCCAGCATCGGCTTTGAACCCAATTGTCAAGCCTTGGCCGTTCAGAGGATGGGCATAGATTTGATCGGTCAAATTCATCCTCCTTCTAGCAAATGACATAAATTTGTGCTGTTGGCTATAGATTATTTTACAAAATGGGTTGAAGCTATTCCCTTGAAAAAGGTTACATCAGAAAACATGGTCAATTTTGTTAAGGAGCATATAATTCACAGATTCGGAATTCCTCAAACTATAACGACAGATCAAGGGACTCAGTTTACTTCATCCGAGTTTTGTGATTTTGCTGAAGAAATGGGGATCAGATTGTACAACTCTTCTCCTTATTATGCACAAGCCAATGGTCAAGCTGAAGCATCAAATAAGATCATGATTAAAATTATTCAGAAGAAGATTGATGAAAAGCTAAAGAAGTGGCATTCGGTTCTTAATGAGGCTTTGTGGGCTTATCGGATGGCTTGTCATGGGTCTACTCAAGAATCTCCCTATGAATTGGTTTATGGGCATCATGATGTGCTGCCATGGGAATTGCAGTCAGGTTCGAGACGGGTTACATTGCAAAACAATTTGAAGAAAGAAGATTACAGAAGCCTGATGATGGATGAGTTAGAGGATTTACATTTGGTTCATCTTAAAGCATGGGAGAACATTGAGAAAAACAAATTGCGTGTTGTCAAATATTACAACAAGAAGGTCAGAGAAAAACAGTTTGAGGAAGGAGATCTGGTTTGGAAAGTTATATTGCCGATTGGTACGAAAGATAGAGCATTCGGCAAGTGGTCTCTGTTAACACTGGATTTTGGCATACTTAGGATGACAGGTGGGCCAGTGTGAAAGAAGGCTACCGAAGACGGGTGTTCAGGGTATTCGGTAAAATCTATGTGGTCGGCTAATATCCAGATATTCGGCAATTGGTCGTGCTGTCGGCTATTTCGAGAGAAAGGGGGGTTTGTTCGTTGAAGAGACAAAAACGGCAAACGGAAGCCAATCGGTAATGGCAGCCGCGACGATTAAGGCAATAAAGACTCCGAAGAGGAATAAAAGTCGGGATATTGTATTCCTTCCTTTAATATCTTGTAATCGTATCCTTTTATGACTCATGTCATGACTAGGGTATAAATATAAACCCTTGGCCATTGTAAAAACGTTCACAACCAAATCAATACAACCGGCTCCGTGCCAACTTCAAGTCCTTTTGTCGTGTCGTCGAGTTCTTCGAGAAGAATCATCGATCCGTCGACCTCCGTAAGTCTTGGCAACCTTGTTATCATGTCTAGTATCATGTGGTGGATTTAGATGTTGATGCAAGTAGTCTTGTTTATTGTCAATGATCGTGTGGCGGATCCTTGATTGATGATCAAGAAGTCTTTAGTTATGTTTCGTTTACAAGTAAATACCGTGCGGCGGGTGTTTGCTCGATATGCTTAGCATAAGAAAGATACTTATCGGCTCTCATAGATTTGGCAAGATCTATTGGATTCATTAAGTTATCGTGTTGCATGTTTTAGATAATCTTTACATATTTGCAAACACTCTTTTGCCCAATCTAGATTAACACGGTTCGGCTCTTGTTAATTTATATAGATCTATTCATGTTACAATGAGTTGTTACTTTCATGTTGTTCCTATAAGTAGATCTTATATCTATAATATCCGAATTAGTTTGAATCTAGATTGTTACGTGTTGCGGGTTCATGCATGCTGTCCATGCTTAAGCTTTGATGACGCTAGGTATCGTGTGGTAGATGCAGGCTTTAGATTAGTTTAATCATGTTTGCTTACATGTTTCCTTCATCATGGACCCCAATTCGGCTGATGTCCGAGCTTGGTTATGCTTTAATCTATATTCAACTATGATTCGTTTGTACGTTCTTTTCTCATGCATGCGCGTTCGGCAATCGGTGGTTTACACACTTTATGTCTCTTTTAGCCGAACGTCCCATAAAACTTGTTGGCAGATAGCTTTCATAGTTGTATGTCGTTATAAGTGGCTTCAGGGCCGTACATATGGAACTGTCTGGTATTATCTGGCATGTTCCAGTTTATATCTTATGACTTGCATCCCTTGTTAGTTTCAGGTCAAACTGATTGGCACATTTTCGGTTCTCGAAGCACCCGAGCACCCGATTGAAGCCACGCTTTCTGGCTTGCTGTGTGTGAGACATAGTACATCACTTTTTGTGTCAACACCCTTTTCGGCACGCTCGGTGGGACACACCATACTTTCAAGATGCCTGAAATTGACAATACACAGATTCTGAATGTAACAATTGATGAATTGCCTGAGGAGATGAGGGCTGCGGTTCAGAAGGTGTGCGATGAGTTTCAGGACAAGTGCTTGATGTCCTTCTCAAGGAACAAAAGCAGCAAGGTTTTTCAGAAGCAGACCCTTCCGAGGACTCTCCTCCCGCATCAAACTGACTACACTGAGGAAGAGGATGCACGGAAAGTGGTTGAAGTGGTTCACAAGGCCGTAAGTGATACTATAAGGAACCATCACACCGCTTTCCTGAATACATCAGTCGATACTTGATGCAACTGGGAGAAGCATCCACGGATGACGCTTGGAGGATTCGGTATTTCCCTTTGTCTCTGACAGGACCAGCTTTCACGTGGTTCGCGTCTCTGCCGGCAAACTCCATCGGCAGCTGGGCGGATTTAGAGTAGAAATTTCATGCGTAATTCTTCACATGCACCAATGAGAAGAAGCTAGTTGATCTTATAGGCTTGAGACAGAAGGCTAATAAGACGCCCCAAGAGTACCTCCGTAGGTTCAGGGAAACCAAAAACCTCTACTATTCCCTGAATTTACCAGATGACCAGTTGCCGGGGATGGTAGTGGCAGGCATGCAGCCGAACATCAGAGAGAAGTTGTTCGGCATGGACTTCGAGGATCTTGGTCAGTTGTCACAACGTTTGGCGATGATGAGTAACCACGCTCAAGGGTTTAGAAGAGACAACCATTTTTAGAAGGGTGATATGACTAATACAGTGTATCAGAGTTTCCTGGAAGAGGCAACGGAGTTCGAAGACGAGGATGAGGTCGCCGCAGCTAAACTGGTCTGGGCAAAGGAACTAACTCAAGTCAATCAGCGATGGTTGAGGCAGCAGAAAGGTACTTACGACTTTGATGTATCCAAATCAGACAAGATGTTAGAGTTATTCCTCAGGGAAGGACGCATCAAGCTGCCTGAAGGACACCCTATGCTGTGTCCCGAAGGAGTAAAGGACAAGAGATTTTGCGGCTACCACAACACCAATTCTCATGCCATCAATGATTGGCGGGTGTTCAGAATGAAGATCCAGAAAGCTATTCAGGAAGGATATTTGAAGTTTGACGGCAAGATGAAGATTGACGCTAACCCTTTTGCACAGAACACAATATCTTTCTCTATGAATATGATTGTCGTGAAAGACTCCAAGGGCAAGGGCGAGATGAAAGTGCTGACCTCAGATGGAGCGAGGAAGACTAGTGCTATTGACCCTAATCGTCAGATTACAGATGAGAAGCTACGGCAACGAGGACAGTTCCAGAGTAGCCGAACTGAAAAAGGGGAAGCTTCCCAACCCAAGGTCACAACGCGGATCCTATTGAACAAATGGCAACGGGAGCAGGAGCAGCATCCATGGCGGATGCATTCCGAGGAGCAGAGGCTCATAGAGGAACGTCAGAGGCATGATGAAGAAGTGTATCAGAGGGAACAAGAGCGCTTGAGAGAGCAGGAGCAGTCTCATTGGGGCTGCTCGTTTTTCAAACATTGTTGGAATGAAGGCCTGAAGGTGCCTACTAGAGATAATTGCCCCGAATGCAGTGATCGGTATTCAGGGTATAGGCAGTCCCGGGTCAACCGCCATCCAGTCCATGAGAGACTTGGAGCACATGCTCCTGGGGACGATCGACGTTTAAAAATAGGCGACTCAGAGGATCAGCAAGGTAAAAGATTTGCCGATCAAGAATGGGTTCGTTCTGAGGAGCGAGAGCACCGGGAATATGCATGGCAGAATGGGCAATGGTGTTCACCAGGTCTGAAGAAGAGCCAGAAAAGGAGGGTGCAATGCCTGAGGAAAAAAGAGCTAGCACAAGTGACTGTCGAACGGAAACCGACATGGCGCCCTAAGAGAAGACCCAATGGATACGACCGTTCGGCTGATACATACATGGCCTTTTTCATTCCATCAGAATTTATAGCTCCCGAAGACCAAGATATCCAAGATGAAGTGTCTTCAGGTGATGACGAGAACGAGTATCAGAACCTAATGGCCCAGCTTGTCCTGACTCAACAAGCAGTGTTCGATAAGTCGGCCAGACATCGACACTTGAAGGCGCTTTACGTGAAGGGATACATCAATGGCAAGCCCCTGACCAAGATGCTGGTGGATGGAGGAGCTTCCATCAATATCATGCCGTATACCACCTTCAGGAAGCTCGAAATGACCAATGAGGAGTTGTTGAAAACCGACTTGGTACTTAGGGACTTTGCTGGCAACCCTTCCGACACTCAGGGGGCAGTACACGTTGAGTTAATGATTGGATCAAAGACTCTGATCACTACCTTCTTTGTCATAGATGGTAAGGGGGCATATAGTCTGCTACTGGGAAGAGACTGGATCCATTCTAACTGCTGCATACCTTCAACCATACATCAGGCTCTCATTCAATGGGTTGGGGATGATGTTGAGATTGTTCAGGCCGATGATTCAGTAAGTGTTGCTGCCACAGAGCCTGTCTACTGGGAGTATGATGGCTTCGATTGTTTCTTTGGAAAGATTTGGGGAGAAGGTCATGTGAATGTCTCCTACAAGGGCCAACAACCGATCCAAGCAATCGGCTTTGAGAGTAATTTTTAATGGGGAACACGATCGATGACAACAAAGGGAAACTGGGACGTGGCTTCATGTCGGCCAATAAGCTAGAGGAGATAAATATTGGTGATGATGTTAAACCAAGGCCGATGTTTATAAGTGCAAATTTAGACCAAGAGCATAGGTTGAAGTTGATAGACCTATTAAAAGAATTCAAAGATTGTTTCGCTTGGGATTATACAGAGATGCCAGGGCTGGATCGTTCTAGCGTTGAGCATAAATTGCCGATCAAGCCTGGGTACCGTCCTTTCAAACAACCTCCCCGGAAGATATACAAAGAGGAGGTACTGGCCAATGTAAAGAAGGAAGTTGAAAGATTATTGGAGGCAGACTTCATTCGGCCATGTAGATATGCAGATTGGGTTTCAAACATAATCCCGGTATACAAGAAAAATGGAAAAATGAGGGTCTGCATCGACTTTAGAAATCTCAACAAAGCTACTCCTATGGATGGTTACCCGATGTCAGTTGCCGATCTGCTCGTCGACACGTCGGCTGGTTATGAAGTCATCAGCTTCATGGATGGTAATGCTGGTTATAACCAGATCTTCATGGCAATAGAGGATATTTCAAAGACAGCCTTCAGATGCCCTGGTCATATTGGTTTGTTTGAATGGATTGTCATGCCTTTCGGTTTGAAGAATGTCGGCGCAACTTATCAAAGAGCTATGAATTACATCTTTCATGAGATGATCGGCAAGATTGTGTAAATATATATTGATGACATGGTGGTCAAGTCTAGAAACCATGAAGGGCATTTGGCCGATTTGAGGAAGACCTTGGAGTGCACTAGGAAGCATGGTTTGAGGATGAACCAGAATAAGTGTGCTTTTGGGGTTTCGGCTGGTGAGTTTTTAGGTTTTCTAGTCCATAAAGGAGGGATCGAAGTTGGCAAGAAAAACATGGAAGCAATGGACAAGGTGGTACCTCCAACCAATCTCACAGAGTTGCAATCATTGCTGGGCAAGATTAATTTTGTGAGAAGATTCATATCTAACTTGTCAGAGAGAGTGTTGCCCTTCTCTCCACTATTGAAGCTTAAAAAAGATCAAGAGTTTGTGTGGGGTGACGTACAACAAAAGGCTTTTGATGAGATCAAAGAGTATATGAAGGCGCCACCCGTATTGGTACCTCCGCAGCTTGACAAGCCTTTTAAGTTGTACGTGGCGGCCGACAACCTGATAATAGGGTCGGCCCTCATGCAAGAGTTTGAAGGGAAAGAGAGAGTAATAGATTACCTTAGCCGAAAGTTGTTGGATCCAGAGACAAGGTATTCGGCTATAGAAAAGTTTTGATTATGTGTGTTTTACTCATGTACTAAGCTTCGTCATTATTTGTTAAATGCCGAATGTGTGGTAGTTTCTGAGTTCGATGTGATAAAACACATGTTGTTGATGCCAATTTTAAATGGAAGAATTGGCAAGTGGATTTTAGCTTTGTCAGAATTTGATTTAAGGTACAAATCGGCAAAGGCAGTAAAAGGTCAGGTTATCGCTAATTTTGTTACCCAACACCGTGATCCCTCTGCTAAGATGGTGACCATTGCGCCATGGACTTTGCTTTTTGATGGTTCATCTTGCAGCAAAGGTGGCAGAGCCGGCGTTCTCTGGATTTCTCCTAGAGGTTTGACCTTCGAGTATGCCATCCCTATTGGATTCTTGGTTACTAATAATCAAGCAGAATATGAGGCATTGCTTAGAGGGCTCCGACTGCTTGTCGAAATAAAGACTGTTGTTGTCGAGGTTTTCGGGGATTCTGAGTTGGTAATTAACCAACTGATCGGCCAATATGAATGCATGAGTGATATGTTAAAGGGATATTATGAAGAGTGCCGAGAGGTTCTAAAGAGTTTCCAGGTAGCCACCTTGCATCATATCCCTAGGGGGCAGAATGAAGAAGCAAATAGACTGGCTCAAAGTGCTTCGGGATACCGAGACATTCAGGAAATTCATGCTTTGGATGAAGATTGGGTAATTGATGACTGGAGAAACGAAATTGCCGATTATTTAAAAAATCCATCACATAAAGTTTCCCGAAAACTCAGATATAAGGCTATCAAGTTCATGCTCCTTGATGACCAGTTGTACTACAAGTCCATAGATGGAGTACTCCTCAAATGTTTGAATCAAGATGGATCCAGAAAGATGATGTATGAAGTGCATGAAGGAGTATGTGGTGCGCATCAGTCGGCTTACCGGATGAAATGGATAATAAGGAGAACTGGTTATTTTTGGCCAACTATGCTTGAGGATTGGTTTGAATATTACAAAGGATGCCAAGACTGTCAGAGATTTGGTAATATTCAGAGAGCCCCAGCGTCGGCCTTAAACCCAATTGTCAAGCATTGGCCGTTCAGAGGATGGGGCATAGATTTGATCGGTCAAATTCATCCTCCTTCTAGCAAAGGACATAAGTTTGTACTATTGGCCATAGATTATTTCACAAAGTGGGTTGAAGCTATCCCCTGAAGAAGGTTACATCAGATAACATGGTCAATTTTGTTAAGGAACATATAATTCACAGATTCGGGATTCCTCAAACCATAACAACAGATCAAGGGACTCAGTTTACTTCATCCGAGTTTTGTGATTTTTCCGAGGAGATGGGAATAAAATTGTACAATTTTTCTCCTTATTATGCGCAAGCAAATGGTCAGGCTGAAGCATCAAATAAGATCATGATCAAAATTATTCAGAAGAAAATTGATAAAAAGCCGAAGAAGTGGCATTCGGTTCTTAATGAGGCTTTGTGGGCTTACCGAATGGCTTGCCATGGATCTACTCAAGCGTCTCCCTATGAGTTGGTTTATGGGCATCATGTTGTGCTACCATGGGAATTGCAGTAAGGATCAAGATGGGTTACATTGCAGAACGATTTGAGGAAAAAAGATTACAAGAATCTGATGATGGATGAACTGAAAGATTTGCATTTAGTTTGTCTCAAAGCATTGGAAAATATTGAGAAAAATAAAGCACGTGTTGCCAGGTATTATAACAAGAAGGTTAAGGAAAAACAATCTGCAGAAGGGGATTTGGTTTGGAAAACTGTATTGCCGATCGGGACAAAGGACTGAGCGTTCGGCAAGTGGTAAGGTGCGCACCTGGCAATGCGTATATCTTGAAAAATCTATTGGGAGAGGAATTCACTAGAGCTATCGATGGAAGGTTTCTTAAGAGATTTCATCCCAGTGTTGAGGTTGGCGCATAAACGGACTTAAAGAATCTGATGCACAGATAGCCGATACGGAGATATCGCCTTTAGCCGAAATCTATACTCTGAAAAACTCAGAGAATAGCCGACATGGCATGTGTCGCCTTTAGAGCAAAATACAAAAACATCACACAAGCATTTTCCAGATTGGTTGTTCTCAGAAAAACTTCAAAAAAAGGGAAAACCAGTAGAGATCCTGAATATTTCACAGAGGGGGTTCTTTACATAAGGTTCCTAAATACAAACTACTCAAACAGCCTGTTGAGAACTGACTGGGCGTCTGTGGCCTGGCTGAGGGCGGTGGCGTGATCTTCGTAGCTCTCCAGAAGATCCTCGATGTCCTCGACGTCCTCTGGAGGCACTTGGCTACGAAAGCTAGTCGGCTGGAAGGAGAGGTCTTCACCACGTTGGGTGGTCATGGCCGCCAACCCCAGAGCCACGCCGTGGTGCACGCCATGAATGGCAACTTGGTCGATGCGGCCGTCCGCATTGTCAAGGTGTGCCTCGGCGGTTTCTCCTTGAGCATTGACCTTGTCGGCGATCCTGTTCGCCGCGGCTTTCAGGCGCTCATTCTCTGCAGAAAGCGCTGAACGAAGATACAAATCGGATGAGCAGACAGGATTAAAAGAGAAGGTCAGACAGGATTGCTATCGGCTAACCCGTGATGGCGTCGCAGAGCTGCTTCCGCTGGTCCTCCCACTCGAATTGGTCAATGCCATACTGTTTGGAGGTCTTCTCCAACTCTGTGCGGGTCTCATCTCTCTCACGCCTGAAGGTAACCGCCTCCTCGTGAGTGTAGGGGACGTCCGCCTCTGAGCCCAAGTCCCAGGGGTTGGAGTGGTAGGAGCCTGAAGACTCGGAGGAGACGGATACCGGAGTACCCGGTGAACCCGCAGTCGCCGGAGGAACAGGGATGCTGTGGCTGGTGAAGATGGACATGATTCTGATGAATAAGGAACAGAAATCAGGGTTAGAAGGATGAACAGAGAACAAAGTGCAAGGGAGCAAGAAACTAATTCTTACCCGCGCTGCCGATTATGCCATGTTCGACTCCCTTCGGGTGCTCCTTCGGCAGGACGCTTCCCGCGGTTGTCACCTCCCGCCATTGTTACTGTATGAGTTAGGGTTTTCCTCTGGATTGGTTTCAACAGAAGGGGTGAAGACAAAGGCGAGAGTGTTTTGACTGGAACCATTGACAGGGGCAGAAGAAGGAAGGTTTATTTATAGGCCGAGTAAGAATCCCAAACGGCAGACTAGGGTTTTCCCTTCCAAGTGGGCCATTACCGGAATGGGCCAGGCTCGGGTATATCAAAGGTCGCTTGGCTATATCTGAAAGGTGGGAATGAGTTGGGTATATCGAAGGTCTCTCGGCTATATCCTAAACCGACAACGATCAGCTATCTGAAAGTTGGGGAATAATTCACTATACTATGATCAGGAAGAATAACAGAGCCGATTATACCATCATGCAAACAGGGGTATATAAGAGGCAAGACAGTGATGACAATCAATTGTTCAGAAACAAAATGTGTTGCACTTAATCTATTACAAGCTATGTCTCTACCAATTCAGAAGCTGGTTTATGGCATCCAGGGCCTCGGTCTTGATTCGGCTAACGGCATCCAATACCTTTTGGTCTTTATTTTTAGAACTTTGGATGCTTGATAGCTTTTCCTTGAGTTTTTTATTTTCTTTCAGAATGATTGACATCTTTGATGAAGTTGCTTCTATAGATTTCGGTAGAGCTGTCACCTTGGCTTCATGAGATTGGATTTTAGCATTCAGTTCAGATAATTGAGCTTCTAATCTGATTCTCTCATCCTTCATGACTTTCAGCTCAGATTCCAGAGTCACCAGCGAATCTTTAGCAGCCTAAAGATTGGAGTATACAGATTTAGCTTCTTGTTTCTTCCGAGACTTGCTATCCTACAGAGCAGTCCTAGATGCTATATTCTTGTTTGCTCTCTTCACCATACCAAAATAGTCATCAAGCCTCTCTGCAGACTCCAAAGAGGCCTTGAGGGCAGATGGGAGATCTTGATTAATCAGCTCGAGAATATCCTTTATCTGATCTGAATCTTGGACCAAGATGTTGATGTCCTTATTCAGCAGGTGAGCTATGTCCTGCAGCCGGGCTTGATTTTCCTCTGATATAGCCTACTGGGAGGTAGCTTCTTCCCCTTTTTCACTGATGAAATCTTCAATAGTGAAGGAAAAGCTAGTGGTTGGTTTGGACGTATTCTTGAGAAAGGAAGGAGTGTTAGCCGATTGGGTAAAAGGTGCTGAAAAGGATAGTTAAGGTAGTGTATTACCTGCTGGGTTGATTGAGCCTCAGGATGTGATGTGTCTTGGCCTGGTTGACTTGACTGGGTGCCCTGAGGGGATGAATCTAGAGCCGGACCAGAAGAGTGTTCTCCTGCTAAATTGTTTAGATTTTTATCTGTTTCCGACAATACAGATGCATGAGCAGGAATTGGATGATATATAAAAAGAGGAAGGTAATTAGCTAAATAATATTACCAATGCGCTCGGCAGTTTCTTGGGCATCAGTGTTTTCGGCTTCATCAGTTTCAGTATCCTCAGTTTCATGAACTTCTGCCGATGGTTGGGTTTCTGCATCTTCAGTAGAAGGTGGGGAGGAATGTCCACTGTCGGTGAAGCGTTTCTTGATCTTGGGGTATTGATATGTGGCTGCAATGAAGATGATTGATATAAGGACAGGCAGTTTGGTTTTATTCCAAAGTGAAATTTATTACTGAGTAAAAACTCATACCTTGGGAGATCTCTGAACTTTCTTAGACCTTACCTTTCTGGTCACATGAATGTCCTCAAGTATTTTCCTCTTGCCTTTTTCTTCTAGAGGGACAGTAGCTAACACTGCAGGGGTCTTCATGAAGATTTTTAAAGTGGGAGCATTGTAGCCCAATGCAGGTTTAGGCCTAGCTTTATAATACTCCACTGCTTTATTGGGAGGAGTAGGCTCAAAATCCTATACATGGCCAGATTTCAGAATGGGAGATGAATGCAGAAACAAGAAATGACTAATGCAATAAGATTACCTCACTCTCAGGAGCAAATTGAGGATATAAGTCTTGGCATAAGGGGTGAGCTGGTATGTTGAAAATGTGGTTGTGCCACTCCTGCCACCAAGCAGAGAAAAGGGGATGGGCATCGTCCACTAGTCCAAATGGGGAAGGTTCATATGTTGGCAAATCCTTTCCAAGCTCAAAGACTTTTTTGGCTTCTGTTTCATTGGTGATCAGCTCTCTATATCTTATGATTGATGAAAAGAAAGATCTTGGGGGCAGCTGTCCACATCCTAACTGCCTAGATGCCATATTGGGATCATAGAATTCATAGGTAGGATTCACCTCTCTCCCATGACGAAATTCGGCTGGTAGAATGCAGGGCTTGATAAAGGAGTTGAAGATCTCTGTAGAAACCTTGTCAGAACAACTAGATTCATAGCTGAATTTGTAGGGAAAAGTTAAGTTGTCATTTTCTCTGTAAGGGAACCAAAGCACATTGTTGAAGCCCTTAAAAATAGCTTGAAAAGATGGCCAATGTCCATGGTAACACTGATCACAGATGCTGCTTCTCCATAGGTTTGGCAACCCTTGGTCTTTAATGTATTGCATTCGGCATAGTTAACCGAAGGAAAGCTTAAATTATGAAGAGGTACAAACACTATCTGATGCATGTAAAGTTGCAGCCACATCTGAATGAACCACCATGGGCCACTCACACCGGAGATCTCCTTGTCATGGAACATCTGAATAGTGATCTGATGCATCATGTGGTAAACAGCTCCTAAGAGATATTTGCCAAGGGGAATTAGTGTGCCTGCAGCCAAATCTTCAGCCATTATCATATGATTCAGGGTCGGCTCATTTGATTTTCCACAGAAAATAAACCTGGAAAGCCACATGTTCATGAAGGCTCTGCTCTCTTTTTCAGAAACAACACTAGTCGCTTCCATGTAAGTTTGGATGTACCCAAGCCATCCACCTCCGGATTTGACAACTCTTTGGTTGCTTTTGCCCTTGTACTGGTATGTGTGTACTGGTTTGGACACATTTAAGCCAGTCATCATGAATACGTTGGCCAAAGTTGGAGTCATCATACCGTGGCCAAAGACAAAAGCGTTGATGGCGTTGGACCAGAAATGAGAGGCTGCTATCAGGAGGGGTTCATTTCTGGGCATTTCTGATAAACATAGGTATAGACAGTGGTTGATGTCTTGGCTGTCCCAGCTGCTGTTGTTCTTGTCCGACATCCTGCGATACAAATTTCGCCATCCGGCTATTGGAGGAAGCGGCCAAGTCTTGAAGGTGTTTGGCCATTGATTTGGTGGGGTGACTCCGGATTTGAAAGGAATCCTCAAAGTTTCCTTCTCAATAATCTCAGTTGGGTCAGGATTGCCCATAGGACCAAAGAGGTAGGAGTCAGGATTTGCGGCATAAGGAATCAAAATCACATTCTAGTATTCCTTCAAGAAATAATGGAATCAAGAAAGCGGATGAGTTGGGAGAGAAGCAGAAAAACCGATCAGGGGTTGGCGAATACACGAGAAAATGAGTTAGAATTTTACCTCTGGGATCTCGTCCTGGGTCTCCATTGAGGGTTCGATGCAGATTTGAGAATGCCGAAGTATGGATTTCTTGGGTGGCGGCTGTGGTGTTGAACAGTATAAACCTAAGGGGAAAAGAAGCTTGCGGTCAATTTCAGAATAAACGGCTTTTATCCCGAAATTGAGGGGGCATGTGTTAACACTGGATTTTGGCATACTTAGGTTGACAGGTGGGCTAGTGTGAAAGAAGACTGCCGAAGACGGGTGTTCAGGGTATTCGGTAAAATCTGTGCGGTCAGCTAATATCTAAAGATTTGGCAATTAGTTGTGCGGTCGGCTATTTCAAGAGAAAGGGGGGTTTGTTCGTTGAAGCGACAAAAACGGCAAACGGAAGCCAATTGGTAATGGTAGCCGCGACGATTAAGGCAATAAAGACTCCAAAGAGGAATAAAACTCGGTATATTGTATTCCTTCCTTTAATATCTTGTAATCGTATAAACGTTTAGGACTCATGTCATGACTAGGGTATAAATATAAACCCTTGGCCATTGTAAAAACGTTCACAACCAAATCAATACAACCGGCTCCGTGCCAACTTCGAGTCCTTTTGTCGTGACGTCGAGTTCTTCGAGAGGAATCATCAATCCATCGACCTCCGTAAGTCATGGCAACCTTGTTATCATGTCTTGTATCATGCGGTGGATTTAGATATTGATGCAAGTAGTCTTGTTTATTGTCAATGATCATGTGGCGGATCCTTGATTGATGATCAAGAAGTCTTTAGTTATGTTTCATTTACAAGTAAATACCGTGCGACGGGTGTTTGCTCGATATGCTTAGCATAAGCAAGATAGTTATCGGCTCTCGTAGATTTGGCAAGATCTATTGGATTCATTAAGTTATCGCGTTGCATGTTTTAGATAATCTTTACATATTTGCAAACACTCTTTTGCCCAATCTAGATTAACACGGTTCGGCTCTTATTAATTTATATAGATCTATTCATGTTACAATGAGTTGTTACTTTCATGTTGTTCCTATAAGTAGATCTTATATCTATAATAGCCGAATTAGTTTGAATCTAGATTGTTACGTGTTGCGGGTTCATGCATGCTATCCATGCTTAAGCTTTGATAACGCTAGGTATCGTGTGGCAGATGCAGGCTTTAGATTAGTTTAATCATGTTTGCTTACATGTTTCCTTCATCATGGACCCCAATTCGGTTGATTGCCGAGCTTGGTTATGCTTTAATCCATATTCAACTATGATTCGTTTGTACATTCTTTTCCCATGCATGCGCGTTCGGCAATCGGTGGTTTACGCACTTTATGTCTGTTTTAGGCCGAACGTCCCATAAAACCTGTTGGCAGATAGCTTTCATAGTTGTATGTCGTTGTAAGTGGCTTCAGGCCCGTACATATCGAATTGTCTGGTATTATCCGGCATGTTCTAGTTTATATCTAATGACTTTCATCCCTTGTTAGTTTCAGGTCAAACTGACTGGCACGTTTTCGGTTCTCGAAGCACCCGAGCACCCGATTGAAGCCACACTTTCCGACTTGCTGTGTGTGAGACACAGTACGTCACTTTTTGTGTCAACAGTCTCCAAATTGGGAAGGACCTTTTCGGATAGAAAGGTGTGTGCCTGGTAATGCGTATATTTTGAAGACTGTGCTGGGAGAGGAGTTTGCTAGAGCTATTAATGGAAGATTTCTTAAAACAATTCATCCAGTATTGAGGTTGGAGCATAAACAGACTTAAGGAGTTTTATACACAAATAGCCGATATGGAGGTATCGCCTTTAGCCGAAAAAAACTCTGAAGAACTCAGAGAATAGCCCACACGGTATGTGTCGCCTTTAGAGCAAAATATAAACACGTCGTGCAAGCATTCTTCGGATTGACCATTCTCAGAGAGATTCAAAAGAAGGAAAACAGTGGGTATCATAAATATTTCACAGAACAAGGTTTTTACATGAGATTCCTAATTACAAACTACTCCTCAAACAACTTGTTGAGGACGGTCTGGGCGTCTGTGATTTCAGCAAGGGCGGTTGCGTGATCCTCATAACTCTCCAGGAGATCGTCGATGTCCTCAACATTCTCTGGAGGCACGCCACCATGAAAGCCGACTGGCTGGACGGAGAAGTCCTCCTGACGTTGGGTAGTCATCGCCGCTAACCCTAGAGTTACGTCGTGGTGCACGCCATGAATGGCGACTTGGTTGATGCGGCCGTCCGCATTATCAAGGCGTGCCTCGGCGGTTTCTCCTTGAGTGTTGACCTTGTCAGTGATCTTGTTCGCCGTGGTTTTTAGGCACTCAGCTTCTGCAGAAAGCGCTGAACAAAGATATGAATCGGATAAATAGATAGGATTAGAAAAGATAAAGTCGAACGGGATTATTTTTGCTAACTAGTAATGGCGTCGCAGAGCTGCTTCCGCTGATCCTCCCATTCGAGTTGGTCGACTCCATATTGTTTGGAGGTCTTCTCCAATTCTCTTCGGGCCTCGTCTCTTTCGCCCTTGAAGGCGACTGCCTCCTCATGGTTGTAGGGGACATCCGTAGCATCCAAACCCGAACCCAAGTCCCAAGGGTTGGAGTGGTAGGAGCCTGAAGACCTGGAAGAAACGGATATCGGAGTTCCCGGTGGACCTGCTGTCGCCGGAGGGAGAGGGATGCTCTGACTGGTAGAGATAACCCTGATTCTGATGAATGAAGAAAGAAATCAGGATTAAAGAATGAACAAGGAGCAGAAGTGCAAGGGGGCAAGAAACTGATTTTTACCCGCGCTGCCGATTACGCCATGCTCGGCTTCCTTCGGCTTCTCCTTCGGCAGGGCGCTTGCCACGGTTATCACCTCCCGCCATTGCCACTATAGTAGTTAGGGTTTCCCTCTAGATTGATTTTGAGCAGAGAAGAAGAGGAGACGGAGATGAGAATGCCTAACTGGAACTGTTGATGAGGCCGAGAAGGAAGGGTTTATTTATAAGCCGAATGGGAATACCAGACGACGAGTTAGGGTTTTTCCCACTCGGATGGGCCGTTGCTAGACTAGGCCAGGTTCGGATAAGTCAAAAGTCGCTCGGCTATTTCGGAAAGGCAATGACAGATCGGTTATGTCTCTGATCGGAAAGCTAAAGGTAATCGGCTATGTTCTAATTGGGAAAATAAAAAGCTGATTATACTTTCATACGAACAGGGTTGTATAGAGATGAAGAGCAAAAACATCTGATTGTTCAGAAACAAAATATATCATAGTTAAACTATTACAACCCCATTTCTCTACTAACTCAGGAGCTGGTTGATGGCGTCTAAAGCTTCAGTTCTAATTCGGCTGACATCGTTCAACACTTTCTGGTCTTCATCTTCACAGCTTTGAATGTTGGACAACCTTGCCTTTAGCTGTTGGTCTTCTTTGAGGACAGAGGATATCTTTGATGAAGTTACCTCTATAGAGTTTGGCAATCTGTTATCTTGGCTTTGTGAGACTGAATTCTGGCATTCAGTTCGGATAACTGAGCCTCCAGTTTGGTTTTCTCATCCTCCATGGCTTTCAGTTTAGGTTCCAAAGTTGTCAGTGAAGTCTTGATAGCTTGAATTTGGTTATGCAAGACTCTAGCCTCTTGTTTCTTTAGGGATCTCTTATTCTGTAGGATAGCTCTGGAAGCTATATTTTTATTAGCTCTTTTCACCACAGCAAAATAATCATCAAGGTTGGCTGCAGATTCCAGAGAAGCCTTGAGGGCAGATGGAAGATCTTGATTGATGAGCTCAAGGAGATCTTTTGTCTCATCTGAATCTTGGACCAAAATGTTGATATCCTTGTTCAGCAGATTAGCTATATCCTACAGCCGAGCTTGATTGTCCACTGACAAAGTCTGCTGAGAGGTGGCTTCTTCACCTTTTTCGCTGATGAAATCTTCAACGGTGAAAGAATAACTGGTGGTCGGTTTAGTACTGTTCTTGAGAAAGGAAGGAGTGTTAGCCAGCTTGATAAAATGTACTAAAAGAGTAGTTTAAGATAAGATATTACCTGTTGTGTTGGTTGATTCTCAGGATGGGCTATGTCTTGGTCTGGTTGAAGACTTGATTGGATACTCAGGGATGGTGAACTTGGAGCTAGACCAGAAGAGTGTTCTCCTGCTATGTCATCTAGAATTTTATCTATTTTCGACAATGCAGATAATAGAATATGAGGACAGAAAATAAATGCCTTATGAAAGGAAAAGAAGTGATTAGCCGAACAGTACCAATGTGTTGAAAGGTTTCATGGGCGTCTGTACTTTCGGTTTCATGGGTCTCTGTATCTTCAACTTCATAGGTCTCTGCATCTTCAGTAGGGGCTTGAGGAGGGATATCTGTTGTTGTTGGGATGTTGCTCGGTCCAGGAATTTCAACATGTGGCTACAACAAAAGGTGATTAGTGTGAAGGCGGTCAAAGATGGTGATGAGTGAGATTTATTACTGAATAAGGATTCATACCTTAGGAGATCTCTTGACATTCTTGGACCTTACCTTTCTAGTCACATGAATATCCTCAAGTGTCTTCCTTTTACCTTGTTCTCTTGAAGGTGCAGTGGTTAAAGTTGTAGGGATCTTCATGAAGATTGCCAGAGTTGGAGCAGAAAAGCCCAATGCAGGTTTAGGCCTAGCTGTATAGTACTCTACTGCTTTAATAGGAGAAGTAGGCTCGAAATCCTGTGCATGGTTGGACTTTAGAATGGAAGGTAAATTTAAAAAGCAGGAAATGACAAGTGCAATGAAATTACCTCACTATCAGAAGCAAATTGGGGATACAGATCTTGGCATAAAGGGTGCACTGGAATATTCAAAATGTGATTGTGCCACTCTTGTCACCAGGAAGCAAAGAGGGAGTGGGCAACATCCACTAACCCAAATGGAGAAGGTTCATATGTTGGCAGATCTTGTCCAAGCTCAAAAACTTTTTTGGCTTTTGTTTCATTGGTGATCAGCTCCCTGTATCTTATTGTTGTTGAGAAGAAAGGCCTTGGGGGCAGCTGTCCACATCCTAATTGCCTGGATGCCATATTGGGATTATAGAATTCATATGTAGGGTGCACTAATCTCCCATGATGGAATTCGGCTGGCAGGATGCAAGGTTTGATGAAAGAGTTGAAAATCTCTGTGGATACCTTGTCAGAACAGCCGGATTCGTAGCTGAATTTGCAGGGAAGAGTTAAGCTATCATTCTCTCTGTAAGGGAGCCAAAGCACATTGTTAAAACCCTTGAAGAACAGCTTGAAGAGGTGACCAATATCCATGTCGATACTGATGGAAGATGCTGCTTCTCCATAAGTTTGGCAGCTCTTGGCCTTTGTTGTACTACCTTCGGCATAATTAACCGAAGGGAAGCTCAAATTGTGAAGAGGTACAGACACTATCTGATGCATGTAAAGTTGCAACCACATCTGGATAAACCACCAACGGCCACTCACATAGGAGATCTCCTTGCCATGGTACATTTGAACAGTGATCTGATGCATCATATGATAAACAGATCCTAGAAGATATTTACCCAGAGGGATTAGTATGCCTGCAGCTAAATCCTCAATCATTATCATGTGATTTAGGGTTGGCTCATTGGATTTTCCACAGAAGATGAACCTGCACAGCCACATGTTCATAAAGGCCCTTCCTTCCTTGTCAAAAACAGCACCAGATGCTTCCATATAGGTTTGAATGTATCCAACCCATCCACCTCCAGATTTGATAGCTTTCTGGTTACTTTTGCCGTTATACTGGTAGGGGTATACTGGTTTGGACATGTTTAAGCCAGTCATCATAAATACATCGGCCAAAGTGGGAGTCATCATACCATGGTCGAAGACAAAAGTATTGATAGCATTGGACCAAAAGTGAGAAGCTGCTATCAAAAGGGGTTCGTTTCTGGGCATTTCTGATAAAGATAACTCTAGACAATGTGTGATATCTTGGCTGTCCCAGTTGCTACTACTCTTTTCTAGCATCCTCCGATACAAATTTCTAGCATCCAGCGATTGGGGGAAACGGCCAAGTCTTGAAGGTGTTTGGCCATTGGTTTGGCGGGTTAACTCTAGACTTGAAAGGGATTCTCAAGGTTTCCTTCTCGAAAATCTCGGTTGGGTCAGGATTACCCATTGGGCCAAGGAAGTAGGAATCGGGATTTGCAGCATAAGGAATCAAAATCTTGTTCTTGTATTCCTTCAGAAAATAATAGAATTGAAAAAAACAAGTTAATTGGGAGAGAAGCAAGGAAACCAATCGAAGATTGCCAAATGCGCGAAAGGTGAAATGAGATTTACCTCAGGAATTTTGTCCTGAGTCGCCATTGGAGATTCGAAGAAGATTTGAGAGTGTGCTAAGGCTTGGATTTTGAGCGGCGGCTGCAGTGTTGAACAGTATTGACCTAGAGAAAAAGGGAAGATTGCGGTCAATTTCAGAATAAACGGCTTTTATCCCAAAATTGAGGGGGCATGTGTTAACACTGGATTTTGGCATACTTAGAATGACAGGTGGGTCAGTATGTAGAAAGACTACCGAAGACGGGTGTTCAGAGTATTCAGTAAATATCTGTGCGGTCGGCTAATTCCAGAGATTCGGCAATTGATCATGCGGTCGGTTACTTCGAATAAAGGCGGTTGTTCGTTGGAGCAACAAAGATGGCAAGTAGAAACCGATCGGTAACGACAACCGCGACGATTAAGGCAATGAAGACTCAGAAGGAAAATAAAGTCAAGATATTGTGTTTTTTCCTTTAATATCTTGTAATCGTATCCTTTTAGGACTCATGTCATGATCAGGGTACAAATATAAACCCTTGGCCATTGTAAAAACGTTCACAACCAAATCAATACAACCGGCCCCGTGCCAACTTCGAGTCCTTTTTGTCATGTCGTCGAGTTCTTCGAGAGGAATCATCGATCCATCGACCTCTGTAAGTCTTGGCAACCTTGTTATCATGTCTAGTATCATGCGGTGGATTTAGATGTTGATGCAAGTAGTCTTGTTTATTGTCAATGATCGTGCGGCGGATCCTTGTCTGATAATCAAGAAGTCTTTACTTATGTTTCGTTTACAAGTAAATACCATGCGGCGGGTGTTTGCTTGATATGCTTAGCATAAGCAAGATAGTTATCGGCTCTGTCAGATTTGGCAAGATATAATAGATTCATTAAGTTATCGTGTTGCATGCTTTTAGATATATCTTTACATATTTGCAACACCCCCTTTTTTCCCAATCTAGATTGATACGGTTCGGCTTTTTTCTGTTTTGTAGATCCACCTATATTGTAACAATTGTTTCTTTCACGTTGTTTCTACAAATAGATCTTATATTTATAGTAGCCGAATTAGTTTAAATCTAGATTGTTACGTGTTGTGGGTTCATGCATGCTATCCATGTTTAAGCTTTGATGATGCTAGGTATCGTGCGGCAGATATAGGCTTTAGATTAGTTTAATCATGTTTTCTTACATGTTTCCTTCATTATGGATCCCAATTCAGTTGGATTGCCGAGCTTGGTTATGCTTTAATCTATATTCAATTATGATTCGTTCGTACGTTCCTTTCCCATGCATGCATGTTCGGCAATCAACGCTTTACGTTCCATATGTTCGTTTTAGCCGAACGATCTATAAGACTTGTTGGCAGACATCTTCTATAGTTGTATGTCGTCGTAAGTGGCTTCAGGGCCGTATATATGGAATTGTCTGGTATCATCCGGCATGTTCTAGTTTATATCTAATGATTTTCATCCTTTGTTAGTTTCAGGTCAAACTGACTGGCACATTTCCGGGTTCGAAACACCCAGGCATCCGATTGAAGCCACGCTTTCCGGCTTGTTGTGTGTGAGATACAGTACGTCGCATTTTGTGTCAACAATATATATATATATATATGTGTGTGTGTGTGTGTGTGTGTGTGTGTGTGTGTGTTTGCTTAGTTTACAAGTTTGCTAATAAATAATAGGAGATCATAAAATAAAGTAGCTATGCTAAAATGAACCTCAATGATAAACTCTTAATATGGAAATGATGAATAGTTGCTCTGCCATAATTTCTTTCAAGTACCTAGTTTTCAAATTTGAACTCTCTCTCAAGTTTAGGCATAACAGTTATGATTTGAAATTTGCTCTAAACCTGAACTTGTGGGAAGAGTACCTGATCTAAAGTCCAAGTTGTTGACGGATATGATATGGAAAGGTTTAAGTTGCTATTTATCTGTTCCTAGAGATACTAGAATTCTGGAGAATTGTATCTTTTGAAAAACTTTAAAATGCTACATGATGAGTTCCTGTATGAAGAGAGTTTAAATTCCTACCACAGCCATATATACATGCTTACTACATTAAGAAACCACACATTTACATACTACTTATGAGCATTGAGTGTGGTCAAGTTGTGTAGACCCTCAGGAACTAGTCATGCAGTCTAAATCAAGATTCACGTACACTCCACCCATACATGCTGCTTCTATCCCAGAAGTACGCATCCATCTACATCCACTCATTTACATCTCTAGATCCACCCAAAAATATTCTGCTCCTAATCCCTGAGAGAATAGAAACAAATATATATTCTCCCATTCCTGTTTTTCCCTATGAAATAAACACTCCAGTTAACTCTGCTTTATTGTTCAAGAAGGGTGAGTGCTTTAAAAAAAGAGAGAGGCGAGGAAATAAAAAGGGGCAAGTGCCTGCCAACCTCGGAAAATAAAAAGTGAGAAAAGAGAGGTAAAAATGGACAAGTGTCCGACATTAGAATTAGGGGTACAAGATACCCACCTAAAATATATATATATATATATATATATTGAGCATCTCATCCCTCCAAAGGTTTCAAATATGAGAAAGACCCATCAAAAGTGAGCAAAAGTAGAATTAGACTTTCACCTCTGTTATCATCATCACTACCACCATCATCATCATATATCATTCATTCGCCACACATGCACATCTTGATTTGACTTATTGACTTGTTCCTTTGGATCCACGGTTTGACTATGCAATAAATGTCTTGTGAGTATGTATACTCTATCCCCCACCTATAAGCTCCAGATATCAACAGCCTTATTAGAAGTAGGGTGAGAGGAAGAGAGATGGCACTATTGCCACATCTTAGAAGGCATACACCATCAATGCCTTGGTGAGGATCCAAAAATACCACAAAGAAGATATTTGAGAGAGTCATACAAGGAATCTCTGAGTTTTATTTTGAAAATCTACAAAAACTCTGGAGTTATAGTTGATCAAAGAGCAAGAGACATGGCGCTTGACTTGACCGTTCTATCTTTCAACTACTCAAGACACAGGTGACGGTTAGAAGCCCCATGGTGGAAGGTAAATGAGTAAGTTTTAAGTCTTAATAGTTGATCTAACCCAGAGATGAGATCTTATTTGAAAGCATGTGTACTTTTAAGGCTTGAAAGCATTGTAGCAACTCCAGATCCATCACTGAGTCTATCTTTGCTCAGGGACGAGCAAAAGGTAAGCTTGGGGGAGCTGTTGACGGTCCTTAAATACCAAATTCAACCGTCAACTAAACAAGGATAAGGATCTAAATGAAACTAATAGCTAGAATTAGGGTTTATACTAATAGAATTCCATGAGTTTTGGTGAATGTCTATTTCTGCAGGGGGATATCAAGAAATATGGAGGAAAGGTCCACATGTAAGGATTACATAGAGATAATTATCATCCGTAGGAAAAAAGAATAGTCTAGAAGGGTCAAGAAGGCGCGGGAAGAAACGAGAGCGCCAGCGGGCCCAGGGCTAGGGAGCCCACCCTACCCCCTGGGGCGGCCGCCCTAGGGCAAGATCCAATCAGGCTCTACCTCGCGGATCCCCCCTCCACCGCCTTTGAGGTTGCATCTAAACCCTCCATTAAGGTCGGTTTGATCCGACGGCCGACGTTCATTTGAGGAGGCTATATAAGGAAGGCCCCTATGACCCTGAGAAAAAGGAAGAATTCATTATTCATCTCAAGAGGAGAAACCCCTGATCAAGCCCTAGAGCCACCACATCAACTAGATCTCTAGTTTAGCATAGCTATATAGGATTAGAACTAGGAGGAGTCAATCTTCGATTGGTTTCCGGATCTGTCAAGAGGATTCTTGGTAATTCTCTCTTTAGTTCTTCATTGTTCATCATTTGTTCTTCAATATTATGAATATGACTTTGGTCTACTTCATTATATTGTTTATGACTTTACTCTATTCGATTATGTTCCCAATTATATTGTTCTTAGTTTATTATGATTATATGCTTGGCTTAGTTAGATCTGAACTATATTCATGTTTAGGATTAGATAGCGTTTATCCATCAGTACTATGGGTAAATGGTAAATATTGTGTAGGCGTGGTGCCTAGACTGTATCTATCTACGATTGTATCCTATACTCCGGATCGTGAGGTAGATCGCGGGAGTGACAGTCCTGTTGAGTCCTTTGTAGTCCTCCTCACGTTTATAGGGCAGGCAGAGCGGAACCATTACGTGGAAATGATTGCTATGTTTCTCATCTTCCTTAGTAATCTCACTATACATGATTATCTTCTTATCTTGCCATGATTACCAAGTATAATTGCACTAATCATAATATGCTAGACTATATAGTTAAGAATGACTTAGGAAATATTCTTGTAGTTCGTCCTAATTCCATGCTAATGACTTGCTAGAATATCTGTTGAGGTGCTTATCATTATCTTATGTGGCTATATATATGTTGATCAGTATATTTATCTTTTGCCACTATTCATTCATTATCTATATCTTATGTGACATTTATCCTGTATTGAGAGAGATAGATGGAAACTCTCCATTACACATGCAATGATACTCATTACTCATTTATTCCTTAGCAGTCCCTTCCCAGTGGTACAAATATAAATAACGATACCTGGAATACTCCTAGTTAAAATGATACATCGGTATAATTTGTGCGCTTGCAGAAACACATTTATTTATTAGAGGAGCAATTGCATATTTCAATACCGCATATCTCTGCCATGCTGGGGATGACAACTTGGCTTAAGTGGCATGAGAGGTGGTTAACTATTTTTGGCGCCGTTATCAGGAATACAAAATTAATCTACTTTTGGTAACGACGTTAAGAGATGTCAACAACGGTCCGGTGGTGCTCGGAGGAAGGTGATCGCCGGAAGGATTGTCGGCGGACCTTCTCCATCGACGTGTTCATCGGTTGTGAGTGGTTCACCGAGCCAGAGTGGCGAAGAACCAGCCTGTAAAGAGCACTCATCCCTTGCGCGGGATTGAGGGGGAGCAATACCTTGCGAGGTGCTCCAACGAGGACTAGGGGGAGTGTCGACTCCTCGATACCTCGGCAAAACGTCGCCGTGTCAAGAATCTATTTCCCTAGCTCTTTACATTCCGCACTTGTTCTTAATTCATACTAGAATTGTGTAGGGTGTTGTTCCATTCCTTGCCTTGCTACCACTTTCATAGACTAAGACACACTTACACTAGGCACGCGGTGATTGGCATTTGTTTAGGATTTTATATTTGCTTTAGAAATTTGAAATAAGCCCAATTCACCTCCCCCCCTCTTGGGAATCTTGATCCTTTCAATTGGTATCAAAGTATGGTTGCTCTAAATTAGGTTTCACCACCTAGAGCAAGATGTCACATGGGGATGGACTGCCAACCATGTTTGATCGGGATGACTTTCCTTATTGGGAAGTGCGGATGGAGGCCGACCTTGAGGCCATGGATGTCAGCGTTCACAAAGCCGCCACTAAGAGCGGATCGGTGTTCACCGAGGATCCCTTCTTTGAGAAGAACAATGCTAAGGCAAAGATCATTATTTTCCAAGGCATTTGCAAGGATGTGTTCAACCGTGTGCGGAATTGCAAAACCACGCATGATGTGTGGATGGATGTTTGTCCACTTCACGAGGGGACCAAATGTGAGCATGAGGAACGCTACCATTTGGTCATGGCTAAGTTGAACTCCTTTACTATGCTTGCTAATGAGAATGCTAATGATATGTACTCACGTCTTAATATTCTTGTAGAAGAGTTGAATGGACTTGGGCTCACCCAAATGCAACCCGCCGATGTGGTGCGCAAGATTATTTGTGTCTTGCCAATTGACAAGTATGGCCACATTGTCACCATTCTTTACCAAGGGGATTTCTCCGCTTCTACACCAACACAAGTGTTGGGCAAGATCAATGCTCATGAGATGTACATGAAGATCGGTGACGACGGCTCTTCATCCTCCTCCAAGAAGAAATACAAAGAGAAAGAGGAGGACTTAGCTCTCAAGGCATCCTCTTTGGAGAAGTGCAAAATTCAAGTGATGTATGAGAGCGCAAGTGATGATGAAGATGAAGACAACATTGCCCTCATGGTGAAGAATACCACCAAGATGTTGAAGAGTCTAAACAAGAATGGAGTCAAGTTTCACTCAAAGAAGAAGAAATTCTTCACAAGCTCTTCAAGGAATCCAATCTCCCAAATTAAGTGCTACAATTGTGGGATTCTTGGTCATCTAGCTCATACATGCACCGAAGAGAAGAAAGACAAGTTCAAGAACTACAAGAACAAGAATGGTGCACAAGATGATTCAAGTGATGATGACAAGAAGCCAGATAAGCCTTACAAGAAGAAGAAGAAGAACTTCGACTTCCACAAGAAGAAGAAGGATGGCAAGGCTTACATTGTTGGTGATTGGCTCACCAACATTGAGGATTCAAGTGATTCCTCCGATGGTGAAAGTGAAGATGAGAAGGTGGCCGCATTGGTGATTGGTTCCTCTACTCCACCACCTCCTCCTTCATCACCAAGCTCATCCTCTACACACCTATGCCTCATGGCTAAAGGTGACAAGAAGGTACAAAAAGAGGATGGTGATGATAGTGGTGACTCAAGTGGTAGTGATAGTGATGATGAAGATGCACCTTCCTATGATGAGCTAATTAAAATTTACAACAAATACTCTAGCATCATAAGGAGGTACAAAGGTAAAAATGAAAAACTACTTGAGGTCAAAGAAAACTTGCATGCTAAGCTTGATGCCTTGTCTAGTGCTAATGATGATTTGAAGCTTGAGAACAACACTCTCACATCTAGCACTAGGGATCTCAAAGCCTCACTCAAGCAAGCAAATGAGAAACATGATAAGCTTGAGAGGTCAACACAAGAGCTCCATACAAGGTATAACTTGCTAAAAGATGACTACAACCAAGTGATAAATGAACATGGCACACTTGTGATAGCTAATGAGTTGCTCAATAATGATCTTGCTACACATGTTGCTATTAACCTGATTGTTAAGTGTGATATAGCTACTTCTTGTGAGGACTTGCTTGATGAAGTTGCAAGTGAGCAAAATGCTAAGTGCAAGGGCAAGAAGGTAGTTGAGGCCGACAAGTATGATGATTACATGAAGATGAGGGAAGAGAACTCAAAGCTCAAGGAAGAGATAATCAACCTCAAGGCAAACAAGCCCTTCACTATCAAGTCGGCCAAGGAAGATGACAAGGATGCAACTACCTTGATCAACACACTTAGAGAAGAAAATGCAAGGCTCAAGAATGAGAAGATCAAGCTAACAAGTGGTTTGGAGAAATTCACCAAGGGACACAACCTTCAAAGTGAGCTCTTGATGAACTCCATCATGAAGAATGACAAGATAGGTGTTGGGTTCAAGGAGAACCAAGTAATGAAGGCCAAAGTCAAGATTGAAGCAAAGAACTAATAAAAGAACAGGTATAATGGCAACACTCAAGACAAGACAAAGCCCAAGCCTAGAAGGTGCTTTGAGTGTGGTCAAGTTGGTCACTTTGCTTATGATTGCAAGACTCCACCACCCAAGACCTTGCCCAAGCACACAAGGCCATTTGCTCATGATGCACACTTCATCATTAACAAGGACTCCAAGGGTAGACCACTTGTTGTGTTTCTCGGTCCCAAGATGAAGAACAAGCCCAAAGTGTTATGGGTTGCTAAGGAGTTGGTTGACAAGGAAATGGGACCTCGCCAAGTGTGGGTTCCCAAACAACAAGCTTAACTCCAAGTTGCTTGTGTGTAGGTGAACTACAAGACCGGTGGTAGCCATTGGGTAATTGATGGTGGTTGCACTCAACATATGACCGACGACCCCCGGATGTTCACCAGACTTGATGAAGATTGTTCAAGTCAAGACAAGATTACCTTTGGGGACAATTCAAAAGGCAAAGTTCAAGGGCTTGGGAAAGTGGCTATCTCAAATGATCAATCTATATCCAATGTCTTCCTAGTACAATCATTGAGCTTCAACTTGCTTTCGGTTGGTCAACTATGTGATCTTGGTTTCCATTGTCTATTCACTCCAAGTGAGGTGGTTGTGACCAAAGTGGAAGATTCATCATTGATATTCAAGGGATTTCGGCACAACAACCTCTATCTAGTCGACTTCACTTCCAATGAGGCTAGCTTGCAAACTTGTCTATTCTCCAAGAATTCTTTGGGTTGGTTATGGCATAGAAGATTAGCACATGTGGGAATGTCAACCTTGAAGAAGCTTGTCAAGAAGGAGATGGTTAGAGGAATCAAGGATGTGGTGTTTAAGAAGGATAAATTGTGTAGTGCATGTCAAGCCGGCAAGCAAGTGGCAAACACTCATCCAACCAAAGCTTTCATGTCAACCTCAAGAGTCCTAGAGCTTCTCCACATGGATCTATTTGGACCTACCACCTATGCTAGCCTTGGAGGAAATCTCTTTTGTTTGGTGGTAGTTGATGACTACTCTAGGTACACTTGGGTATTCTTTCTTCAAGACAAGGGAGAGACACAAGGCATATTCAAGAAGTTTGAAACTAGAGCTCAAAATTAATTTGATGTGAAGATCAAGAAGATTAGAAGTGACAATGGCACCAAGTTTATGAACACCAAGATTGAAGACTATTGTGATGAAGTTGGAATCAAGCATGAAGTGTCCGCCACCTATACCCCTCAACAAAATGGTGTTGTAGAGATAAAGAACCGGACTCTAATCAATCTTGCTAGATCTATGCTTGATGAGTACAATACCCCCCGATAAGTTTTGGGTCAAAGCAATCAACATCGCATGCTATGCGGCCAACCGGCTATTTGTCCAAAGGCTTCTCAAGAAGACCCCCTATGAGCTTGTGAATGGGAAGAAACTGGATATATCATTCTTCTAGGTGTTTGGATGCAAAGTCTACATCTACAAGAAGCGTTAACACTTGGGCAAGTTCCAAAGGCGTTGTGACATTGGTTTCCTTGTTGGTTATTCGCTTAAATCCAAGGCATGCCGTGTATTTAACAAAGTCACCGTCTTAGTTGAAGAAACGTATGACTTGGAGTTTGATGAAACTAATGGCACCCAAGGAGCACTTGAGAATCTTGACGATGTAGGTGATGAACCCTTGAGGGAGGCTAAGAAGAATATGCCGGTTGGTGTCATCAACCCACAAGAGGTGGAAGAAGTTGAAGATGATGCAAATCAAGTGCCTTCTCCACCTCACATGCCTCAAGTTGATGAAGAACAAGTGATGGAAGCACAAGAAGATACCTTCATCCCTCAACATCAAGCCGAGGCGGAAACTCAAAATGTTGATACACCACATCCCCCTCCTCAAGAGACGAATAGAAGATCTACACCTATACTTCAAGCTCATCCACAAGACCTTATCATAGGGAGTCCATCAAGGGGGGTAACAACTCGATCTAGACTTGCTTCTTATGTTGAGCGTCACTCTTTTGTTTCCTTTGTTGAGCCTACTAGTGTGGAGGAAGCACTTGCAGATCCGGATTGGGTGAATGTCATGCATGAAGAGCTCAACAACTTCACTCGAAACAAAGTGTGGACACTCGTAGAGAAGCCCAAAGAAGCAAGAATCATTGGCACCAAGTGGGTGTTTCGGAACAAGCAAGATGATCAAGGCGTAGTTGTGAGGAACAAGGCAAGATTGGTGGCAAAGGGGTTCTCTCAAGTTGAAGGTCTTGATTTTTGAGAGACCTTTGCCCCGGTTGCAAGACTAGAAGCCATCCGTATCCTTTTGTATTATACTTCACATCACACAATGAAACTATTTCAAATGGATGTGAAGAGTGCCTTCTTAAATGGTTTCATTAATGAACTTGTTCATATCTCACAACCTCCCGGGTTTGAAGACACAACTTGTCCTAATCATGTGTATAGGTTGTCCAAGGTGCTCTATGGATTGAAGCAAGCACCTCGTGCTTGGTATGAGAGGCTAAGGGACTTCCTACTCAAGAAGGGCTTCAAGATCGGGAAAGTTGATACCACACTATTCACCAAGAATCTTGATGGAGAGATCTTTGTTTGCCAAGTATATGTCGATGACATTATATTTGGGTCAACAAACCAAGATCATTGCAAGGATTTTGGTGACTTGATGTCCAAGGAGTTCGAGATGTCCATGATTAGCGAGCTTACCTTCTTCCTTGGCTTCCAACTGAAGCAATTGAGGGAGGGCACCTTCATATCTCAAGAGAAGTACACTCATGATGTGCTCAAGAAATTCAAGATGAAGGATTTCAAGCCAATCAAGACCCCAATGCCTACTAATGGACATCTCGACCTTGATGAGGGAGGTAAACCGATTGACCAAACTCTTTATCGCTCTATGATCGGTAGTTTACTTTACCTCACCGCATCTAGGCTGGATATCATGTTTAGTGTGTGTATGTGTGCTAGGTTCCAAGCTAACCCTAAGGAGTCACACTTAAGTGCGGTAAAAAGAATCCTAAGGTACATAAGGCACACCCCTAGCATTGGCCTTTGGTATCCCAAAGGAGCTCCCTTCCAACTAGTTGGCTATTCCGATTCAGATTATGCTGGGTGTAAGGTTGATAGGAAGAGTACCTCCGGAGGGTGCCATATGCTAGGAAGATCACTTCTTTCTTGGTCCTCTAAGAAGCAAAATAGTCTGGCATTGTCTACTGCCAAGGCATAATACATAGCCATGGGAGCAAGTTGTGCACAAATCTTATACATGACACAAACTCTCCTAGATTACGGCGTTACTCTAAAAGATGTTCCACTCTTGTGTGGTAATGAAAGCGTCGTAAAACTTGCAAACAACCCAGTTCAACACTCTCGCACCAAGCACATAGATATTCGTCATCACTTTCTTAGATATGATGTGGCTAGGAAAGACATATCACTAGTGGGTGTTAAGAGCGAAGATCAATTGGCGGATATCTTCACAAAACCACTCGATGAAGCAACCTTTTGTAGGTTGAGAAGCGAGTTAAATGTGCTTGATCACTCTAACTTCACTAAAAATGATCTTGTGTGAACCAACCATGCATCATGTGTAATATAACATGTTTAATTTAGTAATGCACATAGGCTTGGCTAACGTGGTTAGAATAACCGTCCTTAAACATGTGAATAAGTCTAACCGCGGTTTAAACTTGCAAGCAACCTAGATTCAAATTCCAAGTAATGCATAGCATTTGCATTTGTTGCTTGTCGTTTCTTTTCGGTTAAGTTTGAGCATCCGCTAGGTTCACCACTTAGGGGGAGCATTCCAAGCTCAAGTCATGACTATACCCCTCTTGTGGCCCTATGATGTTTCCTTGGAGCTTCTATTCAAATATTTTCATCTAAAAACTAAGTTTAAAGCCTATGGCAAACTACTTGCAAATGAGAGTTTGAGATATGGTTCCCATATCAAGTCTAATAAGGTGTTATTTGGTTCTTATTGGTATTGGGACTTGGTTGGGAGAGCATTGCAAAAATCGGATTTGAAAAAGCTTTTGAAAAGTGCGTCGGATGCTGCCGACGGACGCTCGGCCCTCTATGCCTCAGCGTCCGTCGTGACAGTCCGCACAGAAAATCGCCCAAACTTGGAGCGACAGACGCTCTCCAGTGTCCATCGCGGGGGCGTCGGACGCATCTGATGTCTCATGGCCCCTCAGGACCCTTGTTGTACGGGCGACGGACACTCGGTCCAGCATCCATCGGATCGCGACGGAGCGTCCGTTGCTAACTTACAGGGCGGATATTATTTTGAAACCCCTCTTCTTCCTCGGTTCTTTTCACAACCGTCTATACGCCGCGACAGCATGTCTCACCTCCTAGATCCCCCCACGCGCCCTCGCCGCACCGCAGCTCGCCAGCACTCCTCGCCACCGGCGAATTCCACCTTCTATGCCGCAGCAGCACCCCTGCTCAACCTGTTCTCCTTTGTCTCAGGCGTTTCAGCCGGGCAGAGAGTCTTGCGGCACCCTCTGCAGTGCTCTGCTAGCTCAAGGTTGTGCAGCGCCGTGGCCCTTCTCGTCGGTCGTCTTCCCTCGACCCCGATGATTTTCCTGAGGACATCTTCTCTTTTCATCCCCTCTGCCCAAGGTGAATCTCCTTCTTGAACCTTCTTCAGTTAGGTACATTCTCTTAGGGTTTGATCTCCTCATTTCAATCCATCTAAAACCATCAAATCATATTCTATTTCTTGTTAGTTTTGCGTATTAGACAGTGATTAATCGAGGAACCTTACCTATTTCTTTTTATGTTCACTGTGTTGAGGTATTGTCAGATTCGATCTATCCACTTACCTATTTCATGCTTTCTGATAGACATTCTTATCCCTAGATTAAATGCTTATAAGTTATATATTCTTCCTAATTCTATCGTGCAGCGGGTTAGTGGTTTGCTTGGCAGTGGCAGTAAACTCAGGGCAAAGCCCGCGAGTACGGAATGAGGCAAAGCCTCGAGAGTGACAGTCCAGGGCTTTCAGAGCCACTCTCTCAGTTGTTTGGGCAGTGACGGTTGATTGATCAGTGTCAGCGGTTCTTGGGGATTCTATCAGTAGCAGTTCATAGTTCAGTGGCAGTTATGGCACGTACGAAGAATGTCGGCCCCATCCCCGGTAGTGGTGGTGACCCTCCACCTCCACCGCGTCCACTCACTGATCGGGGGGAGGGCAAGCAGAAGCAGGTATTGAAGAAGCAGAAGAGGCCACTTATGGATCCAGATTCAGTGGCAGCTCTTGCAGCGGTAGAGGCAGCAGAGCTAGCGGAGCAGGGTGGACGCCGTGTCGGCTTGAGAATTGGTTCACCTCCTCGCCATGGAGCACGTCGTGAGTCCCCTCGCGGTCAGAGACAGAGACAGTTCCTGAGATAGAGCCCTATGATGCTACAGAGAGTGAGCAGACAGACCAGGCAGAGGCCACGGGCCACTCGTCAGTTCAGGAGTTGATGGCCAGATGAGTCACTCACTCACGCGGCTCGGTGCCATCTCGGCTTGATAGTTTTCCTGTACCTCATTTGCCAGACCCAGTGAGACACCAGGTTCGCGCCCTCACGACGAAGCAGATTCAGACTCTATGCTTCGTCAACTTTCAGTCATGGTTCCCCGGTCAGCGAGACCCTCGTGTCGGTTCAGCGTTCTACACTACCTTACACGAGGACTACTACCGAGAGTACGTCGAGACCGACACTCCACTACGCGCACACCGAGTTTTCCCATTTCAGTGCATAGTGAACGTCGGTGGCCCAGATATTGCTAAGCACCTTCAATACCTATAGGGTTTGACTGGTTTGCTAGGTCGGGTTGGCACCTATCAGGAGGACTGGGTCAGACAGTTCTACACTTCTCTGTGAAACTCTCCAGATCATGAGTTTATACACTACGGGTTCAGAGGATGAGACTGCAGAGTCACAGCCTCCCGTTTCAGAGAGATCTTCCACCTAGAGGCGTCAGAGACACGGGTACACAGCTTGTGCTACGGTAACCAGGAGGCACCTCGTCGACCACACGACGGAGCTATGCCCGCGACAGAGTTTGTATGGCCTTGCTTCTTGCAGTCGTTTGGAGATTGGTCTAGTCGCACTCCACATGACCTCACTCCACTGGCACGTACTCTACATGAGGTACTTAGGCATACAATTCTTCCCAGAGTAGGAGCCTGAGAGACACTGACTCGTTTACAGCTATGGCTCCTAGCTCACGTCGTCCGTATGGAGAAGTTTGATATTTGGGATTTTCTCATCAGTGAGATGGAGGACATCATTGCAGCAGGCTTCAGAAGACACTGGAAGCTCTAGTATGCGCACTGGATCTCTTTCCTAATCGTTTCTCGGGGTGAGTCGATAGTATTGCTTACCACTCTTACCCGGTCTGCCAATGCCTTTCCAGATGCGAACACACGGTGGATAAGTACCCATGTATGTTCAGTTTTGTGATGAGTGATTGCCCAACACTTGAGCGTTTCAGTTTGAGTGGCTTACTACTAATCTTTGCGAAAGCAAATGTGTGTCTATCTATCGGCTTGTGGTGTGCAGGTACTATGCCTAGTGACAGTGGTCAATGGCGTGGAGAAGGTCGAGTAAGGGCTTGCCATGCCGATGGACTGAGAGCGGTGAAGGGAGGAAGCGGGGCTCGGACTGAGGGACCATGGGCGCCGGCGGACTAGCTATCGTGGCTAGTACTTGGCACCGGCGAGTGCGACAAGACATGGAGGTAGACCGTGTTGGCCAAGTCAAGATGGTCAGCGAGCGAGTCGAGCAGGAGGCTCAGGGGACTCGGAGCTGGGTCGGGCGAGGACGAGGTGGCACGAGTCGAGCGGTTTGGTGGTTTGGGCCTCAAAACCATCGGAGGACGGTTTCTGAGTTTGGGCCTCAAAACTCGGGGTTCGGTAGTTGAGCCGAAAGCTACCAGTGGCGGGTTTCGCGGGTTTGGGCCTCAAAACTGGGGCGAAGCTTCCGAGGAAGCGGGGATGGCACGTGGCGGAATCCTGGAGGTTGCGTCGAGGTGACGGCAACTCCTGCCAGAAAGCGGGGACGTCCATTCAAATCAAGGAAGATATTTTCCGGAGCTTGGACTGCAATGCTTAGGCTAGGTAGTTCACTCATGTATCTAAGGGGGGTCTTTGGGAAATAGCCAAAGCCCTGTTAAATAGGGGATGAAGGGGTATCCTCATCCTATCTCTGGAACCCTAATCATTTGCCCCAACTCTCTCTCTCTACCCTCTCTCTAGTTCATGAGATCCCTAGGTTGATTTCACCAACCTCTGTAAGAACTTAGTTTTGTTGTGAGGAATCGGAGGCCGTAACCTCCGTAAGCCATGGTAGCTTCGACTTCTTGATCGTGTCCCCGTTTTGCTTGTGTTCTTCGCGTTTTGCTTTTGCTCCCTCTTTTTCCCGAGATGATTTCTCTTTGTAGGGAGTAGCTCTTGCAAATCCATTTGAACCAAGTTGTTCGTATTCGTGAGGAGCATCTTTGCACCGAAGGAGTTCCCCTCAAACCTCACGAGTACGTAGATCGGGTGATTTCTTTGCAGTGTTCTTCGTTCTTGCCCCTTTTACCTGAAATCCTCGTTTCCCTTTAACTCTCACCAAATTGAGAGATGATTTCTTAGGAATAGCTCCCAACTATACAAGGATCATGCCTACAAAGTTTGGTTGCAGTTGGAGTTCATTTGGTTGAGTTTTGGGAAGATTTGGAGGAGAGAAAACAATTTTCGGGTTCGCTATGCAGATTTCGAGGGCGTAGGACGCTCCAGAGTTTGGCGTCGGACGGTCCGTCGGAGGAGCTGGATGCTACGTAGTGCTGATGACAGCGTCCATCGCGATCGTCCGTCGCTGGGGCTGTTTTCGGGCTGTTTTTTGAGCGACGGACGCTCCTGACAGAGCAGCATCCGTCGCCCGTCGGACTCAGTCCGTCGCCCTCTCCAGCGTCTGTCGCCCTTCCGCAAGGTTTTCAGGATTTTCTTCGTCGCTGTTTTGTTGCGTTGGATTCGTATTCACGTAAGGAACCTGATTAGGTACTTTTGAGACCAGTTCTCATAAGTATTTTTGGGTGTGCTCTTGCCTCTTCTCTCTAGGGGTTGAGAGTACCGCTCTCGGTGTATCGGTTTCGAGTTCGAGGCTTTGATCGTTCTCCATCTTATCCGACCGCTCCGCTACACCTTTAGGGGTCTTCCTAAGGTGTCCACCTACTTGTTAGGTCGTGTGCGAGTCAGTTCTTCCAAGGTCAAGTTTTGGGTGTGAGTTTGGGACAAGGGTCAAGTCTTTGAGTTGAATTTTATTTGGCTTCCATTCACCCCCCCCCCCTCTGGTCGCCGTTCTCGGTCCTTCAATTGGTATCAGAGCCGGTTAAGGATCATTCCACCTTAAACGGTTCTTGATCTGCGAAGGCGACATGGAGCGAGGTGTTGGCAAACCTCCGTTTTTCGATGGAACGAACTTCTCCTACTGGAAGGTGCGCATGTCCGATTATCTACAAGGAGTTGATTCGAACATATGGGAGATCTGTGAGAATGAGGGCTATCGTGTTCTTGTGGCTCATGTTGACCAACTCCAAATCACTCAACACAACGCAAACAGTCGAGCACGGAGTATCCTCTTCTTGAGTTTGTCACTTCCTGAGTTTGAGCGAGTCTCGAATCTCACTACGGCACGAGAGATCTGGAAAACACTTGTGCGATATCATGAGGGTAATCCTCAGATCAAGTCCAGACTCTTCGACACATACCGTAGGGAGTACGAGAACTTCGTACAGTTGGCCGGCGAATCTATTGACGGGATGTTCACTCGCTTCCAATCTATCGTCAACAAGATGCGTGCTAATCGAGCCAACTTGCCCTATGATGATCATGAGATGGCTATCAATCTTTTGCATGCTCTTGATCAGAGGGTGTGGGAGATGAAGGTGGCTGCCATTCATGAGTCACCGGGCTATGATGCCTTGACCGTGGACGAGCTGTTCAGCAAGCTCAAGTCCTCAGAGATTGACCACCAGACCCGGGCCAAGCTTGAGAACACGTCGAACCCATCAATGGCGTTGGTTTCCGGCCCCGGCGGTGTGTCTTCTTCTTCCTCTAACCCTTCACACTCTTCGTTCGCTTTGTCTTTGATGTCTATGACAGAGGAACAAGTGGAGGCGCTTGGAGATGATGAGCTGGCCTTGGTCATCACTAAGTTCTCACGGTTTCACAACAACCGTTTGAACCGATGACGTGGTGGCTCGGCCAAGGGGTACTACCGTTGCGGTGATGAGGATCACTTCATCGCAAACTGCCCAAGAAAGCTGCGGGTGACTTCACCAAGCGCAAGGACAAGCGCGAGCACCACTTCTAGGACAAGCACAAGGCCAAGGGTGGCTACAATAGGAGATCCTCAAAGAAGGTGATTGACGAGGTGAAGGCCAAGCACCGAGCCTTCCTCGCCTCCCTCAGCGACATCAATGCCTCCTCCGATGGGGGTTCTTCCTCGAGCGACGATGAGTCGAAGGGAAAGGTTCAAGGCAAGCTCAACGGCCTCTGCTTGTACGCCAACGCCAAGCACGGTGGCTTTTGCACCATGGCGATTGAAGAAGGAAAGGTTGGGAAGCGCAAGGATGGCCCCGACTACGACTACGACTCTGACACACCCGAGGTATCACCCACCATCGAATCCCTCTCTCTTGAGCTTGAGTCTCTGAACGATACCTTGCTTAGTCAGGATGCTTTGCTCAAGCGTGCCACTTGTGAGAGGAACGATTTCAAGGCGAAGTACCTTAGCACGCTTCATGAGCTAGAGTTTGCTAAGGCACAAGTGGTGGTTACCGAGGAGGTGGAGTGTGATGCTTGTGCCATTCACATGTCTGATCTTGTCACTCTCCAGGACAAGTATGACACTCTACTTGAGGAGGTTAGTGAGCTGAAGGCTAGGCCTAGCTTACTTGGTGCGTGCAAGTCTTGCTTAGGCTTGCCTTCTGAGCTGGCACAGAAGGATGCTAGGATCGCTGTGTTAGAGAAGGTCAGCTCAGATAGCACTAGAGAGTCGGATATCTTTGAGGCTTTGGAGCTTGAGATCACGTCATGCAGACATGACAAGATGCGTACCGAGGAAGAAATCACATACCTTCGGTCCATCTTGAGCTAGGTGTCTTGCCGAGAGCCACAGTTGGGGATGATGCTTAGCCAATGCAAAAGGGCTGGCAGCACGGGAGTAGGCTTTGCTATAGGTGGGAAGGACGATAGCTTGTTCGGTAAGATCGGTGAGTGCAGTAGTTTGAGCGAGAATGAGAAACCCACCACAACACCCAAGCTTACCAAGATCACTCCACCTAAGCCTACCGACCCCTCCAAGTTTCCTATGAGAGATGGTGTGTTTGAAGAGCCACCCAAAACCACTCCACAGAAGCAAGTGTGGATTGCCAAACCAAACCACCGTCGCAACCCACTTGACACACTGCCAGATATATCTAGTGATCCCCTTCCTAAGAAAACTAGAGCCACTCAACCCAACAAGAGAGTGCCTACCAAGAGTGTGGTGAGGTACCATTGTGACTATTGTGAGAGGGATGGGCACTTGGCTAAGTTCTGTTTTAGGAGGAAGAGAGATGATCGAAGGCAGGTTGAGTTGAACAACCGGGACATGTACCACCCACCAGTTGGGGTGCATGAACCGGAAGTTCGGAGGCGCACTACTAGGCCTAGAGGTACAATGCCTCAAGGTGCTATGCCTCAGGAGGAGAGACCACATGGTGGTCGTGCCCGGTGGGGTACCGGTCGTGACCCATACGACTACGGGCCTCGTGGTGGTGGCTTTACTCCTCCCTTCGTTAGCGGACCACGTTTTCCCTATCGTGGTGATCGCTATTCCCCCGTGGGGCAGGAGATGTTTGGTTTTTTTCCTAACCCATTCTTTGGGCAAGTGGGACAACACTGGTATCCTTCATAGTTTACTAACCCCAGTGTTGGTCCGTTTGCTCACCCTATGTATTTTTATTGATGTAGGAAGGAGGACTGGAGGAGACTTGGCTTGTGGATTCTGGATGTTCACGTCATATGACCGGAAGTGCCAAGTGGTTCTCCAGCCTCGACCCCGTGCGCCACACCGAGTACATAACTTTCGGGGACAAGAGTAAAGGTAAGGCTGTCTCCCAGGGGTCCATCCGAGTCAATTCGTCTTTTGTCCTCAAGGATGTTGCTTTGGTTGCGAATTTTCATTTTAACCTTCTATCGGTTTCGCAACTCCTTGAAGACGGTTTTGAGGTGAGCTTTAAGCCAAACTTGTCTCGGATTTTGGACTCTCGTGGTGAGCTTGTTTGTCGGATTTTACCCTTCGGGAAGGTTTTTCGTGCGGATTTTTCTATCTCTTCCGGACCTTCTTGTTGTCTTCTTGCCGGTTCTTCTTCCGAGCTTTGGAAGTGGCATAGGAGATTGGGACATCTGAGTTTTGACTTGCTTGCAAGGCTTAGCTCAATGGACCTTATCCAAGGATTGCCAAAGCTAAAGTTCGAGAAAGATTTGGTTTGCCATCCTTGCAGACTTGGCAAGATGGTTGTTGCTTCCCATCCTCCCGTAACTCAAATTATGACCTCACAACCCGGCGAGCTCTTACACATGGACATAGTTGGTCCAGCTCGGGTCAGGTCGGAAGGAGAGAAGTGGTATGTGGTTGTAGTCATTGATGACTACTTGAGGTACTCTTGGGTGTTCTTTTTGGAGAGTAAGGATGAGGCTTTTATGCATGTGTGTGATCTAATTTTGAGATTGCAAAATGAGCTACCTAAGCATGCCATGAGAGCTATTCGCAGTGACAATGGCACAGAATTCAAGAATGCTCAATTTGCATCTCTTTGCTCTTCTTTGGGTTTGGATCACCAATTTTCCTCTCCTTACACTCCCCAGCAGAATGGTGTTGTTGAGCGCAAGAATCAGACCCTTGTTGAGATGGCCAGGACGATGCTCGATGAGCATAGGACTCCTAGGCGGTATTGGGCCGAAGCGATTAATTCTGCTTGCTATGTTTCCAATCGCATTTTTCTCTGGGCTTTCAAGAAGAAGACTTCTTATGAGTTGCGATTTGGGAGACCACCCAAGGTAAGTCACCTACGGGTGTTTGGGTGCAAGTGTTTCATCCTCAAAAAGGGCGGTAAGTTGGATAAATTTGAATCACGGTCTTCTGACAGTATCTTTCTTGGTTATTGTACTCACTCTCGTGCTTATCGTGCACTTAACCTAGAAACTAACCGAGTGATGGAGACTTGTGAGATTACATTCGATGAAACTATGCCTTGTGTTTCCACTGCTTTTGAGCTTGCAGGTGATGATGAGGTGAACACTAGCATTTTTGTGGAGAAGGAGCAGGATGATGCCGATTGGGGTGATCCTGAGCCAACTCCACTAACTACCGCCGTCGACCCAGCGACATCCACTTCGTCTCATGGTCCCGATCCGACTACTTCCTCTACATGGGGGCCATTCGAGCAGCTTCCTTAGTCGATGCCCGTTGCACCTAAGGGAGCTCCAGCTGCTGTCGAGGGGGAGGCCACTTCATCCAGGCAGGCTCCCCGCCACATCAAGCGACAGCACCCACCGGAGAACATCATCGGTGACATTGACCGTCGAGTCACACGGTCCAGGTCCTATATCTCTCACTTTGCTCATTCGGCTTTTGTAGCGTCTTTTGAGCCCCGAGATGTTGGACACGCATTGATGGATCCGGATTGGGTTAATGCCATGCATGAGGAGTTAGAAAACTTTGAGCAAAACCGTGTTTGTGTCTTAGTTCCTCCACCACCTAGTTGCCATCCCATAGGTACCAAATGGGTTTTCAAAAATAAACAAAGTGAAGATGGGGTGGTAGTGCGTAACAAGGCTAGGTTGGTAGCGCAAGGCTTTTATCAAAAGGAGGGCATAGACTATGAGGAAACCTTTACTCCCGTAGCTCGTTTAGAAGCCATTAGAATACTTCTAGCTTTTGCGGCTTCTAAGGGTTTTAAACTTTTTCAAATGGACGTTAAAAGTGCTTTCTTAAACGGCTACATAGAGGAGGAAGTGTATGTTAGACAACCTCCTAGTTTTGAAAATCCCAAGTTTCCAAACCATGTTTTTAAACTTCACAAAGCTTTGTATGGTTTGAAACAAGCCCCTAGAGCATGGTATGATAGATTGCGAACCTTCTTGCTTGCTAAGGGTTTTAAAATGGGATCGGTAGATAAGACGTTTCTCCTCAAGCAAGGCAAAGACACTCTCCTTGTCCAAATATATGTGGATGATATCATCTTTGGTGGTTCTTCTCATGCCCTTGTTGCCAAGTTTGTAGATCTTATGAGCAGGGAATTTGAGATGAGCATGATGGGAGAGTTGACTTTCTTTCTCGGGTTGCAAATCAAGCAAACCCGAGAAGGAACGTTTGTGCACCAAGGAAAGTACACAAAGGACATCCTGAAGAAGTTTGATATGGGCGAGGCAAAGCCCCTCTCGACGCCCATGTCAACTAAAACTACCTTGGATGCGGACGAGGATGGAGAAGCGGTGGATCAGATGGAGTATCGAAGCATGATCGGGTCGCTCTTGTACCTGACATCGACTCGGCCGGACATTCAGTTCGTCGTTTGCTTGTGTGCTCGCTTTCAGGCATCACCACGTATATCGCACAAGCAGGCAGTGAAACGCATCATGAGGTACTTGCGCTTCACTCCCGAATTTGGTCTTTGGTTTTCCGCCTCCTCCTCTCTTGTGCTTTGTGGTTATTCTGATGCCGATTTCGCCGGTTGTCGTCTTGATCGGAAGTCCACTTCTGGGACTTGCTAGTTTCTCGGATCTTCTCTGGTGTCTTGGTCTTCTCGCAAACAGTCTAGCGTGGCACAGTCGACATGCAAAGCTGAGTACGTTGCCGCGGCTAGCTGTTGTTCGCAGTTGCTTTGGATGATTGCGACTTTGAAGGATTTTGGTCTTGAGCTTACTAAAGTGCCTCTGCTTTGCGATAGCACGAGTGCTATTAGTGTAGCCAAAAATCCTATGCATCACTCTAAGACCAAGCACATTGATGTTCGCTTTCACTTCTTGAGAGATCACTATGAGAAGGGCAACATTGACCTCCGGCATGTCGAGACCCAAAACCAGCTTGCGGATATTCTCACAAAACCTCTCGATCAAGCTGCGTTTTCTCGTCTTCGGGGCGAGTTGGGTGTTTGCTTTCCTTTTTAGAGGAGGAAATCTTTGTGTATCATAGTTATTTTGGTTCCTATTTGCCTCTTCTTTCTCTTTCTTTTAATTGGTGTCTTTTTACTTGTTAATAGGTGTCATTGCATTTTGCATCTCATTTGCATTTATAACATAGTTCATTTTAAGCTTCATACATATAGCCGATATAATGAATCTATGCTCTGTTTGAGGTGCTTTATGTGTCTATGGTGTTGCCTAACTTAGACTCTCTTTGATCTCTTGATATGCAATAGAGCTAAGTTAGAAAAGCTTTAAAACTGAATTTAATTCCCCATGTCACCTCTGAAATGGCACTAGCATGTGTAGGCTTTTGAAGATCCTTCTTGGCTTCCTTATATATAGCTTGTAACTATGGCACTTCATTGTTTCATTCACTTCCATTGAGCACCATGCTTAAAATTGATCTAAAATGAAATTGCTCTCTGTTTTGTGCTTTGGAAAGATCGAGTTGGGTTTGCATTGTGAGCACTTCACTGTGTGTTCGAGACTGCTTCCCATATGGGTTGATACTTGAGCGGTGTCGTGTATGACCAAAACTGGTGTGTTAAGTCCTTTGACTTCGCCCGGTTGGTAAGTAGTGGCATCACTTTGCTTACAACCACTCGCATACAACTTAAATGTGCCTAAAACTGAAATTTGGCTGCAAAACTCTGAAATTTGAAAAATTCATTCAGTTGGGTCATTGGCTTGTTGTATGAACTTTGCTAGGGATAGTTTTACTTGCTATACATGAGATTGCTTTGAGATAGGTCCTATCTTGTTTGCCATGTCTAGTTGTCTCTAGGAGGTGATACCCATTCCTTGCTCACACATGTAATGCTCTCTAAAATAGCTTCTAAAGTGATCTTTAGCTCAACCTGCGTCTTAGTTGGGCACGTAGAGCTTTTCCTATTCTCACAGGATCACATCACTTAGAGCATCCTTTCATTGTCTTAGCTCTATGTATGAAGCTTGTTGCACACATTTTGCATATCATGGCATTTGTGACCGGTTCTTGAGTGTTGAGCTTTGATGAGATTCATGTGTCAACAAGGGGGAGAGAGATGTGCATTTCACTCCATCTACACTTAAGGGGGAGAGTTGTGCTTTGTGGGAAGAAAGCATGGGGGAGAGATATGTGATCAAGGGGAAGAAAATGTGCATTTTGTGAAAATCTTGCATTTTTTACTCTTTTCACCTTTTCTTGGTATCTTGAGTATGCTTTCGCCCAGGGGGGAGCTTTTGCTAGATGTGTTGAGCCTTTGCCTCTTCTGGAGGGTCTAGCTTGTGTTTTGGCTCCGACAGGTTTCGATTGGCATTTTGAGTTTCATGTGCGTTAATTGGTATCTTGAAGAATTTCTTGCCTTAAGGTGTTTGGTATCTTTGGCTTGCTAGCGGTGTTGAGCCCGTTTCTGCCTCTTCTTGAGGGCTAGCCTTGTTTTGCTTGGTTGCATCGAGCCGTTGCCCATGTCTTTGGGAACCAAGTTTTGTATGTGTTTTGCTTCACTCAAGTGACCCCATTTTGGCTTTCTTAGCTTTTGGTCATTTGGAGAGCTTTACCTTGTGGCTCAAATCTGAAATGCACTTGTGTTGACAATGCAATCATCAAGGGGGAGATTGCGAACACATGGTGGACAAGTACCCATGTATGTTCAGTTTTGTGATGAGTGATTGCCCAACACTTGAGCGTTTCAGTTTGAGTGGCTTACTACTAATCTTTGCGAAAGCAAATGTGTGCCTGTCTATCGGCTTGTGGTGTGTAGGTACTATGCCTAGTGACAGTGGTCAATGGTGTGGAGAAGGTCGAGTAAGGGCTTGCCATGCCGATGGACTAAGAGCGGTGAAGGGCGGAAGCGGGGCTCGGACTGAGGGACCATGGGCGCCGGCGGACTAGCTGTCGTGGCTAGTACTTGGCACCGGCGAGTGCGACAAGACATGGAGGTAGACCGTGTTGGCCAAGTCAAGATGGTTAGCGAGCGAGTCGAGCAGGAGGCTCAGGGGACTCGGAGCTGGGTCGGGCGAGGACGAGGCGGCACGAGTTGAGCGGTTTGGTGGTTTGGGCCTCAAAACCATCGGAGGACGGTTTCTGAGTTTGGGCCTCAAAACTCGGGGTTCGGTAGTTGAGCCGAAAGCTACCGGTGGCGGGTTTCGCGGGTTTGGGCCTCAAAACTGGGGCGAAGCTTCCGAGGAAGCGGGGATGGCACGTGGCGGAATCCTGGAGGTTGCGTCGAGGCGACGGCAACTCCTGCCAGGAAGCGGGGACGTCCATTCAAATCAAGGAAGATATTTTCCGGAGCTTGGACTGCAATGCTTAGGCTAGGTAGTTCACTCATGTATCTAAGGGGGGTCTTTGGGAAATAGCCAAAGCCCTGTTAAATAGGGGATGAAGGGGTATCCTCATCCTATCTCTGGAACCCTAATCATTTGCCCCAACTCTCTCTCTCTACCCTCTCTAGTTCATGAGATCCCTAGGTTGATTTCACCAACCTCTGTAAGAACTTGGTTTTGTTGTGAGGAATCGGAGGCCGTAACCTCCGTAAGCCATGGTGGCTTCGACTTCTTGATCGTGTCCCCGTTTTGCTTGTGTTCTTCGCGTTTTGCTTTTGCTCCCTCTTTTTCCCGAGATGATTTCTCTTTGTAGGGAGTAGCTCTTGCAAATCCATTTGAACCAAGTTGTTCGTATTCGTGAGGAGCATCTTTGCACCGAAGGAGTTCCCCTCAAACCTCACGAGTACGTAGATCGGGTGATTTCTTTGCAGTGTTCTTCGTTCTTGCCCCTTTTACCTGAAATCCTCGTTTCCCTTTAACTCTCACCAAATTGAGAGATGATTTCTTAGGAATAGCTCCCCAACTATACAAGGATCATGCCTACAAAGTTTGGTTGCAGTTGGAGTTCATTTGGTTGAGTTTTGGGAAGATTTGGAGGAGAGAAAACAATTTTCGGGTTCGTTGTGCAGATTTCGAGGGCGTAGGACGCTCCAGAGTTTGGCGTCGGACGGTCCGTCGGAGGAGCTGGACGCTACGTAGTGCTGATGACAGTGTCCATCGCGATCGTCCGTCGCTGGGGCTGTTTTCGGGCTGTTTTTTGAGCGACGGACGCTCCTGACAGAGCAGCGTCCGTCGCCCGTCGGACTCAGTCTGCCGTCCTCTGCAGCGTCCGTCGCCCGTCGGACTCAGTCTGTCGCCCTCTGCAGCGTCCGTCGCCCTTCCAGCAAGGTTTTCAGGATTTTCTTCGTCGTTGTTTTGGCCGTTTCTCTCTCGTCTGGACTCCGAATAAAGTTCCATTTGTTGCGTTGGATTCGTATTCACGTAAGGAACCTGATTAGGTACTTTTGAGACCAGTTCTCATAAGTATTTTTGGGTGTTCTCTTGCCTCTTCTCTCTAGGGGTTGAGAGTACCGCTCTCGGTGTATCGGTTTCGAGTTCGAGGCTTTGATCGTTCTCCATCTTATCCGACCGCTCCGCTGCACCTTTAGGGGTCTTCCTAAGGTGTCCACCTACTTGTTAGGTCATGTGCGAGTCGGTTCTTCCGAGGTCAAGTTTTGGGTGTGAGTTTGGGACAAGGGCCAAGTCTTTGAGTTGAATTTTATTTGGCTCCCATTCACCCCCCCCCCCTCTGGTCGCCGTTCTCGGTCCTTCACCAGAGTACAACATGAGTCAGTTGGTTCTTCACGGAGGCAGAGGGCATGGTAGACGTGGTCAGGGTCCGCACACCAGGTAGACCGGTATCCCACCGGTATCTGAGGAGCAGAAGGAGGCCACAGTTGAGAGGCTTGCAGAGGCAGAGCTTGCCGATCTTGATGCTGAGATAGATGCTACAGCTAATGATACTTACATAGAGGACCTTCCCTTAGACATCTCTGACGACGACTACTGGCCGATCCCAGAGTATGTACCCAGGTCACACGACCACGAGGCCGGTGGGTTAGGTGCAGCTCCAGCTCCATCTCTAGCCTCAGGTACTTCAGAGGCTACACTTCTCTCTATCCTTTCGAGGATGCAAGAGGAGCAGTCCAGACAGGCAGAGGAGAAAAGACGACATGCCAAGGAGGTTCGCATACTTGCAGCTCAGCAGCTAGTAGCTCAGGCACGGGCACAGGCTAGACAGGATGAGTTTTAGATGCAGTTTCTCACCTTTCAGAGGCAGCAGGCTGAGATCCAGCGATAGCAGATAGAGTTACTCAGTCGGCTTCTCAGTTCAAGCTCTGGGCCTTCTTTCACTCCACCACTGCAGTTGCCCGCGATGTCTCAGCAGCAGTACACTTCCCAGACTCAGACTCCTCCAGTGGTTGTGCTGACTCCAACTTTACTGTCCTGTGGACAGCAGAGTCAGGCACCATCTTCCCCTGTTTACCAGACTCTAATGATCCAGGTGTCATCATGGTTAGCTTCCCCTGGTGAGTTTCCGATAGGCTTTGCACCTACCCGGGGGGGCTACCATCGAGGAGGCGACTCGAGACCTCACGACGTCTTACAGAGAGATCACCGGAGAGGATTCACCTGTTGGAGCAGCTCAGCTTGACACTTAGCCTACAAAGGTTCCTCCTCCGGCGACGGGCACTCACCTTTCTTCAGTTGCCTCGTCGGAGATAGGACCAAACTGCTCAGCTCAGACGATGACTACCCCCCTCTAGTTGTCGTTACTACAGACACTACGACTGTTGGAGCAGAGGCAGTGGAGTCAGCAGCACCAGCTTAGTCATAAGGTCAGCCAGCAGAGCTAGTTGTAGTAGTTACTCTTGCAGCCCTGGCAGTGGCACCTTCTCCTCTGCCTCGAGTATACACTCGTCGGGTAGTTGAGCCCGCTACTATAGAGGCAGGACCGTCTGAGGCTCCTGTTCAGAAAGCGACACTTTCAGAGTCCCAGGGGGAGTTGGTACAGTCTGCACCCTCCGAGTCAGTAGCTCCAGCCACAGAGTCTACTCTAGTTGAGCCTACACAGAAAGCTTCAGTGCCAGACACTCAGGGGGGAGGACTCAGTGATTCAGGACTTGCAGAGTTCATCCTTCTTGATCGCAGGGTTGCAGCGTCTTCAGCTCCACCTCCACCTCCAGATGCTTAGTTGTTGGTGTTAGACGCCAAAGGGGGAGAGAGAGTCGAGTATTAGAGATAGGGGGAGGGATTTGATTCTTACTTGTGTGATTTTATTCCCCATACTCTCATGCATCATATATATCTTTATGCATTGTATATATGTGTGTTGCTTGTGCTTGAGAGATACTCTTGTGTGTGACATACTCTTGATGTTCACTAATATATCTTGTGAGTTGTCACTTGTTTCATGATATGTCTCTATGCTCTAATGGTATTTGTGCCTCCACAACATACTCTGATACATCTTTGAGCATATCATGAGAGGTACTCTGATTCTATTTCATATCTATGAGTACATATTGTGGCTTGGCTTGGATGAGCAAGTTTCATTCACTCTTATTCACTAACCCTTGCTCAAACCAACCAAGTCACTTGAAATCCTAACCATTCATCTCTTATATCTTATATTCGGGGATTATTGTCGTCAATCACCAAAAAGGGGGAGATTGAAGAATCATGGTCCTATTGGTTTCGATGATTAATGACAAATGGAGATTATTATGGCTAATGTGTGTTTTGCAGAGGCTATGCGTAGCTTAACCATAGTGATCAATGTGAATGGGCATCAATGGTTATCACTTAGCCCCCAAGATGGATATCGTTTCGGATTTCAAAGACAAGATGATGAAGACCCTAGAGTGATAGGTCTAAGTGTCATAAGGAGATGAAGGGCATTTAGTATAGATAGGGCTTTATTTGATCTTTGACCGTACTATCAAGAGGGGTTGAGATTAGTAGCTTGATTTAGGAGATCTTCATAACTTAGGTGTGGTGCACACTTTACTACCTTATCTCTAAGCAAGCCTATGGTGACCGTAAGATAGCCTAGAACAACTTCCATATTTATCGCGACGAAAACCGAAGTTGAGAAAGTTGTTTTCTAGGCGACGGGCGCTGAAGTCCGAGGTGACGGACGCTGTCCATCGCATCAGTTAGAGGCGTCAGACGCTAGGGCAAGCACCCTGAGCGTCCGTCGGCCTACCATAGAGTTCCAAAGAAAGATCGAGTGCGACGGACGTTGTCCGTCGGGTTGGCGTCGGACGCTAGGGAGCGTCCGTCGGCCTTCTAGAGAGGGTTGTTTTCAGCCAGTTGCATCGGACGCTGAAGGGCAACGTCCATCGCTCAGCGGTGGAACGTCCATCGCCTGTTTGAATGAACAGCAAGTAGCCATTTGGGCGGGCGATGGCGCGTCCATCGCCTAAGCGACGGAGGCGTCCGTCGCCAACTTAAAAGCTGATTTTTATCAGCCCATGGGCTGGTTGTGTGGGGGTATATATACCCCATCCCTTGCCTTCTCCACCTGCCTTTGCTCATTTGGATTGCTGAGAACCTGTGTGAGATGTGAGAAGAGAGCAAGAGCCCTAGTGAGAGAGTGATTTGCGAATCCATCCATCAATCCTCTCTCCCTAGTTCATCCAAGAGTTCAAGTGTGCATCCACTCTAGTTGTGAGGCTTGATTGAGTCAAGTGAAGATCAAGGCTTGTTACTCTTGGTGATCGACATCACCTAGACGGTCCGGTGGTGCTCGGAGGAAGGTGGTCACCGGAAGGATTGTCGGCGGCCCTTCTCCATCGACGTGTTCATCGGTTGTGAGCAGTTCACCGAGCCGAAGTGGCGAAGAACCAGCTCATAAAGAGTACTCATCCCTTGCGCGGGATTGAGGGGGAGCAATACCTTGCGAGGTGCTCCAACGAGGACTAGGGGGAGTGTTGACTCCTCGATACCTTGGAAAAACGTCATCGTGTCAAGAATCTCTTTCCCTAGCTCTTTACATTCCCCACTTGTTCTTAATTCATACTAGAATTGTGTAGGGTGTTCTTCCATTCCTTGCCTTGCTACCACTTTCATAGACTAAGACACACTTACGCTAGGCACGGGATGATTGACATTTGTTTAGGATTTCATATTTGCTTTAGAAATTTGAAATAAGCCCAATTCAACCCCCCCCCCCCTCTTGGGCATCTTGATCCTTTTGGAACTCTCTGTACTCGCTCTGTGCTGAGTCCGGACACTGGTTGACGTCCGGACATTGAGCTCTGGATGTGCGTCCGGAGTCTGGGAGCTCTCTGGACTACCTATGCATAGAGTCCGGACGCACTGGCTTTTGGTCCAGAGATCAACTATTCTACGCGTCCGGAGACACGTGTTAGCGGCAGAAGAAGGCGTCAATGGACGAATTCAAATGGACAAGGGTCTGGACGCACGGCCAATGGTCTAGACCCCCTTTGTGCGCAGCGTCCGGAGTGACGCGAGAAGCTGAGAAAAGGGGGGCAAAACAGCTAGTTCTTTGTGAGTGGCTATTTAAGTGTTTTGATCGGCTCCTAGGGCTCTCTCTTGCACCTCCCATTCATTCTCACTCTTTGTGCTTGCTTGAGATAACCCCCAACTCATCTCTCTTTGTTAGAATTGCATACTCTTAAGAGTTTGAGTGATCCAAGAGCTTTGATCATTGCATTGCATCTTAGTGGCACTTGGTCATCGTCATCGCCGTGGGATTTCTTGTTATTCTTGGTATTTGCCAACACCTAGACAGCTCGGACGATTGAGGAAGCTTCGGCGCGTGTTGGTGATTGTTCGCGGTCGGCTTCGACGATTGTGAGAGGGCTTGTACTCATCTCGGCGGAGCGCCAAAGGGTAACTCTAGTAAATTGCTCGTGTTACTCTCTCTTGTGTGGATTCTTGTGGCGCACGAGTAGTGGGCTAGGCTTGTGATTGCCTATTAGCCACCAAATCACCAAGTGAGTAGTGGACACAACGGGGACTAGCTTGGTGGCAACCAAGTGAACCTTAGGAGAAAAATCATTATGTCAACTTTGTCTCCCGGCTACTCTTGGTGTTTCATTGTGATTGGTTCTATTGATTCATCCATCACAAGGCATTGGTATAATCACCTCTATCCTCTTGTATTTACTTTCCTATATATTTTTGTGTAGTTAGCTCTCTTACTAGTTAGTTTACCTTGTTAGTTGTTCTTACTAGCTTGTGTTGAGTATCCTAGGTTCTTGCTATTGTTTGATAGATACTCAACTAATTAGAATTGCTTGAATAGGTGGCTTTGCATCGACCAAAGAGTGCAATGTAGATAAAAAACAGAGTCTCTAGAGCACACTTTCAACTGACAAAGCTGATAGATAAAAGCAATAGCATCTAGACTTATAAAGAGAGACAAATACACAACCATTAGAAAACAAATTTGGCTAGTATAGCTCGTAGTGCAGAGATAGTGGTTCTCCTGCCTCATGAGTCATGACAATGACACATTTGAACATACTCTTCTCGTCCTTTAATAGAAAAGCTTACCAAATTTAAATTATGTGTCAAAATACTTGACTTCTCACTTTTTATACCTTATGACGACGACCTATCTGAACGTACTCTCTCCGTCCCTTAATAGAAAAGCTTGCGTAATTCAAATTGTGTCAAAATACTTAAACTTCTCACTTTTTAATGTGTTTTTGTTATTTCTCTATATGATTTTCTTTTGTTTCAAAACATCTTTATCTCTACTTATCTGTGTCTCTCGCCTTTCTCATTTCCAGTGCATTATACTACTTTTTTAAATTTTCATACGACCGTGTTTAGGAGCAGCTGCTAACATTCTTAAAGTCTAATTAGCAAAACTTATACAGTTCTACCCAGCTCCAACTTCTAAAAGTTCTGCCAACCCTCCTAGATTACCCATAATGTGCTATTTTACCGATGCTGAGAAATGAAAAAGGCAACGAAGCATCGAGGCAAAACACTGCGGGTACCGATGCTTTAACAAAAAAACACATGACTCGGATAATGTTCGTTCCTCGATGCTTTGTCAAATAAAAAAATGATTTCAATGCACCCATTGGCTCTCACGATAGAAGGATAGCAGATGATTTGACCACACCTGGGTCCCACTCCCACGTACCTTCAAGCCTTGATGCCTACGCGTATGATTTTTAACATTGAGTTCAGGTGGTATGTGCAGTGTTTTTTCAGCATCGGATACATTGTAGATAGTCTAAGAAGGAGCTATTTTTCGGGGCTCCGGCCCGGGAACCTCGAGAGGAGCTGTGCCAACCTTGTACCGTTGTACGCCCGCGATGCTGATGCCCTGAAATGTTGGAAGTCACAACGCCGGCGCTGCCTCGTCCCGGACAGGCGGGAGGTGCTCGCCGTGGGCTGAAGGGTGGTCTCTGGCGGAACGCCCGTGCAAGTGGCGGTGGTCTGCCTGCGGTTCTGCCGGCGGAATTGCCCTACCCTGCCCGGCTGGTGTTCGACAAAATGCGTCCGTGCGTGCGTGAGGATGGCCCGTCTATGGACGGCGACGGTGTGCATTTCCGGCCCGAGGCCAGCTCGCGACGGGCGGATGCCGCGGGCCTACACTCCTGGGGAGCGATGCGACCTGCACTGCAGGTGCATACTGCATACCATGCGGACATGTTGGACTGTACCAGGTTCGTGCCCACTCATCTTTCCTAGTCAGTTTCATTTCCTCTGCGGCGCTCTTCTGATGGTGCCGGTGACGTTGCCGAGTTGAAAGCTTCTAATTTCAACAGTTCAAAAAACATCGAATTTCTATGCGGTGGATCAGACTTGGAGAGCACGGAAAGGGAAACAAATTCGGAAGGATGGTCCTCACCACAACACGATGGGGATATGTAGCTGACGAGTGGACCATGTGACAAACACAGTGGGCATGTGTGTGTGGTTATAATAACACGATGATCCACATGTAAGCCAAACAATCCCCATCACGTTCTCATAGGGATGATTCTCACCTAACTTTTTTGCACGGAAAGCTAGACATGGATTTCTTGTTAGAATTCCTGGGACGGAAAGGGGGAGTTGGAATAGAAAGTTTTTAGCGCAAAGGCGTGATTGGTCTCCACTTCGTTCCACCAGTATAAAACAATTCAGACTCCATCCCTGTAGTACGTCAAATGGCATTAACTTACTATGAAATTATAATGCAACTTGGGTTCCTTGTGATGTGGACAATCGGCCTACTTATGCAAAATACACGTTGACTTAGAAAAATATCAGCATGAGTCTTGCCAGTAGGACCCACCAACTACTCCAACAACCACTGTACTACAGTTCTATAATAGCTGGAGGATTAGGATTGAACGAACATACCAGTGACACATGTGCATTATATATTTCTGTAAGAGAGTTATCAACTAACTATATACCCAAGTGATGTAGTTAATTATTATAAATTTTTGTGCTAAGCTGACACCAGTTCAGGGCTTTATTATCATTTTTAGCATTTATTTCCTTTGCCACCAAACGCACCTGGGGAGGTTGATGGCAGCGAGTTCATCTATCATGATAGACGGTGACTGAACCTCGAACTCGAACTATGTCATGATTATTGCATACTTACAATTTTCAAAAGGTTGTCAGAAAGGGTAATTCATGGTTTTAAGACAATGCCCTTTGGCAGTATAACAAGACCAATGTGAAGTCTCCAAAACCAGGTCAACTTAAAGGACAAAGACAAGTCTGCATGTTCACACATACCTCTTGCATTTATTGCAAACTAAAGTAGTTATCAGCTTTCACACTTAGGCCACGTTTAGATCCAAAATTATTTGAAATTTTGACACTGTAGCACTTTCGTTTGTATGTGGTAATTATTGTCCGATTATGGAGTAACTAGATTCAAAAGATTCGTCTCGCAAATTACAGATGAACTGTATAATTAGTTATATTTTTTATCTATATTTAATATTACATGCATGCGTTCAAAGATTCGATGTGACGGTGATGTGATAGAAAATTTAGAATTTTAAAGGGATCTAAACAGGGCCTTACTAATTGAAAATTGCAAATCAGGAAAGTGCATTGAAGTTCAGTTAAAGATGAAATGGCAAAATAGAAGAAAGTGGAGTAAAAAAATAACCTGACTGGTGTAGTAGTTCTTTCTTCCCTTTGTTGGAAACTTCATTGGATGTTTCTGTAGGCCGTTGTCATAATTAGGGGGTGTTTGGTTATGGCCCCCTAAACTTTAGTAGCTAAACTTAGGTGATTTAGGTCCTAAACTACCAAACACCCCCCCTAAAGTGCCCCCTAAACTTTAGTTGATGCACTAAACTTTAGGGGGCACTAAACTTTAGGGGGTAAACCAAACACCCCCTTAGACAATGCCCCCTCAGAGTTAAGTGGATATGTGGAAATTTGTGGTGTGCACCTAACATGATTGATTGGAGTCAGAGCTGTTTGTGTGGTCCACTGCAAGAAACTTCAATTGCTAGATGAGGTCACTCTGTCTTTTTTGGCTGCTGACACTTCTGTCTGTTTGAAGCAGCCCTTGGCTTGGACATTGGAGTCTTTATATGACCGCAGAGTTTCCATTGTCTCTTGTTTCTTATCTTCTTCTCCTTCTCCTTCTCCTTCTCCTTCTATCTAGTGGAGGTGTATCCAAACAGATTGAGCGAGCTCTGCATATAGCTCATACCCCTCGTTCAAATGTTCGAACCTTTAGAGAGAAAATAGAGATTTGCTTTGCTCCAAGCCTATGGAATCGCAACAGCAGCCTAGCAAGGGCCATATAGCTAGCAAATCTCCTGAAGAACAACATGCCCTGCAGCAAGGCCAGGCTGACCAAAATCCTAGCGCACTTCAGGCTGAGCTCCTATGGAAGTTGAGGAAGTACTTGATGCTGCTGGCTATCCTAGTTGCAGCCATCACCTACCAAGCAGGGCTAGCTCCGCCGGGCGGGTTCTGGCAAGACAGCCAGAATGGCCACATCCCCGGTGATATCGTGCTAAGAGTTAGCTACCCCAAGCGTTACTATGTGTTCTTCTACTGCAACACAACAGCGTTTGGGGCATCACTCATTGTCCTTATACTGCTTCTGGTCAGGGAATTGAGCCGCAATGTTGTTTGGCTCCGGGCACTACAATTTGCAATGGTACTGGGCCTGCTTGGGCTCATGGGTGCCTATGCTGCAGGGAGCTGCAGGGAGGTGAGGACCTCAGTTTACATTTGGGTATTGCTTGTTGGCATATTTGCATATATCACACTCCATGCCATATTTTTCCGGGATCTGGCGCCTATATGGCTGTGGGATATGTTAATGAATATCCGGAAATACTGGAAGGATATCCTTGCAAGCATTTTCAGGAAAACACAGAGCAAGGAGCCAGAAACTCCGATGAATGATCGGGAGGCTCATGATGTGGGGGAAGAATTGGAGCGGAATCGCAGTTTCTTGTTAGTTCTTGCCACATTAGCAGCAACAGTGACATATGTTGCAGGGCTAAGCCCACCAGGTGGCTTCTGGCCTGATGATGACAAGCCTAACCACCTTGCCGGTGATCCAGTTCTGCGAGATCATTACCCCCGTCGATTCAAGGCTTTTATGGTCTGCAATGCAACTTCTTTTGCTGGATCCCTTGTGATCATCATTATGCTCCTCAGCAATACAGCAGTGGATCATGTTGTCAAGTCAAATGCTCTGCGGTTGTGTGTGCTGGTGAGCCTCTTTGGGCTTATGGCGGCTTATGCTGCTGGGAGTTGTAGGGATGTCCGTACATCTATCTATGTCTTCTCCCTCGTTGGTGCAGTTTTGCTCTACCTTGCTCTTCAGTGGATTGAACCTATTGTGACAAAACCAGAGTGTATAGAGAAGTGCATTGGTTGGATGAGAGAGAAGAAGACCGAAGTGCTCCAGAAACTGAGCTATTTCATTGTGAAGGGGAGTAGGAATCCAGATGATGGCAAGCATACTACCCTGTCAGGGCCCAATACACAACATACATCAAACAATTGCATATCAAGCAATTTTAGTGATGCTAAAGATGATATCCAAAAACTGCGCACATATCTTCTGCTGCTTGGTATCCTTGCTGCCACTGTCACATATCAAGCTGGACTAAATCCACCAGGTGGCTTTTGGGCAGACAATAATGATGGGCATATTGCCGGGGACCCAATCTTGGAGATCATGCATCCAAGGCGTTACAAGGTGTTCTTCTACTGCAATGCCACAGCATTTGTAGCATCTTTGGTGATCATTACCTTACTTCAGAGTCAACTGATTACCGTTAGTGCCATGAAGCGTCACATACTGCAAACAGCCATGACACTGGATCTCTTTGGGCTTATGGGGGCTTATGCTGCCGGAAGCAGCAGAAAGTTCTCAACATCCCTTTATGTGTTTGTCTTGGTCCTTCTTGTTTTCACCTATGTTGTAATTCATGTTCTGCTATCTTTGGCTCTCAAGACACGACTCAGAAGAGATGATGCTATGGAGAATGAAGATGAAGAGAAGGATTTGGAGAAGCGGCGCAAGTTTCTGATGTTGCTTGCAATTCTGGCTGCTTCCATCACGTATCAAGCTGGCATAGGCCCACCAGGTGGATTCTGGAGTGATAATAATGGCCACCAAGCAGGTGATCCAGTGTTCCATGATGAATTCCCAACCCGCTACAGGGTTTTCTTCTACTTCAATGCAACAGCTTTCATGGCATCCTTGGCTGTGATTATGTTGCTTGTTAGTAAAAGGTTATGTCACAAGGGTCTTGAGGTCTATGCACTGCACACATGTGTTTTAGTTGATCTGATCAGCCTTATGGGTGCTTTTGCTGCTGGAAGCTGCAGGAAAGTTTCAACATCTGTGTACGTCATCCTTGTCGTTGTTGCAGTGTCTGTTTATGTGATGATGCAAGTGGTGGTTCTGACATTCGCAAAAGACAAGGTGAACAATTTGTTGGAAAAGATAAGTATGTACACCTTTAGGTCTTCTGTGCGCCAACAGCCATCCATGACCATGAATCACGAAAGAAGCATCCGGACTAAAAAGAGAACTGAACACAAATGGCGCAAAGATTTGATGCTGATCGGGACTCTCGCAGTCACTGTCACATACCAAGCTGGGCTGCTCCCGCCTGGTGGGCTTTGGCCTGATGACCAAGTAGGCCATTTTGCAGGTGACCCAATCCTCCATGATACCCATCCATCGCGGTTTAAAGTGTTCTTCTATTGTAATGCTACAGCATTCATGGCATCAATGGTCATGGTCATCCTCTTGTTGAACAACACAATAAGCAAGTACAGGAGATCACTTCTTGCTATGAAGACAGCAATGGTATTGGACTTGTTTGGTCTCCTTGGAGCATACGCTGCAGGCAGCTGCAGAAAGTTCAAGACATCTGCATACATTTTTGCACTTGTCATTGCTGTGTTCATTTACATTGTGATTCATGTGTTGCTGTCATTCGATGAGGTGGCTTTATTGGTGAGAAAGAAGGGAGAAAAGTGGATTGCTTGCCTGAAAAAAATGTGGGCACCTATTGAAACTGATCCTTTAAGCCTTCAGCCGTCTGCTGGGCGATTGGGGGAGATGCCTCTGCCTGTGTAATTGTATTCATGATGTGGCATTTATTGATGTTCCTGATATATACAACTTAGAAGTATGATGCCCATGAGGTAATATTCCATCAGTGTTTGATTAAATGATCTGGTAGCTAATAAAATATTGTTGTATGAGTGAGAATCTGTTGGAACCGAGATTTTCCTGGCCTATTGCAGCAGGCCATCTGACCATGAAGCAAGCAGAGGAATAAACAGGGCATATAATTGTTTTGACATTAGTTCAAATGTAACTAACTTTTTAATGGAAAATGGCAATGATTATATTACTCAGATTCAGATTTGACACGGATAACTTGAGATTTCATATAGATGGATAATTTTGGTCAACATATATTTGGATACTAAATAAAATACTCATGAAGCTAAATATCGGTATCGGATTTAGCATCGGACAATGAATGTCCAGATTCGGATAAGGACAGATCTGAAAGGAACATTGAGTACCTGGGCTGGATTATGGATGGATACAAACCTGTCGTATGGACAGGTGGGCGGAAAGTATATATCCCTACTCCCAAACTTGCTGTCATTGTACTCACAGGATTATGTATATTTTTTTTACAGTTCAACACAATACACCTACTGTGTGATACTATATGCGAACATGCTCATAACTTATAATAAAATAAAAGGAGTTTGGTATCCTGTGGTCACTGTATAAGTTGCATTGGAATCAAGTCCCATACCATTTGTCCCTTCTGTGGTGAATAGTATTGTTCTGAGAATCTTATGCAGATCGCTATGAACCTAAGGCACACACTGGATTTTAAGTTGTTCAGTCTATGCCACTGCTTGAGATAAATCCTATGTTCAATAAAGGTGGGAATGTACCATTGTTTTGTTTTCCTTTTGGGATAAGCACTCTTTCTTTCCTGGTTGCGGAAATCAAAGTTTCTATCATTCTGATGATGCCCCCATTGTTTATCCTTTAGCCTTCTATGCCTGCAAATGTGACATTGGATTCAACGCCATTGTTTATTTTCTACATCACATGTCTAACATTCAGTGATACATACAAGGCCCAGTATATTGGCAATTTGGCATATACTGAAATATTGTTGCCACCGTACAAAAAGAGCAAGTGTTAAAATCTTCAGAGTTGGGCCCAGAAATTTGCTTTTGTTCATTGAGGTTATGGGCATGGAGGTTGAACTGCAGCCAGGAAATGGTCATGTGGCTGAAAGAACCATGAGTGAGAAAGAACCACCGCAACAAGGAGGCCAAATGCCAAGCGGTACTGATGAGGCAGAGCTCGTGTGGAAGCTGCGGAAGTACTTGATGCTACTGGCAATTCTTTCTGCAACTATCACCTACCAGGCAGGACTTGCCCCACCAGGTGGTCTCTGGCTAGATAACCAGCATGGCCATCTTGCCAGCGATATTGTCCTACAATCTACTTATCCAAAGCGGTATAAGGTATTCTTCTATTGCAACTCAACAGCATTTATGGCGTCTCTGATTGTTTTGATCCTGCTTTTAGTAAGGAAGCTCAGCTGCAATGCAATTTGGCTCCGCTCGCTGCATTTTGCGATGTTACTCAACCTGCTCGGGCTTATGGGGGCCTATGCTGCTGGCAGCTGCAGGGAAATCAGAACATCCTTGTATACTTGGGTGCTGCTTGTTGGTGTCTTCACATACATTGCACTCCATGTTGTGTTCTTCCGGCATCTAGCATCTCCATGGCTTCGACAAACTTTGATGGATGTTCAGAGGTCCTGGAAGGATTCTCTAACACACATGTTCAGCAAAAGTCAGAACATAACAGATGAGCCACATGTTTCTGTCCAAGAAAAAAAGGAAGAACTGGAGCAGAAACGCAGTTATTTGCTGGTTCTTGCCACATTGTCAACGACAGTAACATATGCAGCAGGGCTAAACCCACCAGGTGGGTTCTGGCCTGACAGCAGTGCTAGCCATCTTGCTGGTGACCCAGCGCTCGGAGACCACTACCCCCGTCGCTTCAAGGCCTTCATGGCGTGCAATGACACAGCTTTTGCCGGATCCCTTGTCATTATCATCATGCTTCTCAGCAACACGGCAGTGGATCACGTTGTCAAGTCGAATGCACTTCGTCTGTGTGTTCTTGTGAGCCTATTTGGCCTTATGTCTGCTTATGCTGCAGGGAGCTGCAGGGAAGTCCATACATCTATATATGTGTTCGCCCTTGTTGCTGCTATCCTACTATATCTCGTCATTCAGTGGATTGCACCTGTTGTGCCCAGACCAAAGTTTGTCAGCGAGTGCATAAAATGGACAAAAGGAGAAAAGGATAAGCTGATTTTGAAGCTAAATCGTTCCTTATGGAGAGTAACAGTACAACCAACGAGCAGGAGATGGCATTAGCATTGGATCAACAACATACATCCAGTCATGTTTCGACAGACACTGTTAATGAAACTAAGGATGATATGAGAAAGCTGCGCACATACCTTTTATTGCTTGGCATCCTAGCAGCCACCATTACATACCAAGCTGGGTTGAATCCACCTGGTGGGTTTTGGTTAGACAATGAGGATGGGCATCTTGCTGGAAAGCCTATCCTGGAAGCCGTCGGTCCGAAGCGGTACAACGCATTCTTCTATTGCAATTCTGTTGACACCGTTTTTCGACACGTGTCAAATGAGCTGGGGTTTGACTGGTCAGCGGCCGTTCTCCATCGGTATTGGGAGTCGATAGTGTCAATGGAAGGGTGCTGCGGGGAGACTAAGTGTTTTGCCGATGGAAGCTGATGATGCCTTGCCGACAAGATCAGCGAAGTTTTGTTGAAAACTGAATTGCCAATGAGTCCTTGCCGATTGCCGATGAAGGGGCCTTGCTGATTGCCGATGAAGGCTCGTTGCCGATTGCCGATGAGAGCTCGTTACCGATTGCCGATGGAAGATGGTTGCCGATTGCCGATGAAGGAGATGCTGCCGATTGCCGATCGGGAAAATATTACCGATGCCGATGGGTGTGATTTAGCACTTGGTGGCGGCAGAGGGCTACAAGTGGCCAAGGAAGGAAGGTGCGGATTAAAAGGATCTGCCGATGGAAAGCTTCCATCGAAAAGAAGTATAAGGAAACAGGTGTTCTGTGCCAGTATTATTATAGTAGTTTGAGTCCGACTCTTGCATGGGTCGCTTATTTTCCCTTAAAATAGGTGTGTTTGTTTAGAAAATAAATATTGTTATCCGGCTCCTGCACGAGTCAGTTTCCTTTAAAGTAGGAGTTTGTTTTAGGAAAGGTATGTGTCGTGTCATTGTAAAACTCTCCATGCGGGAGTATAAATATGTGCCCGAGGGCTATGGAATAATAAAAAAAATCCAATTCAAAACAAACCAATTCTACTTTTTATCCTACTTTTACCGCAATTTACTCTTTTATGCATTAGTTATAGCTTTAACGAGTTCTTCAAGCTTTCGACGGGCTGCATCACCTTGATCTCCGTCAAAATCCTTGTTAGTTCCGCGTGAGAGTACCTCTAGGCTTTGGCAATCCGGGCGCATCGCTGTTTGCCTCGTCTAGCTCTGCTCTAGTTACCCGTGATCAATCTGAGCCTTGACATCCGAGCGCATCGCTGTCGTCTCGTTCAGTTTGTCATAGTTATCATCCTTGTCGATTGATTGGTCAAATCGACTGGCACGCTCTCGACATCGAGCTTTGGGTAATAGCCCGAGGTGTTCACAGATCTGACGCTTTTTGTGTCAACACCTCTTTTGGCATGCCCAATGGGACCCGATTATACAGATCTACACATCCGGCATGGCTGATCACGTCGATGTCGATCAGAGGAATGTCATCGCAGTGTCTGAGGCCGATCTGAAAGATGATCAGAAGCAGGCCATGGACCGGGCTATGGAGGAATACCGGCAGCTGTATCTCAAATCCTTCAGCCTCAGCAGGAGTGGCGAAGCAATCCAGAAGCAGGATCCGCCGTTGCCACGGCAGGTCACGTTCGACGCCAACCCTGGTAAGCTACAAGAGATGGTTAATACTGTTGTAAATCAGGCGTTGATTAACCATTCCAGCGTGCTGTCCAATACTGTCTACAATGTCTTCGCGCAAACATTCAAAGAAGGGCACGCACCGCGATATGTCGGTCCAGCGTACCATCAACCTGGATTGGCATCTGCAAGCCCATCGGCGGCCCAGATGGCGTCTTCCACCCCCGTGGAACCGTCTGCCGATGTGGCTACGTCACCAAGACCGAACGCCGGCGACACCACCAAGTTCAATGCAGATCCAGCCGCGTTGGCAACTTCAGGACCAGCCCCCGTTAACTGGTGGGGATACGGTATGCCTCCAAATCTGTATGTTGGCTCTAATCTGGTGCAGGGAGACGGTTCAGCCTGGAAGAACTCTACGGCATCGGCAGCACAGTCACAGCCGATGGCTCATATGATGCACAACTCTGCGCCTGCTCCAACTGTACAAGTGTCATCAGATGATCTCCAAGTAATCCCCAAGATACCTCTGATGCCACCATCGGCAAGCTCTGTGCCGATGCAACACATTATAACCGCCGACAGTCAATCCCAGGCGGCAAACTCTCAAGCCGGAGCTCCAAACCCCCAAGGTAATCTGGTGATCAATTGCTCTAGGATTCAAGAACCGCATGCTCCGGTCAGCTATCAACCATCGGCAAGTCACATGTCGATGCCTTATAATCTTGGATGGGTCAACCAGCCACCAGCTCATCAGCCTGGCGCGCCGATGTATTATTATGGAGGCCCAGCTTACATCCAAGGCGGATCATTGGTACAACAACCGATGAATATGACAGTTCAGCCGATTTCGCCAAGTATGTCAAATCATCCATCGGTAAGTCAACCGATGCATAGCATGCAGATAACTGATGCTGCGCCCGCGACAACTGCATATCTTCAAGGGGCGCATCAACCGACTCCGCCAAGCATGCCAACCTATCCATCGGCAAGTCAGCCGATGCATAGCGTCCAGATGACTGGTGCTGCGCCCCCGACTAATGCACATCTCCAAGAGGCGCGTCAGCCGACTCCACCAGTCGATAATCAGCCAATGAGTCGGCAAGAGCAGGACGCGTACTGGGTCGGCAAGATTGCCGAAGTCATGAAGGAGCAATTCGGTATCAAACCCAAGGTCAACACATACTCCTATCGGACCCCGTACCCGCCTGCATATGACTTGATTCCTCTCCCAAATCGGTACAAGGTGCCTGATTTTACCAAGTTCTCCGGTCAAGACGACACGTCAACAATGGAGCACATCAACCGCTTCATTATCCAGTGTGGGGAAGCTGCCAGCAGGGAGAAATTAAGGGTGAGACTGTTCTCTTCATCATTATCTGGATCGGCATTCACATGGTTCATATCATTGCCTCCAAATTCTATAATTACATGGGCCAATCTGGAGAGGCAATTTCACAAGTACTTCTTTGCTGGCATACATGAAAAGAAGCTTACCGATTTGGTCAAAATGAGGCAACGCAACGACGAATCGGTGGAAAGTTTCGTGCAGAGGCTGCGGGACGTGAAGAATAAGTGCTACAATCTGGTGCTTGATGATCGGCAACTGGCAGACTTGGCCTTCCAAGGTTTACTGCCGCACATCAAGGACAAGTACGTGTCCCAGGAGTTTGAGAGACTAAGTCACCTGGTGCAGAAGATTGCCGATCAAGATGTCAAAGCTTTTGAGCCCAGAAAGACTTGGAACAAGAAGGTGACCTTCATCGGGAGAGAGGAAGACTCTGGATCGGATGAAGAGCTGAATGTCGATGCGGCCGAATGGGTGAAGGATAAGAAGTCTGTGTCTTGTCCGTTCGGCCAAAAAGAAACAGAAAGGTTCACCTTTGATATCACCAAAGCCGATAGGATGTTTGACCTATTGCTGCAAGAGGGGCGAATCAAGTTGGCACCCAATCAAGTGATTCCATCGGCCAAAGAGCTCAAGAAGATTAGGTACTGCAAGTGGCATAATGCAACCTCACACAGTACCAATGACTGCAAGGTATTCAGGCAGCAGTTGCACTCGGAGATCGAGTCTGGGCGTATCAAGTTTGAAAACTCTAAAGTCCAGAAACCGATGAAGATAGATCAGCACCCGTTCCCAAACAACATGGTGGAAATCAGTGAAAAAACTAAAGTGCTGACGTCGGAGGCCGCCAGAAGGAGTTCATCGGTAGACTCTGACTACCAAGTACCCAAACACGACGCAAAAAGGTTTGCCGATGACAGAAAGGGCAAGAAGGTTGCCGATGAAGGTAGCAGCGCCAACAGGGCTCCTGGAGTGGTGATTACTCACAAACAGCCAAAGCGGTATCATCGGCAATCACGTGAAGAACAGTATCGGCAAGAAGAGGAAGAGCATCGGGAATGGCTTCGACATAAGGACCACTGGAGGTGTCCCTTCTTCGTTCATTGCTGGGAGGAAGGCATCAAGCTGCCCACTGCCGATAACTGTCCAGAATGCAATGGATACTACACAGCCGATCGGTCAGGTAAGCGACCTTGTTTTGATGATCAGGCACCCAGGCATGACAGGCCGCTCAGAGAAGACAGATCGGCACGTGACCGACTGGGGGGCAAGCTCAGTGCCTATGATCGGCTTGGCAGGCGTGTTGACCAGAGGGAGCTGGAGGAGATGGCTAATGCTAGAGTGCCCGACGAGGAGATATTCTCCAAAGATCCCAACGTCGGAAGAAGTGCCGATGTAAGCAGTAAGAAGCAGCATCAACCTGTCTAGAAGACCAAGCTTCCTCCCTGGTGCCCTAAGGGTTTGACTAAGACCCAGAAGAGGAGGATTCAGCGCCAGCGCCGTGACGACCTGAATAGCAGTGCAGAACCCTCGGAAGAGAAGCAATGGCGGCCGAAGCGCAAGGACAGGGGCCCATCGGCAGATATAAACATGGTTGTCATGTTGCCGATGGAGTTCATGGCGCCCGTCAGCGATGATGAAGAGGTTGCCGATATGGCACAATTGGTACTAGACCCGATGGCGGCTATCTTTGAAAAGTCGGCCGAAGACGAGAGGCAGCACTTGAGGGCCCTGTTTGTTAAGGGCAAGGTGGATGGTCAGCCGATGACCAAAATGCTAGTGGATGGTGGCACGTCAATCAACATAATGCCCTATGTCGTGTTCAGGAAGCTTGGCAAAGGTGATCAAGATCTTGTCGAGACTGACATGAAGCTCAAGGACTTCGAAGGCAATGTGTCAACCGTCATGGGAGCCGTATATGTTGACTTAACCATCGGCAGTAAAACTTTGCCGACGACGTTCTTCGTAATCAGTGGCAAAGGCACCTACAACTTGCTCCTTGGGAGGGACTGGATCCATGCTAATTGTTGTATCCCTTCTACTATGCATCAGAGTCTGGTACAGTGGATCGGGGACAGAATTGAAGTAGTCCGCGGTGAAGCCCCATCTACTGTTGCATCGGCAGAGTTGGACACTTATGAGCAGACCAGGTGCATATCTGGCGAAGCCTGGGACAAAGAGTTCCTCAAAGTTGCTGATTACCGCATCAAACCGATCCAAGCAGTCGGTCCTGAGGAGGAGTCTTAATGGATCAGTTCGCCGATGACGGAAAACTGGGGCAGGGCTTCACGTCTGCCGATGACTTGCTCGAGGTCGACATCGGCGATGGTAGTAAACCTAGGTCTACTTTTATTAGTGCTAAGTTAGATTCCCAATGTAAGCAGCAGTTAATTGATTTATTAAAAGAGAATAAAGATTGTTTCGCTTGGGACTATACAGAGATGCCTGGTTTAGACCGATCGATAGTTGAACATCGGTTACCCATCAAGTTTGGTTTTCAGCCACATCGGCAACCGGCGCGCCGATGCAATCCTACCATCTTACCCGATATTAAGGCTGAGATTACCAAGTTAATCGAGGCTGGATTCATTCGGCAATGCCGATATGCCGATTGGATTTCTAATGTGGTTCCTGTGTATAAAAAGAATGGAAAACTTCGTGTTTGCATTGATTTCAGGAACCTGAACAAGGCTACGCCGATGGATGGTTACCCGATGCCCGTTGCCGATCTGCTGATCGGTGTTGCTGTTGGGCACCAAATTATTAGTTTTATGGATGGCAATGCTGGGTATAATCAGATATTCATGACTGAAGAAGACATACCCAAGACTGCTTTCCGATGTCCAGGCCACGTTGGCTTGTTTGAATGGGTAGTCATGACTTTTGGTTTGAAGAATGCCGGTGCTACTTATCAGAGGGCAATGAATTTTATCTTTCATAAGCACATCGGCACAATAGTTGAAATCTACATCGATGACGTGGTGGTTAAGTCTGGGGACTTCAAAAAGCATCTTGCCGATTTGCGGAAAATATTGGAATGCACGAGAGAGCATGGGTTGAAGATGAATCCTAACAAGTGTGCGTTCGGCGTATCGACAGGGCAGTTTCTGGGCTTCATGGTGCATCAGAGAGGCATTGAAATCGGCAGAAAATCTATTGATACAATTAACAAGGTAGTTGCTCCCACAAACAAAACTGAGTTGCAGTCTCTGATCGGCAAGATTAATTTCATTAGAAGATTTATATCCAATCTGTCTGGTAAAATTAAGTCTTTTAGTCCTCTGTTAAAGTTGAAAGCCGATCAAGAGTTTATATGGAGAGAAGAGCAGCAGTCAGCCTTAGAAGAGATTAAAAGGTACTTGGTAAATCCCCCAGTCTTAGTTCCACCTCAGCACGGGAAGCCTTTCAGGTTATATTTGTCTGTCGATGACGGTGTTATCGGGTCAGCCTTAATTCAAGAGTTTGAAGGGAAGGAGCGTGTAATATATTACCTGAGCAGAAGGTTGGTGGACGCTGAAACCAGGTATTCGGCCATAGAAAGATTGTGCTTATGTTTATACTTCTCTTGCATTAAATTAAGACACTATTTACTGTCGGCCGAATGCACTGTTGTCTGCAAAGATGATGTGGTCAAGTACATGCTTTCAATGCCGATTTTAAGTGGACGAATCGGTAAGTGGATTCTAGCATTATCAGAGTTTGACCTAAGGTATAAATCGGCAAAGGCTGTTAAGGGTCAGGTGATGGTCGATTTTGTCACTCAGCATTGCAATATGGTGGGCTTTGTTGAGATTGCCCTTGGGCTCTATTCTTTGATAGGTCTACGTGCAAGGATGGAGCAGGCATCGGTATTCTGTTAATTTCACCCCGAGGACAGAGATATGAGATTTCATTGCCGATTGTTGCTACTTCGACAAACAATCAGGCTGAGTACCAGGCTTTGCTTAAGGGGTTAGAACTGCTCAGGGAGGTGCGTGCCGATGCTGTTGAAATCTTCGGTGATTCCATGTTGGTGATTAATCAGCTGATCGGGACATATGAGTGCCGAAGTGAAGTGTTAATTGCAGCCCATGAGCGGTGTCTGCGGTTGTTAAAGGAGTTCAAAGAATACCACCTTGAGCATATTCCAAGGTTGCATAATGAAGAAGCTAATCGGCTGGCACAGAATGCCTCAGGATATCAGCCGATTCAGGAAGTCACGACATCGGTAACGGATGCCGATGACTGAGAGAAGGGGATTGCCGATTACTTGAGGGATCCATCCAGAAAAGTTGAAAGGCGTCTAAGGTTCCAAGCTACTAAGTATGTGCTCCTTGATAATGAGTTGTATTATCGGACAATTGATGGAGTTTTGCTTAGATGTCTCGGCAAAGAGGAATCGAGGGAGTTGATGGGTGAAATCCATGAAGGCGTATGTGGAGCGCATCAATCGGCATTCAAGATGAAGTGGATGATTAGGCGGAATGGATATTATTGGCCGACAATCCTTGAAGATTGCTTCAATTATTTCAAAGGGTGTCAGGACTGTCAGAAGTTTGGTAATGTGCAAAGGGCACCTGCATCGGCAATGAATCCTATAATCAAGCCTTGGCCGTTCAGAGGGTGGGCCATTGATCTCATCGGCCAGATTTATCCGCCGTCGAGCAAGGGGCACAAGTTCATACTTGTTGCTACCGATTACTTCACCAAATGGGTTGAGGCAATTCCGTTGAAGAAGGTGACATCGGCAACCATGGTGGATTTCGTTAAGGAGCACATCGTTTACCGATTTGGTATTCCTCAGACCATTACTACCGATCAAGGGACCATGTTTACATCGGGAGAGTTTGATGACTTTGCTGCTAGCATGGGTTTCAAGGTGTTAAATTCTTCTCCTTATTACGCTCAAGCTAATGGTCAAGCCGAAGCGACTAATAAAGGAGTCATTAAGCTTATAAAGCGCAAGATTGAAGAAAACCCTAGAAGGTGGCACATGGTATTAAACGAAGCTTTATGGTCATATCGGATGGCTTGTCATGGTGCAACCAAAGTCTCGCCGTATCAGTTGGTTTATGGACACGATGTTGTCCTACCTTGGGAAATTAAGACTGGTTCTAGGCGATTATCTTTTCAGGATCAGTTGACGACCGATGATTATATTACTCTGATGAAGGATGAGTTAGAAGATTTGGCAGGTCATCGGTTAAGAGCATTAATTAGTATTGAAGATAATAAGAAGAGGGTTGCCCGATGGTATGACAAGAAAGTAAAGGTAAAGGAATTTGCCGATGGCGATTTAGTTTGGAAGTTGATTTTACCGATTGGGACTAAGAGCTCTAAATTTGGAAAGTGGTCCCCTAATTGGGAAGGTCCTTATCGGGTAAAACAGTCCGCTCCTGGTAATGCGTACATTTTGGAAACCCTCGAGGGAGTGGCATTCTCTAGGGCGATCAACGGCAAATACTTAAAGAGATATTACCCTAGCATATGGGTAGATGTGTAATGCTCGGTCGAGTGCCGATGAAAAGGAAACTTATAAAAAACATCGGTAAAAACAAACTAGCGTTATATTACAAGACAAATTAAGTATCAGGCTACATTCTTGCCGATACAACAGGCATCAGAACAAGGAGTGGATAACGTTTATCGCACGCAAGCGAATTTGATCTATCTCGTCTATCTCCTTGGCGTCAGCATCGGCAGAGCCCTCAACCGGCTTGATTTTCTTCTTCCATGAGATAGCTTGCCGAGCATACTGATCCCTTTCTTACTGTAAAGCCCCGATGAAGTCAGACAGTTGGGTCTTTTGTCGATTGGTAGCTGTCAGATCCCCTTCGACCTTTTGCAGCTCTGCGAGCAGCTCCTCCCTCCTCGCCGACAGTCGAGAGATTTCCTGGTCAAGGTTGCCGATGGAAGTTTTGGCTTGACCAATGCTTCTGTGCTTCTCATCGACAAGGAGTTTAAATCTGAGCTTCTCTTCCTCGCTCTTGGCTTGGGCCGCTCTATCGGCAATGCGACGAGTAAGCCTCTGGTATTGGATTTGTTTGACGTCGATGGAAGCTGCTTGGAGGATGGTTTCTGCGGCATCGTCGGAAAGATGGCTTTGGATATCTTTGAATATAATCCTTGCCGCTGATGAGTCCTGGACAAGTTGGGAGGTGTCTTGCAGCAGCAGGGAGAGCAACTCCTCAAGTTTGGACTTGACTTCTGCCGATAGAGTCGGGTTGGAGCTTTCCTCTTCATCGTCATCGGGGACGTCGACGGCGAAGGAGAACAGACTATCTGCTCGGAGGCGGCTTGGGCGCTCATCTTCATTCTGAAGGTTTAGGCTGTAAGAGAAGAGGCTGTCTGGAGAGTCCTGGGCCTGAAAATAGAAGTTAAAATATGCTGATTGTAAAAATATACTATGAGCTTTAAGGTAATCTGCTTACCGTCTTGAAGCGGATCTCCTGCCTGGGGCTTGGCATGCTAGACGGTCCGACTTCATCTTGAACATCGGCGGCAGATGCCGATGACTGAGCCCGTGTTGGAGAAGCAGCCGACGTTGCTGGTCTTGGCGTAGTTGTTGCTGGTATCGCCTCCGATGTAGTGGCGGTTTCTTGTGGTGGCACTATGTCATCGGGGACTTGGGTCGATGGTGCCGATGCTGACGTCGTTGTTGCTGCGGGAGCTTGAGTGGTTCTTTCGCCAGATAGTCTGGTTGGCGATGCCGACGCCGATGCTACCTCCGCTGCTACGGCGGGAGTTGTTTCTTCAGTCGGCATAGCCGATGCCGATGCCGTTTCAATTGTCGCAGCAGCCACCATCTCTTGGACGGGGGCGTCATCCATCGGTTGTTCAGGTACGGAAGCCGATGGAGCTTCTACCGATGACCCGTCGGCAGGTGGTGCGACTGGAGCTGGAAGCAGTCTTACTGGCGGCGCGTCGGCAGTTGGTGGTGCAGTTGGAGCTGATGACGGAGGAGAAGCCAGCCTCAAGCGCCTCTTCTTTGTCGGCGCAGCAGTAGGGGAGCCGACCCGTTTGGATGAAGACCGGGGGGCATCGGCAATCGGGCTGGAAGATGTTGGCCTACCAGAAGCAGATGCCGATGACCATAGTGCCTGAAAATACAAAGCGAGTTATGCAAAATAAATGTTGCCGATGAAACAACATGTGATCGGTACAAGTAAAGATGAGTTTACTGCATAAGTTTGCGTCAAGGCAATGGCGGCAGTCGATGTAGCCTGAGCTGTTGTGGGCGTCGGCATAAGTACCTGTTGAGGCGTGAAGGCAGCCAGTGTCGGAGCCTTGTTGCCGATGATTGATATAGGACCCATCATCCGAAGATTAAAGGGTCTACCGCTGTTGCTTACTGTGGGGACTGGGTCATCGGGCTGTCAAGTACAAAGGTGCAAAGGAGTTAAGTGTTGATACCGATGACAAATAAAGTAATGAAAGTGCATCGGATAGCAGACTTACTGCGTCGTCGGGGATGATGTAATCGGCGTCGATCAGGTGCCGATAATAATGTGAAGATTTGGCAAGTGGCTGGCACTTCCATTCTTGCCACCAAGACTTGAACTCGTTGGTGATGAAGGAGGTTAGCGACCAGGAGGACAAGTCGAGGTCCGACAGATCGGCATCGGCAGGAAGGCTGATGACTTTATTCCAATCCAAATTACTGGAGATTGCCTGCCTGGGTCTTAATACCTTAGAGTAGCAGAGTTTTATCGGCAGTTGACCAAATCCCAGTTGTCTCGCTGCCGCCGATGGATAGTAGAACTCATAAGATGGTGGAGCATTCTTCCCAGATCCGAAGATGTTTACTGGAATAGCTCGGGGAGTTATGCTGGCCCTCATGATTGCTTGGTTCTCGGGCAAGCTCACATCGGTTAAGTTAAACAGCAGCGGGAAATGATTGTCTTCATCAAGGTATGGCCACCAGGTCCGTTCTGCAGAGGGGGGTCCGTTGATGAACTTCTGGAAGTAATAGCCGAAGTGCTCTCCAAAATTGAGTGGGGAGCGAGTTGCCGATTCGTCGTCCTCGTATCGGTAATCTTCTGATATTTCCCTTGGAAATTGTTGGGCAAATAGGTCAAATCCGAGAGCCTTGTGCATATGTACATTCAACCAGAGGTTAACAAACCACCAGGGACCTCCGAGATTGCCGATGGGTTTTCCCAGCAGTAGCTTGTTGGATACTTGATGCAGCAATCGGTAAACTGATCCAAGGAGATATCGACCTAAAGGAAACCTTGTTCCATCGGCAAGCATTTCAGCCGCTGGGAGATGCATGGTGGTCGGGCCGATGGTTTTGCCACAGAAGATGAATTTTTCCAGCCACATGTTTAAGAAGATGGCGTGCTCTCGTTGAGTTACCGATCCGGTCTTCTGGTTCTCTTTAATGTAGCATGTCCAACCATCGATATTCCGGGTGTTCACCTTGTATTCGGGTTTTCTGTTAAAAAGGGTGAACGTATCAGCAGAAGTTATGTCTAAGCCGGTCAGCATGTAGACGTCGGCAAGAGTTGGGGAAGCTGGTCCGTGCCTAAAGAGGAAGGTGTTCATGCTATCGGACCAGAAGTATGAGGCTGCCATTATTAAACTTTCATTCTTCTCTGCATCGGCAATTGACAATCTAATACATTGATCTAAGTTGCGCTCTTGCCAGTACACTTGCTGAGATCTGGCCATTCTCAAGTACCAGTTTTTCCATCCTTTGGTGTGCTTGGGCCATGAACGGAATGTGTCTTTCCACAGTCCCAGGTCAAAACGTTCAGATCTGAGCGGAATTCGGTTGGTTTCTGCATTGATCATGAATGTGGGGTCTGGATTGCCCATGGGGCCTAAGCAGCTCAGGTTGGAGCCAGCGAGAGGGATGATGACTTTGTTGTACAGTTCCTAGGGTTCGAAAAGGGGACGGAACAGAAGGAAGAACAGAGATGAAACCAAGTTTTTGCGGAGAAAAGAGTTGTGCAGAAAGGTTGGATTGGGTGAAGAATGAATCTTACCTTCGGGATGTCAACTTGGATCGCCATTTGAAGCCGGAGAAGTGCTTGGTTCGCCCTTGGATTGCGAAGGGGTACTGTTGCTCGAGCTTGTTCTTGAGAGCAGCCGGAGGTTGAAGACGAAGGCAGGAAAGTGAAAGTGAAAATGGGCTCGGGTAAAAGGCAGTGCGGAGCCCGGTAACTTTTATAATCCTGTTCAGGGGCATTTTGGGGTTCTGTTCCACACTGTACAGGAATGTAGAGAGGCCCGCGGTAGATACGCGCGGTGATCGAGGTGGTCTGTAACTGTTTGTGCTACAATCGAGGGATTTTATTATTAAAATGCAGTTCCACATGCGGGGATCGAGGAAACCGTACGCTTATCTCGGGGGTGACAGCTACGGCAACGGCTACAGTAACGGCTACAGTGGAGAGAATTTCGGCACGTAAATTATACGCTCCGAAACTGGGGGGGCATGTGTTGACACCGTTTTTCGACACGTGTCAAATGAGCTGAGGTTTGACTGGTCAGCGGCCGTTCTCCATCGGTATCGGGAGTCGATAGTGTCAATGGAAGGGTGCTGCGGGGAGACTAAGTGTTTTGCCGATGGAAGCTGATGATGCCTTGCCGACAAGATCGGCGAAGTTTTGCTGAAAACTGAATTGCCAATGAGTCCTTGCCGATTGCCGATGAAGGGGCCTTGCCGATTGCCGATGAAGGCTCGTTGCCGATTGCCGATGAGAGCTCGTTACCGATTGCCGATAGAAGATGGTTGCCGATTGCCGATGAAGGAGATGCTGCCGATTGCCGATCGGGAAAATATTACCGATGCCGATGGGTGTGATTTAGCACTTGGTGGCGGCAGAGGGCTACAAGTGGCCAAGGAAGGAAGGTGCGGATTAAAAGGATCTGCCGATGGAAAGCTTCCATCGAAAAGAAGTATAAGGAAACTGGTGTTCTGTGCCAGTATTATTATAGTAGTTTGAGTCCGACTCTTGCATGGGTCGTTTATTTTTCCTTAAAATAGGTGTGTTTATTTAGAAAATAAATATTGTTATCCGACTCCTGCGCGAGTCAGTTTCCTTTAAAGTAGGAGTTTGTTTTAGGAAAGGTATGTGTCGTGTCATTGTAAAACTCTCCATGCGGGAGTATAAATATGTGCCCGAGGGCTATGGAATAATAAAAAAAATCCAATTCAAAACAAACCAATTCTACTTTTTATCCTACTTTTACCGTAATTTACTCTTTTATGCATTAGTTATAGCTTTAACGAGTTCTTCAAGCTTTCGACGGGCTGCATCACCTTGATCTCCGTCAAAATCCTTGTTAGTTCCGCGTGGAAGTACCTCTAGGCTTTGGCAATTCGGGCGCATCGTTGTTTGCCTCGTCTAGCTCTGCTCTAGTTACCCGTGATCAATCTGAGCCTTGACGTCCGGGCGCATCGCTGTCGTCTCGTTCAGTTTGTCATAGTTATCATCCTTGTCGATTGATTGGTCAAATCGACTGGCACGCCCTCGACATCGAGCTTTGAGTAATAGCCTGAGGTGTTCACAGATCTGACGCTTTTTGTGTCAACAAATTCCACCGCATTTGTGTCATCTTTGGTCATCATCGCCCTACTCCAGAGCAACTTGATCACTGTTGGTGCCTTGAAACGATATGTACCGCAGACAGCCATGATTTTCGATCTCTTTGGTCTGATGGGAGCATATGCTGCTGGCAGCAGCCGGACTTTCTCCACATCTTTGTATGTGATGATCTTGGTCTTTCTTGTCTTCTCTTATGTTGTGGTTCACGTTCTGCTCTTTGTGTGCACAAGAAGCTCCGATGATGGGCCAGCTCAGGAAATAGATGATAGCCCTGAACTGAAAGATTTGGAGAAGCGGCGCAAGTTTCTGGTGTTGCTTGCTGTTCTGGCAGCATCGAGCACATATCAGGCTGGCATAAACCCACCAGGTGGCTTCTGGACCGACAACGACGATGGGCACCGAGCAGGTTATCCAATGTTCCATGATGAGTTCCCACACCGTTACATGGCATTCTTGTACCTAAACTCCACTGCTTTTATGTCATCCTTGGCTGTGATCATGTTGCTTGTTAGCAAAAGGTTATGCCAAAGTGCAATCAATGGCTACTTGCTGCGTGGATGCATGCTACTTGATCTGGTCAGTCTCATGGGTGCTTTTGCGGCTGGAAGCTGCAGGAAAGTATCAACATCAGTGTATGCCATCCTAGTTGTTGCTGTTGTTTTTGCCTATGTCCTGGCTCAAGTTCTGGTTCTAACCTTTGCAAAAGATAAGGTGAGTTACTTCTTTGAGTGGGTGCTCCGTGCCACTGCCACTCCTTTCAAGAGTCCACCACATCCATCCCAGAATCAGAATGGCAAGCGAAGCGTCATGGCCACCCGAAAATCTGAGTATAAATGACGAAAAGATCTAATTCTAATTGGAACCCTCGCAGTGAGCGTTACATACCAAGCTGGGCTGCTCCGCCAGGAGGGCTTTGGCCTGATGACCGGGACGGCCATTTCACTGGCGATCCAATCCTCCACGATACAAGGCATTCTTCTACTGCAACGCCACCGCATTCATGGCATCGCTGGTCATAGTCATCCTGGTGCTCAATAGCACAATAAGCAAGTACAAGAGGTCTCTCCTTCCCATGAAAACAGCAATGGTGCTGGACCTGCTTGCTCTGCTTGGCGCTTATGCTGCAGGCAGCTGCAGGAAACTGAAGATTTCTATATACGTTTTCGCCATCGTCGTTGCTGTTTTTATGTACATTGTCATTCACATCTTGCTGTCCTTCGATAAAATGGCATGGCTGGTAAAGAGGACTGGAGAACAGTGGATTCCATGTCTGAAGAAGATGTGGGCACTCATTGAAACTGAACATCCAAACCATCAGCCATCTTCAGAGGAACCATGAGAGACAGCCCTAGCTGTATGTTTGTATTCTTATTACATAAATTATTTATACGTTAAAATCAAGATTTGTCCCACTTGTTTATAAGGTTAAAGTGTTGTAATAATCTTTTCATGCACTCGCCATTGTTTGCTTGAATTACTTCCAGCTTGTTTCAGCTTGTTTGAGCTTATTTTTCCTCATAAAACACTATTCAATCAGCTGACTTTTATACCAGTCAAACAAAGCCATAAGATGAATTCATCCATGAGTGTTACTTCAAGTACTTCGTTCTCGGTTAAAACTTTCTCAGGTTCAGTATTAAGTCTTGTGAATCTTACTTACATATGTCGCCGTTTGGCGTTGCCATGAACATTTAGACGGACGGAATTATCTATTTGTAAGCTAGGCCAGCGCAGGTTTCAATAGTCGGAACACAGCACAGTTGGGCAAATTGTTCTTGTAAACATTGATTCTGAATCTTTGCCCGTCGTTTCAGAAATTCATAGTTTTATATTTGTGCAGAATCATAAATTGGGGTGCTTCAAACATGCCAAAGCTTGCTGCTTGCTCCGTTGCCTGATTCATGCAATTCAGTAATTCCGCGGACTGCTGCAGATTTTTTTCAGGGTCTGAGTTTTGAATTGACTCTTTATCTGTCCTTCTTTGCTCTGCTTTGACATGCTTGTACATTCCCTATTTTTCACATTACATCTTCCTCGTGAGTCGTGATAGCATGCGCTTTTCATGCCTATTGGTGCGTTCTTTCCTTTCATGAACGATTTCTGAAGCCAAAGTCTTTTTAGGTGTGAGATTTCAGAAAAGCAGTGTCATGAGCATACTTACAAACTAAAACAGTAAAACTAGAATCGGAACATGTTGGCAATGCACAAGGTCAAATTCAACCAGGATCCATCTTTAGCCATCTTTCATCTATTTTCTGAGAAACAGAATCCACAAGACAAATAAAGCATGACAGGATATGGGTAGAACAGTAACCAAAATTGCCTAAAACTTGAATCAATGATAATTCCTAAATGCAGTGAATGTGGTCAACGATAACAACAATTTTGACCACTATTGCCTAAAGAATAATAGCACTCTAAGCAAGAACTAAACAAAGCTGAATCAAAGGAAGACTACTTTCAAGTACAACTGCTAAGCTTTTGGACGAACTGGTTGGTGAAGGAAACTCCATAAGTGTGCTCATCAAACCTCATTGCTTCCAATGGGGGGTTCTTAAACCTAGCAGAGGACGGCAGTTGTTCAATTTACACAGAATCCATAGGCTTTGTTTCTGGCTTTTCTCCATCTACAATAACCTTGGACTTCATCAAATGAGAATTTTGCCTTGAATTTAAGGAATTTCTTTTACCGCTGGTGGCTGACTCTTTCATCCCAAGGTAAGTATACACTGACATCCCTGCGAGGGCAATGACAGCTCCACAGAGGCTGGTGAATCCAGGATCAGATTTAAATACCAGATAACCAGAGAGCATTATAACAATCGTCTTGAACTGACCTAGCACAACATGAGCAAGAGCCGAGGTTGCCCTGCAGCATCCAAATTACATTGAAATATTAGGTTCAGGTCCAAAAATTTTGCAAATTCTAGCCACAGAAGAGAATGAATGACCAAATACTTTACGCTGTCATTTCCAAAACCCAAAACATGTGAGAACCCTCAAGACCAAAAGGGTACCGCATAGACAAAAAATTATGATTATTGTTTTTCTGATAAATAAAGTTTTTTCTTGTTAGTTGAATTCTAAAGTCCTTAGAGCATCTCTAAGAGTTCTCTATTTCTCTTCCTAATTCTTGTTTTTTAGCAAGATGAGAAAAATTCCCTCTCCAACAACTCCTAATCCTTGCTCCTAAATTTAGGCACTTGGTAAATTCCTCTCCGTCGTGCGTAACTTTGTGCGTAATCCCGGTCACACGGATAGACCTTCCCGCGCGGCGTCCATCTTGGCGCGCCTAGTTTTGCCGCGAGTCTCTCCTTCCTGCGCTCATCCCTACCGCCAGTTGATTCGTCATGGACATTGACGAAGGAAGTCGCTCCTCCATCGCTTGCCGTCCAGGACTCCAATCGACGCCACAGCGACCGTACTGACGAGGTACGTACTCCGATCTACTAGGTTTCCCGTGGGCTTGCTGCACCGCCACTGTCGCCATGGCCTCCTGCCGGCCACCGCCGCCGCTAGGTTTCCTCTGTTCCAGGTCATGGCCACCCCTTGCCATGGTAGCTCATGGTGGATGCTACCTCTGTCTGCCGCTTGCCATGGCTGGCTGTGGCTGGCCGTGTCTGCCTGCTGGGTGGGTGATGTTCCTGATCTATGCCCTGTCGTTGTTGATCCATGGCCATGGCCGGTTGTGCCCTGCTTGCGTGGTGCATGCTACTGTGCTTCTGCTCTGCTGGTTCTGTGCTACCTGCCTGCTTGTCTGTGTGGCGGCTGATTGCCTACATTGAAGTACTATTGCTGAATGCTATTATTCGATGAACGGTGCTGGTAAAATTACAGTTAAAAACAGTACTGATGACACAAGGAGAGATCAAATTTTGATTTTTTTTTATAAGTGTTTTAGGTACTATTGGAGATGGCCTTCTTTTTTTTCTCCCAAAATTTTTAGAAGTTGGAAAACATGGAGTTTTTAAGGGGGGGAATTTATGATACTGTTGGAGATGCTCTTATCAATGTAAAGTTAACTAATATATTTCTGTTTCAAGCTTGGGCATAATAGCAATATTTCATCGTAGTACTACTGGGACATGGAAATATGGCATATAAAACAATGTTGTAAGTTTAAACAATTAAAAAGGTGTGCTATTTGTTTCTCTTAGGTTACAGATCCTATTATGTTTCCGTACCCAATGCCAAAGTTGATATAATGTGTGTGTGTGTGTGTGTGTGTGTGTGTGTGTGTGTGTGTGTGTGTGTGTGTGTGTGAGAGAGAGAGAGAGAGAGAGAGAGAGAGAGATGTGATTCCACGAATTGCAAAGCCAATCATGTAACATTAATTGTTATGACTCACCCAAGTGCCAAAGCACCAGACCACTGGAGAAGGAAACCAAACAAAGCAGAGACGATAATTGCACTGCTGTTCTTGAAATCCCAATTGAAAGATAAAAGGCCTGGAGGATCCAACAATGGCATCAAAACAATAAAGAAAATATGGTGATTGGGGTTGTCTTCCACATTAACCTGATCAGACAACCTGGAGGTTAGTATAAAACATAAGGAAATACTTGCTGTCACAAAAGAGATAAAACACAGTAACAACTTACGCAAGAGCTGTCCAGTTTCCACTCTGTTGTAAGTTTGACCACAGGATTTTGTTTACAGCACTAGGAATAATCCAAGCTAGTGCTACACAAGCACCAAAAAAATTGAACTCCAAATCAGTAACAGTTGCAATGGCCACACCACATGAGACAACAACCAGTGTCATAACCTACATCCAAAGGATATATTACTTGAATTCTTTGAGACTGCAGTTTGAAAATTCTCTGATAACAATTAGACTAATTGAAGAATGGGGCAGTATATGGAGCATGAAATTTCTAAGAAATTTACCTTTCGAACGGAAACTTTTTTCTTCAAAAGAATAAACTCTGCTACTACTATGGTTGGAGTTACAGCTATCTTAGCCATCTGATAAAAACCTACACTGAAGACAAACAACACTGAGTACATTATGAGATATACTCATTCATGAAAAGGAAGGGCACATTGTATCCGTTAAACAGGGAATGTATTATTCATGTCACCTGTTATGCTTTAAGCTAATATTGGCAAGCCCAGTGGAGAAAGACATGACAGCACCTAAAGCAAATAATGAGGAGAAAGGAGTGGATTTTGAAGGAGGAGCAATTGGCAGCAAGTATAATGCCTTGAGAACAGCCATTAAAGCCAAAGCGAAAAGGTAATGAATTAACGACAGTGCGACTGGGAAGTTAAATCCAACGGTGCCCATCACCTACAAGGAAAGAAATACCATTTATAAAAGAAAAAAATGCAAATAGACAGACAGTGAAAGTTTAAAATGATTGGAAAGTCAACCATACCATTTTGTTTGCCATGATGATCCCAACAGCAACCACAAAGTTGAATGTCAGGGCAACAATAGGGCCACAAAGTCTCTGCTGCTGACGCTTGGCCCCTTCTGAAGTATGAAAGTCCTTGTACAGTGAGCCCCTCAGTTCCTCTAGTGCCCGACCTGGTAAGTATGAGTGAGAGAGTGTGAGACAAGACTTAGTGCAGCAGCCTTTTCCAATGAGATGGTTATATGTATCACCATTAAAAACGTTCTTAAAATGCAATCTACTCACCCAGAATTTGATTAAAATTAGGGCAATGGAAAAATAGTCATAAAGTCAGGCCTAACAAGCAATATTTTACAGTCGTCCGACTAATCGCAATTAATCACAATTAGCCATCCTTATTGGTCCCTGGCAGCCGATTTGGGGTACCGACGCGATTATCTCAATCAGAAAGTTGATCGTCCAATTAGTCGATGAATAATTAAGATTAATTGTCCGACTAGGACAGGGACGACTAGTTTGGTTGCTCTGCTTTTTGGGCCTGTTTAACCAGGCCTATATGTGACCTATTGGGCTTGCAATTTGGCCTGTTAGGGTTAGTAGAATAGGCACCGGAGGCACACAAGCACACCATGGTGGCCGCAATTTTTCCCCCGCACGCCTCCACTCTCCTGCGCACGCTTCCTCCCTCCCGTGTGCGATTCCCTGTCTCTGGTGAGCTATTCTCCTCCCTCGCGCGCTATTGTCCTCTCTGGTGAGCGGTGTAGCCGTCTGCGCCCTCTGCTAGGTCAAGTTGCGGCCGGTCTTCATGATGAGCTGTGCCTTTCCCCTCTCGATCTTCTTTCCTCCTCTCCCATCCCTCACTCTACAGCCTTGGCTCTCTGCTAGACTGCTAGGTTGCTTGCTGTGCTGCACTGTTGTTCCTTTGCTATTCTCTGGTTCTCCATCATCCATCCTAAGAAGTTGTGCTTGTGCAGATGTGGACTAACGATGTGCAACCGTGGAAGTGATCATGCCTCCGCCTGACCTTTCCAGATTCATCAGTTGGGTCCGATCCTGCCATGGCTTCCTCATCTACTCTGGATATTCCTTCCCTATTGAGAGGGCTATAGCAAAACTGCCTCCACATCTTGCTGCCCAAGCTGTTGACATCAAGAGGAAGCCAAATCACAAGATCCAGGATGGAAGTATGGGTGGTGGCCAGATCCTTCCAAGGAGTTTGTGCAGTGCATGTGTCCTGATATATGTATATATATAGTAGGCATATGTCCTGATATATAGGACGACTATATGGACGACCAGGGTCGACTAGGCTCAACTAATCAAGCTGATCGACGATTAATCACGATTAGTCTCCTGATCGGTCCCATGGCAACTAGGTTCGACTGGACGACTGGAAAACAGTACTATATGATATTCAACATACTCAATGGCATCAAAATATGTTTGTTACAAAAAAAAAACACTGGCCTCTGTAACTAATGTAATTTAAACATTCCCACGATATAAATGCTAGATTTCAATTAAACAACATTTATTGTGCCACGAAACTGTTAGCAAGCTCAACTTTTTTCCTGCGGTTGCGAAATAGCTATCATGTGCAATAAAACTTTCAAAAATCTTCATTTGAACAGGAAGAAATCATTATATACAATCAAACTCAATGAATTCGGCATGAAAACCAGAATCTTTCACCATCAATTTCATAAGCTGCCTTTAAAATGGCAAGGCTGCACTGCCTTGCACCCACTGGAAAGGCGGAAACAATATCTTCAGGCTTTGAGAAAGCGGCCGCAAGAGATGAAGTGATGACATGATCTGGGGACCAGGAGAAACAACAAACACTGGGATTTACCAACACCTGAGCAATGCCGAGGAGGCGAGGACAAAAGATAGCAAGTGAACTTCAGCATCCCAACTGCTTGTTCTCGGGTTCATTTACACATCAACAAACAAAAAAAAGTAACTATCCAATCATAATGTGTTAACGTTAGCCTCAAAAGTGAGACCACTGGAGTCAATCTCCAAACAATAATTTCCAAACACACCATTCCACTTCCACCACAGCAGCACTCAAAGCGGGGACCTTTATGACTAGTAGTACTAAAAGAAAGAGGAGCAAGTGAAACAGGATTACTGGAAACGGCATCGGCGCAGCATCTCCAAGAACAGCCTCCTTCGTACCAATACAGGCCATAAGTGTCCTCTCATGACAAGCACGAGAACAAGAAATTGATAGGGGACCGAGGGTCTGGGGAGTCTTAGTGCTGACCTGCCTCGCCGGCGTCGCTGTCCTTGCGCTTTATGAAGCGCCGGCCGCCGCCGGGGAGAATGGAATCCCAAATGCCCATTGCCGCCGGCGCATCAGCCGGATCCCCACGCTATCCGTCTCTTCTTCGGCCACCGCCGGTGCAGCAGAACGGCGGTTCCTGGGCCGGGGCCGCCGGCGCTGGGTACTTTGGAGCTCGAGTTCTCTGGGAATTGGGATACAGACGGGCTGAGCAGATGCAGGCTAGTAGATGGCGACGGGTCAGCCGGTAAATAGATGGTGGTTTTCTTCCAGTGCCAGGGTTCTATCTTCTGTTTATTTTACACATCATCCCCTGTTTGGCCGAAAATGTACCCTAAAGTTATCACAATTCCTTTTCTACCTCGTTATGTGTCTGACATATTAGCGAACAGTATATACATTCCTGCTTTTAGATAAGGCCAAGTTTAATAATACCGAGTATATTTCAAGATAGAGATAATTAATATTCTACGTCCATAAAAGAATTAACATTTTAATCTCTCCTCCATCCATAAAAAAAGAGAAACTATGGAATTTATGTCGGTCAAACTAGTTCAAGTTTAACTAAATTTATAATAAATAGTATTAATATTTATGTCTCCAATAAAATTTACTAAAAAGATATATTCTATACTTAATAATTAATCTAATTATATTTTTTTTATTATATAAATACAGTCGGAGATGCTAAATATACCCATCCCTATATACACACATACATCGCTATTAAATTCGAAAATAAATTCATAAAAAAAAATACATGTGGCAAGTTGAGGACTAGAATCTTGGTTAGCAGGTTCCACCACAATAAACCACCGACCAAGCTAGGTTCAATTTGCTAATCTAGTGATACTTATTTTATATCATAAATGATAGTAGTTTTTATATAACTAGTCAAAGTTTAAATTGTTTGACTCGTAGACTTTAAAAATAAAAATTACATCTTTTGTAGTAAGGCCAGTCTTAATGGAGTTTCATCAAAGTTTCATTAGCATTAAATATGCTGATGTGACACTATATTAATGAAGAGGGAGGTGATGAGAGTTTTATAGGAGTAGAGAGAGTTTTATGAGGATAAAAATTCTCTGCACTGTTTCAAAAATGTGTTTGTGTTGGAAAGTGTGCCATAAAACTCCCATTGAGAATGGACTGAGAGATACTCCAAGATTTAAGTCAAGCTTTTCAATTTTAACTAGATTTATAGAATGTCATGTAAATATGATTAAAATTAAAGAGGTTCGACTTAAAGACAAATCTAAAACGACCTGTACTTTAGAATGAATTAATAACATATATCTCTTACCATACACTTAATTAGCTAGTATTGCAAAACTTAGAAAGAATTCACTTTGCTTCTGATTTTCATCGTCGATTTGGTTTATGAAAAGTCAAAAGCTAATCAAAGGAGAGCAAACCCATAGCAGTTTGGGTGCAAAACTAGATTCTATTCTAGTACAAAATTCACAACACCTCTCTCTACTTTTCACCTACCGTAGAGGTGGCCAACTTAAAAACAAATCACCCACCCGTAGTTATAGAAGACATTTTTTTTTTGAGATGACATTTTTTCTTCTTCAAGTTGGCTCTGTTCACATATGAGTACTAGCGCTCCCCCTCCCGCGCGCGGGCACCACTCCGGCGTAGCCTCGGTGCGAGGCACGGCCCCGACTTGGGAGCAGGCCACAGAGCCCTGCTCGGCGAGGCACAGCTCCAATGAGCTCCTTGGACGATGAAAGGAGCATATTGGGGAAGACGAGGGAGAGAGATTGTTAGGTGGGCTCTGGTGACACGTGGGACCCATTGAAAAGCTGTTTCCCAAGAAGTTGTCACACCCAAAAAATTTGATTTTTGGACTATGAATAGAAAACACTAAATTAAAAATATTTAATAATTTTCTCAAACTTCCCAAGATCTTATTTATTTAGTTGCCAATTTAAATTAATGAAAATATGGGTTTCTAATTTTTTTACAATTTAATCTAAGTGTTTGTTGCATTAATGCTAGTTGCACCTTCTGTGTATCTATGCAAAATATTAAAAAATATGTTTAGGAGACATATATCTATGTCTAGGATTTTTTTTAGTTTTTTCTCGAATTTGATTCCTACTTTCTTAACCTTAATTTTTTTCATTTCCAAGCTTCCAGCAATCATTTTGTGAGCTCAAAATATTTTATTTAAATTCCTTATCCTTCAATAATCTTTGACATTTCACCAGGGATTTTTCTAAGTTTGAAGTATTTTCAATAAAATATCTTTGAATTTTTATATTTCATGAAAATAATTATTTTTGAAATTAGAAAATTTCTAAATCCTAAACAATAATGTTTAAGGCTCATGTTTTTATTTACTAATGGGCTTTAATGTTTATTTAGATTTGATGCGGCAGGTTTATGGTACAACATTAATTAGTTATATATTGTTAGTTGATATATAGGTGTGAAATTTCTCTCTCTATATATTTGCAACACCCGTCCTTAAATAAAGCCCATAAAACTAAAACTACTGTACGTGAAGTTCCTAGTTTGAGAATCTGGAGAGGCTCTAAAAAATAATCTTCAACACAACACACGCACACGGCACACCCGGGTCCTGGGCCTCCGCCGCGTTGTAATCCTTTTCAGTTTTCGCCCCAGCTCACGCACACCACACTGGCCATCCCAATCTGCTGACCTGTCGTTGTCCAACATCGTTTAGTCTGGCTGGCACAGCACAGAGGGGAAACCGAACACACGCCCAGAGACAGAACTACCACGTGTCACCTTCGTCATACGTGGGCCCACATGTCGGCCTCAGAGCCGGCCCCCGATCAACACTGGTTGTTTAATCCCCAGCCCAAATCTGCCCCGCGTTTAATCGCCACCATGGCTGCCCCACCAACACTAATCACCCCCCCCCCCCCGCCCCCCCAAATCCACCACCCCTCCCTCTCCCTCTCCTAGGATCTCCGGCAAGGCGAGAACCGAGAGGCGCAGGGCAGCCGACGCCGGCGTCGACGCTGCCGCTGCCGCTGCCGCTGCCTCAGCAGCCGCAGCCGTAGCGGCATTTTGTCGAGCATATGGCGCTCGTGCCCAGCGGCGGTGCGGGCGCTTGCAAGGACGAGGCCGCCCTCGGGCTGCCGTGGTCCGAGATGTTCCACTCCGCCTCGCGCCGCCAGCCCAAGCAGGAGTCCGACGACGCGCCGCCCAAGAAGCCGGCGCTTAAGACGGCGAGGGCCAAGGAGATGAAGTCCAAGCCGGCGTTGGTGGGGCCTGGAGCCGGAGCCGGCATCGAGGGGCTGTCGCTCGAGCCCGACGCGCGCCTGGCGCTCTACATCGCCATGGCGCACGCGGGTCTCGCCACCGCGCTGCTCGTGCTCTACGGCCTCTACCTTCTGCTCGCCGACTTCCTCCGCCCGCTGCAGTGGGCACTGCTCTGCTCCGTCCCGCTCCGTGAGACGCAGCGCGCGCTCGTCGCCTTCTGGGAGCCCCCGCTCCGCGGCGGCCTTAGCGCCGCACTGCTCGCGCTGCCGCTCGCCGCTCTACAGTCCTCAACCGCCACTCTCGCCGACGTGCGCGCCGCGCTCCTGCGCCGCCCGCTCCCGTCCTCGCCGGCGTTCCCGCGTCTCCTCCGCTGGCTCGTCTCCTTCTTCTTCTTCCTCGTCCTCTTCGAGCGCCTCGGCGCCGCCACCGCGCTGCTCCTCCTCCTTCTCGCGCTCGCCTTCTTCGCCGCGTCCCCCAAGCTCAAACGCGCCGCCTCCTCACGCATCTCCAGTCGGCCTCCCTCTTCGCGGGGCCTCCTCTTAACTGGAGGCATCCTCCGCCACCTTAAGACACTAGTCGCCCTTGGACTCATGCTTGGTATGATCGCCGGGTTCATAACTGGCAGCATCTTCTTCTCCTACAAGATTGGCCTAGAGGGCAAGGACGCCGTCATGTCCCTCAAGTCCCATGTCGAGAAGAGCAACTACTCTGAGAAGATTGGCCTCAAGAAGTGGATGGACGACAATGACATCCCTGGCTTGGTCGATCAGTACTCTGCCAAGATCTACCACACCGTGTGGGAGCAGGTCGACCAATTGGCTGTGCAGTACAACCTTACAGATTTCACTAGTGGCTTCCGGCATTTCTTGATCAACCAATCAGTTGACCCAAAGAACAAGGCACTCATCAGTTCCAGACCGCACCCATATTCAATGAAGTTGCAATCAATTGCGACACGTGTGAAGAACAGAGAGTGGGTGGAGATTTACAGGGAGCTTGACTCGTTCTTTAGGGAGCTGTTGATCACAAGAGAGGATTTGGTGGTCAAGGCCAAGGAGCTGGCTTTGCAGGGGACAGAAATCGCAAAGAGGCTGCTGTCCAGCAGCACATCGGTGCTGGGTGGTAGTGCCAATTTGATGTTATCAATTGCTCTCCGCATTGTCTCAGGTGCGGCTGAGGTGGTTAATTTCCTGTCACAACTGATGGTGTTCTTGTGGGTTCTGTATTACCTCATCACTGTGGAGGGAGGCGGAGCTACAGAGCAAATCATTGATCTTTTGCCAGTGTCAAAACAAGTAAAGGACCGCTGTGTTGAGGTCATAGATCATGCCATTAGTAGTGTCTTGTTGGCCACTGCCAAGATTGCCATATTTCAAGGGGGGCTGACATGGCTGCTGTTCAAGTTCTTCAAAGTGCATTTTGTGTACACATCAACTGTGCTTGGATTCATCAGCGCACTTGTGCCAATACTTCCATTTTGGATGTCCTCGATATTTGCCACAGGGCAGCTTCTCATGGAAGGGAGATATGTGCTTGGACTGGTGGTAACTGTGATACACCTCATGCTCATGGATTATGGCACAACTACCATTCTGGAGGATATACCTGGGTACAATGGGTATCTCACAGGCCTCAGCATAATTGGTGGCATGACACTGTTTCCCAATGCTCTAGAGGTACTAACTTTGTCTCACTTCTTTTGTAGTGCTAGTTTCATTTCACCATTTAAAGTGCTTCTATGAAAATTTAACTTCTGCACAGTTTTTCTTGCACATTAGTGTTTTAGAAAGCTATAAGGATCTGCATCATCTGTCTAGAACCAAAGGCAAGAAAGAATTTTTGTTCTCTAGATGTATCATTTCCCCCCTTTTTTTTTTTACTTAGATAGTTGTGCTTAAGTTCCTTTTCTCCACATATTTTCGGCTTCCTGCAGTAGTTTGCTACTATGTGTGCATCTCTATATGCTTTTAGCTGCATTCAGCTGCAAGTATTTATCTAGGTTAGTCAATGTTTTTTTTTTGAACCTTAGGTTAGTCAATGTTGGGAAAAGGTGATGTCATGTCGAATAATTTCCCATATGTTGTGTGTCGATGTATCGTATAGGTGTGTAGTAACTGTGTATATAATTGGTTTTGTGAAAGTAAGAAGATGCAACAGCTGTTTGTAAGCAGGAAGTAGAGCATTGTGGATGGTTGCTTCAAAACCATTCTAATTTTTGAGAACTGGATCATAGAAATAGTTTCACTGATATGGAGCTTTTTTTTTGCCTCATATATGTGGCTAATTTTTTTGTCACTGTTCTGCAGGGTGCAATATTAGGTCCCCTTATAATGACGGTTGTTATAGCGTTGAAGAACTTGTACACAGAGTTTGTGCTTGCTGATGGGGATGAGGCCAGCAGCTAGCATCAGATGCAAGGCTAAAAGGCCTGTGTTTCCAGAGAAATACTTGTGTAGGACTTTTACCTGCAATGTTCACATGACGGTTTTGCTCTTGTACCATGCCTGGGTATATATGCACAGCTATTGCAGCAGTTGTGATGATTTCCTTCTTGTTGCGACCTGCCCTCTCTGTAGCTGTATTTAATATTTATTGGATCGTTCCATAGATTTGGTTTTGATATCTGTGGAGTACCGAATGACCTCTCTGTCCTATTGAACTGGAAGTTGTACAGTATTTCCTCTTTTTTGTTTTGCCAATAGTGGTGGTCTAGACTAAGTTGTGTTACTAATCTTTTTTGTGGTTTTGTTTTGCCAATAATGGTATCTAGACTAAGTATATATATATAGCTTACATGCATCCAACTCTAGTGATTCCAGTAAATTAATATGAATGGTTTGTTAGGCGGCTTTCAGCTGCGCTTCCGGGAAGGGCTCAGTAGCAAATTGCTTCCAAGAGATTAACTACAGCTGTTCATCAGCACAAGAGACCCAGGTAGGCATGTACCTTGCAGTTGTACTAAAAGAGCCAACTGTCCAGATGGTCAGAATTCAGATAGCTAAACAAGGTTAGAATGTCGCTCTTGTCTCTGCATATCTGCATCTACCCCTGGCTTTTCTGCTCAGTTGTTTGTTTGGCACTAAAATTCCATGCAGTCCTGAGTAGTTCTGAAATACCTTGTTCTTTGGAAACAAATATGGATTGATTTATCATATGTTATGTCATGTACTTTATGTTAGCTTGTGAACCAAAAAGCTTTGTGGCTTTCGTTTCGTTGAAATTTGGTTTACACTGAATGTTTATGCTGATTTATTATGAGAGAAAAACATTATTCGTTCGATGAAAAGTAGCACTGAAATAATGCTGGTGAACAAAGCCTAAACTTGTTCTTGACCTTGAGTCATGGAATTGCATAGTGAACTTCATTTCCTGTTATGCATAACTTTTGAGTGAGGGAGTTGCCATTCCTTCGAAACTTGGAAGGCAACACTGGGAAGTACTAAATAATTCCCTTCTTTTCTAACTTTACTTTATGACGATGATTACTACTGGTCAATTTTGTAGACCCTATGCTCATCTCAAAAGCCATGTCAAGGTATGTTGTGTGACTCAACATCTGAAGTCTATGCTCTGGATACAGAGGCTATACTGAATTATTATAAAAGAAAAGGCTTTTTGACTAGTCTCCATTTCTTGCGGATGTTCTGGGCGATCTAGACTCTGGAGCATCTTTTAATTATATCTCATCTCCGAGTTTGTTGAACTGTTCGCGTTCGCGATGATCCATCGACGTTGACACCTGTGCTACTGTCAAACCTTGCGAGCTTATAAAAGTATATAAGCTGCCTCTTGTTTACCAAGTCAGGTCTTGGGCTCATGGTTGCTTGGAAAAAGCCATGTAATTTTATTCTTGGAAGACTACAAAAAAATTGTTCTGTGCAGTCATGATTTACCTCTAGCACTGATTATTATTGTGTCTGAGAATTATTCTTGGTGCTGGCTTGCTGGGTTGCACTTTTCTGTGACACCTTTGCGGCTTTGCTGCTTTCTCGTGTTGGCAGCAGGAGGGGCCTGGAAGTGGCCGATTGTAATTATTTTGATTTTGATTCGCAGATTCTTTCGAGGGAATAGAATATATTATATTGATTCGTATCTTTTTTATAAACAATAAGCCAGTTAATTACGCAGGTTCTTTAGAGGGTACAGAATTTTATTTTCCAGAAAAGTCAGACAAAATAAAATAATAATGCATAAAGAGAAGACAAATTTCATAAATGACTCTTCCTTCCGAAAGTGGCCACATTATGGTCGAAGGATACCGGTTTGAACCGTGACGTAAAGAAATTTGAGATCAAACTCAGAAGAATTGGATAGCTTTTCAAGAAAAGTACGTACTCTTAGGTCTGTTTGGTACAGTTTATTATAGCTTCATGAAGTTATTGTGAGTTGTTTTTTTTTTATCAAACATCTCTTTTCAAAACAGCTTCACCTATGAAGTTGTTTTTCTTCTCCTCTCACAAAGATATGAAGTTGAATGAAGCTGAAAATAGTAACTTATCACAACTCTCTTCCCCATTTCTCTCACATGCATACATAAAGTTGTTGATGAAGCTGTTTTGCCAAACACTTTTTATAAAATAGCTCAGCTTCACCTAGAGAGTTGTTTATAAAACTATTTTCTAAAAAAACAGCTTCACTAGTGAAGCTAAGCTGTACCAAACATGCCATTAATATGTTGAAAATGACCCAAATCAAGCCTAGGTGGTTGACATGTCCTGTATTTAAATCTAGTGAACGTCCGATGTAATGAAATTGGCTTGAGATGTAGTGTGACCATACCTCTTAGAGCATCCCCAAAAGACTTGCTAAAATTAGATGCTAAATTATGAGATTTAGCCATTATATAAAAAAAAAGTTCATCTAAAATGTAGAGTTTTACAACAGTCTTGTTAAATGGAAAACATGTATAGAAAACATGATTCGCTAGGTAAATATGGCTAGCGAGAATGATGGGATAGTCAGTTAAGTAAAATAGAAAACGATATACACAAGCTGTTGGAGTGATGTTTTTTAACATAATAACTATAATTAGCTTCAGGAATACATTTAGTCGTTGGAGTTACTCTTATACTCTCTTTAACCAGTTAAGATAAGATCACTTCTTCTCGGTCCTCTTTTGCAGTGGTGTGAACTCGATTAATCTTTTGAGCCAAATGCACCGGCAATACATTACCTTAGCGCATATATGACAATTAAGTTCATCAATCTTAAAAGTTTTTTGGATTCATAAACTTTTTAGGCTAGGAGTACCTCTTAGAAAGTTTATCAACATAGAAATGCATTTTTAAAGATGAAGAAATTTAACTCAATTCTTTTCTATTTGTCCGTGTTAATGTGCCACTTCGGGACCATATGTTAACACAAGGTTAGGGGCCAGTGGCGAAGTGGGGGCTCATTGCAAAATCAATTGTTGCACTAGCTATTGAAGCATCTCAGGTATGACTACAGATGCAGTCTTGTAAAGCATCTATGAGGATTATAGGCTACCGAAACTAGGATTATCGATTATCTATTGTTGTCACAAGGCGACGGCTAAAAAACAAGGATGGTGACGCGAGAACCAAATTCTCTTTACTACTGTCTCTTGTCCCCTCTTTTCCTTGTCCCTCATCCACAAATTGAAGCCTTTGTTTCACAGTCTTAGTCCGACCTCCGGCTATCGGCTCTTCTAGCTCCTAAATTTTCCTCCCTTGCCCACATCAACCTTTGCAAAGTTTGTAGATTTATGTGTGGAAAATGAATCCAAGTTTTTGGTATATGGAATGGTTTCGATCACCTTTGCATCCGGAAAGCATTCGAGTGGACTGAAGTTGTATTGGCACAGACGTGTGGTGGTCTTGGCTTAAAATTTTAAGCATTTTATGATAAGAAACAACCAATTAAAACATTCTATTTGAATTTAATTACTCCATCCAGAAATACAAGGAATCTAGATTTGTATCTAATGATTTTAAGTAGTAACATAATATTTCAAATTATAGTTGTATATTATCAATAAATATGGTTGAATTTATAGAATGACTTTGAATTAGAACAAATAAATGTGGCTTATATTTCTAGACAGAAGAAGTAGTTACTAGTACCATCAAGTAAGGAACTTATCACCATACAACCTATGCACCTCTATTATCATGGCTTTTGCAATTTCGTATTTAATTGTTTCTTTTTTTCTGTCTGTGCCATCTACGTCTCTACACATCGATTTAATCCATATATGACATGAAATACAACCAAAAGAGTTCTTTAGTTTTTCTTTCACCTTTTCAAAAGAAATGATTATATGAAGAATAGTATTAACATTAATTAATAAGACTCGAAATAGACATATTATCTAAGAATATTCTACTCGAATCTTATTTATTATGATAAATATTAATATTTCTTTTTCTTTTTATATAAATTTAGTCAAAATCATGATATTTTTTTATATTTTACAAAATATATTTATTTTAGGATCGATGGAGCAATAAAATTTTCTATCTTTGTAAGTACTCCCTCTATTGTTAAATAACTGTTGTTTTTATTTTTGTATCGTAAGTTTGACTATATTTATGAAAAGAGAAAATTTGCTACTAGACACTAACAATGATCTCTCTTTACTGCTGGATACTAAAAATAGTGAGATTTTTTGGAAGACACTCTGTTTTTTATTAAATTTGCTGGTATCGAATAAATCATTTTTTAAAAATCAATATAAAATCATATAGGTGCCTAAAAATTATACTATAAAATCTTATATGTTCTATATGATGAGAACTATAAAGTAAAAATATTGTTTTGCACTAAAATAATCATTTTGTTTCTCTTCATAAATAGGCAAAGTTAACCACTATTAATTTGTACATATATTTGTAGGACATTAAAAATCTTTAAAAAATCACATAATGCATACATCACCAAATCATGACTATGCTAAAAATACCAGCTCAAAATATTAATCAATTAAGTTTGATAGGACATAAGTCTAAAACTCAGTCATGCTAAATATATCATTATAAACTTTATTCTTTTGAGCTAATATTTTTAGCATAGTCAAGATTTAGTGATATACATATTCTATGATTTTTTTAAAGATTTTTAGTGTCATATAAACATATCAACAAACTAGTCATGGTTAAATTTGTCTATTTTTGAAAAGGGGCAAAATGGTAATTTTAGTATAAAATAATATTTTACCATGTAGTTCTCATCCTATATAGTGCACAAGGTTTCATAGTACAATTTTCCCACACCTATATGATTTATATCTATTTTATAAAAATATTTTGTTGTGCACGATATCTACTAGCAAAATTGACAAGAAACAAAGCGTCTTATAAAAAATCTCACTATTTTTATTGTTCACCAGCGAAGGATGTCATTTTCAATGTCTAGTAGCAAATTCTTCCTTATGAAAAATACCTGCTAATATATATTATGTGCCATAGATAATAATATGTTTTATGTAAAATTAGTCAAACCTATTTTTCAGAAAGTAAGAATAATATTTAGGTATGAAGGGAGCACAAATATTGGAGGCATGTTAGGAAGGCAGAAAGGCTTGTACAGTAGCAATGATCGAGTAACCTCAGTGGAGCGATGGTGATTAGGGTATTGCTCAACCCTACCCATGCTAATTAGAATAAATCGTACCCATTAAGGTTTTATTTGGATGTGCATGTATCTACCTTAAACCATATGGATTGGAGTGAAAACTAGTTCAAATACATTCCAATATTTATGGTTTGAAAGAGATATATATGTGCATCCAAACAAGGCCTAAAAGATCCATGCTCATGCATGAGTTGCTTGTACCCATGTCTATGCATGGGTTGTCTATACTCATGTCCATGCGGATAACGTGTATTCATGAGTTGTCTATATATAAAAAAATATATGTAAGATTATATGGTATTATCAATCTCTACCTACTTAATAAAAATGAGCATATCATAAAATTTGTATGATGCAACATGGTTTGCAATATATATATATATATAAACTTGTAGATATTTAAAAGATATAAACATATGCATGTAACAAATTTAGGAATACATATACCTGAATCTGAGACGTAAATTGGCTATATATATTGTCCATGAGTTTACGGGTTTGGAGTATATAATACCACCCATGCTAATTAAAATAAATCCATACTTCGGAGTATATAAATAGCGATTAGGGTATTGCCCAACCCCACCCATGCTAATTAAAATAAATCATACATATTAAGACTTTATTGGATGTGCATGTATCTACCTTAAACCAAATAAACTGGAGTGAAAACTAGTTCAAATACATTCATACTTATGGTTTGAAAAAGATATATGAGTATCCAAAGAAGGTCTAAGAAATCCATGCCCATGCATGGGTTGCCCATACCCATGCTCATACATGGGTTGTCTATACTCATGTCCATGTGGATAACATGTATCCGTGGTTTGTCTATATCAAAAAAAGAAAATATATGTAAGATTGTATGGTATTATCAATCTTTAGGTACTTATAAAAATGAGGTCATCACAAAAATTGTATGATCTAAATATATGCAACATGGTTTGCAAAATATATATAAACTTGTAGATATACAAAAGATATAAATATATGCATATAACAAATTTAGGAATACATATACCTGAATCTGAGATGCAAACTGACTACTAATGATAAATTTAGGAGTATATATTACGAGTTCTTGCAAAATATATATAAACTTATAGATATACAAAAGATATAAATATATGCATATAACAAATTTAGGAAGGCAACGTATGCTATGGAAACCAGGTTCCCGTGGAAACTATGGAAACTCACACGTGGATCGCTGGATCTAAATCCGATAGATATGACTAATGGTGTGAGATTAGCAATTAACCCCTCCCACTGCATCCACATCGCTAATCACTCGGCGTGGATGAGTGGGAGGGGTTAATTGCTAATCTCCCATCATTAGTCATATCCATCGGATTTAGATCCAGCGATCCACGTGCGAGTTTCCATAGTTTCCACGGGAACCTGGTTTCCATAGCATACCTTCCCATTTAGGAATACATATACCTGAATCTGAGATGCAAACTGACTACTAATGATAAATTTAGGAGTATATATTACGAGTTCGGAGTATATAATACCATATTTATGTCACCATATCCAATGATATATTTATCATGGATAAGGATTTTAATTTATATACTCAAACCTAATAATAATAAAGTAAAGATCCATCAAATTTGGGGTCGAGTACCTGGCTGCCCTGACATTGCCTCCCAGGCTTCCAGTTCCAACGGACGAGACGAACGGAATGGACTGAGCTGCGCCTGCCCTGACGGACGGGGGCGGTCGGTTCGGTTCGTTTGAAAGTCAGCAGCGACGAACGCGACGCGGGGTGGACTCGCCCCGTCTCCCTCCCTCCCTCGAATCCAAGCCTTCATTGCCTGAGACGAACCTCCCATCCACCACCTCCTCCCTCCGCGGCCCCTCGACCTCCCAACCAGCGAGTCATCAATCGCCCTCAACACACGCGGTTCCGGTTCGTTCTTTACTGGTTTCCCGGAGGGAGGCCTTTCGTGTGTGCGCGTGTTTACGCTGGCTGCGGCCTCTTCAAGTCGTCTTCTTGCACAAGCACACCCCTCTTCTCTCCCGGATTCATGCTTCGTCTTCCATTGCTTTTTTTAATCCCAACAAAGTGAGCAGCAGCAATTAGAAGAGAAGACGAGAAAGGAAACTCCAGAGAGTCGCGGCTTCTTGGATTGCTTCGGTTCCATTCTGATTCGATTGGAGGAGACGGAGTGACAACGCCCCCCAAATCGAGTCCAATTTCTTGGCAACAGCAACAGTAACAAAAACCAGATTCTGGAATTCGTCCCATTTTTCCCTACAGTACTAACTAGTATATAGAACCCAAAAATAAAATGAGGCTGGTGGTGCGCGTCATCGAGGCGCGGGGCCTCCCGCCCACGGACGCCGACGGGACGCGGGACCCCTACGCCAAGGCGCAGCTCGGGAAGCAGCGGGCCAAGACCAAGGTGATGCGCAAGACGCTCTGCCCCACCTGGGACGACGAGTTCGCCTTCCGGGTCGGGGACCTCAGGGACAACCTCCTCGTCTCCGTGCTCCACGAGGACCGCTACTTCGCCGACGACGTCCTCGGCCAGGTCAAGGTGCCCCTCACCGCCGTGCTCGACGCCGACAACCGCACGCTCGGGGCGCAGTGGTACCAGCTGCAGCCCAAGAGCAAGAAGTCCAAGCTCAAGGATTGCGGTAAGGAAGGCCACAGTTATCTTGTTTTGTTTATTTATTTATTTGCACTTCACGTTCAGTTTGTGATTTATGTTTCGCTTCTAGACTTCTAGTTATTAGTTAGATAGATAGATAGATAGTTGCCCCATGTCCCATGATCATCATGATACTCCGTGTAGTAGAGATTGTCTCGCAAATTATTTTTGTTTCCTGATGATGGCTTTTGTAGGAGAAATTCGTCTCTGCGTTTCTCTGGCTCAAAACTACTCTGAAGACACGACAGCACTTGCACATTGGGCCTCAGATGACCTTGCATCGAATTCAGACAAATCAACTGAACTGGTGAAAGGATCTTCTTTGCCGAATATTCCTATAGATGTATCTACAGCAGTACCAGAGATCGATGAGATAGAAGCTGCCAAGGAGGATAAATCAAGCGCTGCTCCATCATTTGTCAACAAGCTATATCAAATGTTTAATAGTAAACCAAGAGATGCAGGAGCTCCTGCTCCACCTCCCTCCAAGCTGAACGACGTTTCAGATATTACGGATGAAACGCTGTCAACCAGCTCTGAAGCTCCCGAGAAGCAGGATCATGATGCCAGTGCAACTATGACCTTTGATGAGCTACTGAAGGCCTTCGGTTCTCGGCATGAGGGGAAAGAAATGCCTGAAAATTTGTCAGGTGGAGTTGTTCTTGATCAAATTTATGCTGTTGCACCGAGTGACTTGAACACACTTCTTTTCTCTCCAAGTTCAGACTTTCTGCAATCACTTGCTGAGATTCAAGGAACTACAAGTCTTGAAGTTCAACATTGGCGACTTGAAAATGACGGTGAAATCCTGAGGAGAGTGGTAAGCTACACAAAAGCTCCTACGAAACTGATTAAGGCCGTGAAAGCAACAGAGGACATGACATATTTGAAGGCAGATGGAGAGATGTTTGCAGTTTTTGCAGATGTTAGTACTCCTGAAGTTCCTTTTGGCAATACTTTCAGAGTGGAGGTTTTGACCTGTATAATGCCAGGACCTGAACTACCAGATGACGAAAAATCTTCACGTCTTATGGTCTCTTGGCGCATAAATTTTGTCCAAAGTACCATGATGAAGAGTATGGTTGAAAATGGAGCAAAACAAGGCTTGAAGGATAACTACGTTCAGTTCTCTGAGCTGCTGGCTAAAAAGTTTAGGCCGGTTGATGCAAAAGATACAACAGCCAGTAATGAAGTCCTTTCTTCTGTGCAACCAGAGCAAGAATCTGACTGGAAGCTAGCATTTCGAATATTTGGAAATTTCGCACTTTTGTCCTCAGTTTTTGCATTTCTTTATGTTTCTGCACACATCATCCTTGCAAGCCCTAGTATAATTCAAGGTCTTGAGTTCCCGGGCCTGGACTTGCCAGATTCTGCTGGTGAAGTTGTAATTTGTGGAGTTCTTGTTCTACAAGGACAGCGTGTGCTAAATATGATTGGGCGATTCATCCAGGCAAAGAGGCAGAGAGGTAGTGCATATCGCTCTTTTTATGTTGTGTCTTTTTGATGGGGAGTGTAATACATTCTTAACTCAAGTATTAATTCAGAACAGAGTACACATGCACCAACTGGTGAAAGTCAGAATATTCAATAGTTACAAGAGCATGCAGCTGTTAGGGTTTAATTCAAGTGCTTCCCAATAGGACTAACGGGTTACTGTGTTTTTCTTTGATTCAACAAAACCTTCAGGTTTCAGTTACTGTTTGGGATAATTACTCGTACAATCTGCCATATTGACCTCTTGGATTGTATATTTAGGTGATCATGGAGTCAAAGCACAAGGGGATGGCTGGTTGCTGACTGTTGCTCTGATGGAGGGAACCAACTTGGCAGCAACCAAATCATCTGGTTACTCTGATCCATATGTTGTATTTACATGCAATGGGAAGACAAAGACAAGTTCAATTAAGTTTCATACCCATGAGCCTCAGTGGAATGGTAAATCTATACCTTTCCCTTTTCTGTCATTCATCAGCCATTGCAGAATTCATTTGGCATACATTGTCAAGGAGTTTCTTTTATATTTTTTTTTATTTACCAGCACTTTTTAGTTATGCGGGTCCATTAATTGAGCACTTCTGTTGGACACTTTGTATTATTTATCTGTAATCTTGTCCTTTATAGAACTGCAAGTGGAGTTGTGTGCTATATAACCTTTCCAAAACATGCAGAAATTTTTGCATTTGATGCCATGGAAGATCCTCCATCAGTGATGGAAATACATGTGTATGATTTCGATGGACCCTTCGACGAAGTTGCCTCCCTTGGTCATGCTGAAGTGAATTTCTTGAAATATAATAATATATCCGAGCTTGCTGACATTTGGATTCCTCTGAAAGGAAAGGTGGCTCAAGCATGTCAGTCAAAATTGCATCTAAGAATTTTCTTAAATAATACAAGGGGTACTGAAGTTGTGAAGGATTACCTGGACAAAATGGAGAAAGAAGTTGGCAAAAAGGTGAGAATTTCCTCTCCTGTCATCAGTTGTGTCCAGTATTATCCTATCTTGGCAATATATTGACTTACCCAAAATTCATTCTACAGATTGCTATGAGGTCTCCTCACACAAACTTAGCATTCCAGAAAATCTTTTCTTTGCCACCAGATGAATTTCTTATCAATGATTTTACTTGTCACTTAAAGAGGAAAATGCTAACACAGGTAAATTTTCATTGTTTACGCTTATTTGCCTTTTGTGCTGCTTTTTTATCATATACTGCTAACACAGTATTATTACCAAGCAGTTAAGCTCATAATACTTCATCACCCTTGCTCTTATTATCCTAGAAACAAGCTGTCAGATTTATGCACATGAATTGTTATGCCAGGGGTTTGCAGATCTACAGATGGTAGTCAGACCCTTTCACCTTCTATTCCAGATCCTTTGTATTCATTATGATCCGGCTTCACAATCATGTTTAACCATTAACTAATATATTTAACTTATTTGTCTACTTATCTTGATTCAGTTATTCTAATCAGTGATTACTAAAGGGCATCGCTGTTGCTTTACACCAAAATAAGCATAACCTTTTTATGTCATCATGACTAAGAACTAAATCATGTCTGCCTGTGTTGCAGGGTCGTCTTTTTTTATCTCCAAGAATATTTGGGTTTTACACCAATCTTTTTGGCCACAAAACAAAGTTCTTCTTTCTTTGGGAAGATATTGAAGACATCCTACTGGTCCCTGCGACACTATCTTCAATGGGAAGTCCATCTCTGGTGATTATTCTTCGAAAGGGCAGAGGAATGGATGCAAAGCATGGAGCAAAGCAATTGGATAGTCAAGGGAGACTAAAGTTTCATTTTCAGTCTTTTGTCTCATTCAATGTGGCGCATAAGTAAGTACATTTTCTTGCATGATACATAGGAACCCAACTTATCATATGTGGTTGGTCATCACAAGAGAACCACCTTAAGAAGGGCTGTCTATATTTTCTATGTTTATTTACACATCACCTGTTTAGTTATGTTTCTCCATGAGTATGTTTGTTTAAAATGCCATGGCCTGCTCTACAGAACAATAATGGCACTGTGGAAGGCAAGGTCCTTGACCCCTGAACAAAAGGTACAGCTTGTAGAAGAGGAATCAGAAACAGAAGACTTCCAAGATGAGGAAGGAGAATCTTTCTTAGTGATAGAGGATGCTAAAATGTCAGGAGTGTTTTCATCTACAAAACCTTTTGATGTAAGTTTCCTTATTCTATCGAGACATAATATGCAATCCACCATGTTCTCCACAAAAGGATCAAAGAGTTACAGCTTTACATTGTAATTAACTTTGTCACTAGGTATCAACACTCATGGGCATATTTGAGGGTGGTCCATTGGAGTGCCGGGTGATGGAGAAAGTTGGCTGCATGGATTACTCTGTAACAACATGGGAACCTGTCAGAGCTGATATTTACCAGAGGCAAGTTCATTATAAGTTTGACAAGAAATCAACACGGCATGGAGGAGAAGCAATGAGCACCCAGCAGAAGTCCCCTTTGCCTAATAAGAATGGCTGGCTTGTTGAAGAAGTGATGACATTTGAAGGTATCCCTGTTGGTGAATGTTTCAATGTAAGAGCCAGTTCCCTTGTATTTTATTATATAAATTTCAGTGTCAGATATGTTGCATTTTGTATGATACTATATATTAGCATGCTTCAAGTGCCACATCTTCCTTTTTTTTTTATGATTGACATTCTTTGTCATGTTTTCACTTTTTATTAGCTTGATAATCTTGAATGCGTTTTTTGTTCTTCCTCTACATTATTTCTCTTCTTTTGCTTGGGAATTCCATGGTCAGCCAGAAACACAGTGACAAGGTGTGTTTTTTTGGATGCCACGCATGCTAGTGTGGTGGATATTGGCCATTTTTTCATTTGGGCCTTAATGATAATTACGATGGTGGCTATGCTAGAGGATCACCTGATTCTGAAATTCATGTGCGTTGCCATTGCAAAATACAAAAAAAAAACATTGCAGTATATATAAGTAGATGCACTTGGTAGGGGAAGAGCGAAAGAAAGACAAACAGTTTCATTGGTCATAGGCAACAGCCATCTCGTTTTTTTTCATTACTATGTTGCACTTAAAGTGTTGTACTTATTTCTTAATTCTGACTTAATTGTGCTCTCTCACAGCTCCATCTTCGATACCAACTGGAGAACAACGCATCCAAGCAGAATACTTGCACTATCCAGGTATCTATTGGCATAATATGGTTAAAGAGCTGCAAGAACCGAAAGAAGATAACGCAGGATATAGGAACCAGTGCATCTTCTCGCCTCAAGAAGATATTCAGCCAACTTGAGAAGGAATCTATACCAGCAAAGTAGGAACCTTGTTTTTGTCTGCGTCCTGCTTTTGCTACTGCACATATGCTGGCACTATGTTTGTACTTGCGTGTCCTGCTGCCCATGCTGAGCAGAGATCAGTGGCATAATGAGAAGTTGGAGCACAAGGCAAAGCCCTCAAGAAGATTTATAAAGCAACACAAAGCAAGAGATTTTAGATTAGAGAACTTTTAACTAACTGTAGAGCCTGGAATGTGGTTTAGCTAACCATGTATACATAATGTTCTAGCATTGTCTGACTTCTACAAAAGTTAAGAGGATCTGATATTTTTTTTTTTTTGAAACATGCGATCTGAAATTCTGAATCTTGCCTACACCCTTTAGTTAAATTGGAAGGAAAGGTAGCTTCCATGGTCACAGAAAAATAACTGTTAAGATAGCTTCCATTGTTACAGGAAAATCATTGTTCTTTTCTTACACTTTTACTCTCCTCTAAGGGTGTTTTGGAGCCAAGAATTGAGAAATGGAGGAAAGGAAGAAAATACAAGAGAATTGAGAAATGGAGGAAAGGAGAAAACATAGGAATATGAAAGCAGTGTAAGAGCACAACAGAGGAATGAAAAACAAACTACACAACAGAGGAATGAAAACCAAACTAGCCTGGTGATGCACCAAACACACCTCTGAGTTTCTCCTTGAACTCTGATTCAAATCGTTTCAAACCTTATGAAATTCGCTAACTTCAAGTGTTGTCACATAAGACAACCACCACCTTTTGCATGTGTTAGCATTTCAAACCATTTCACCAAGATTTTCAAACTCATTTGCAACCGCTACTTGATCCAACATGCATGCAAATTTAGATTGCTCAAGTGATACTAGATGACCGAAAGACAAACGAGGTTGTCAAGTGCTTATCTACTCAACCTTTGACCTGTGAAATGGATGCCCTACAAAGTTGCCTTTGTCTTATACATTACATTTCATCTCCTTCGATGGTGATACCACACATGCATTCAACCTCCATCAAGCCACTTGTAATCAATACAAATCTTCACATGGTTTGATCTTTCATGCATGAATGATATGATCCAATTAATGTCATCACATGGTATTATTGGTTTATCAATCACAATCTCGTTCTTCACCATTGCACTCAATTCATCAATACCAAGCCCTTCGCTTTAGCTTCACCACCTCGACAGTCCATTGTACATGAGCCTCTAGCTTTTCCTTCACACTAGCAATTCGTCCTTCATAGCCAAGCCTCATGAAAGGTTCTAATATCGCTAGAGGGAGGATGAATAACCTAATAAAAAAATCTATAAATACACTTAAACAAGTGATTAATAATAAAATAAAAGGTTATAAGCAAGTTTAGCACTAGCACTACCAAAAGATGCAAACCACCTATCCAGCAATTCTAGTTCCTAGTAAATCTATATCACACAAGGAAAAAGGTAAGCTAGCTATAGAACTAGATGCTACCTATCCTAGAAAAGAATAAACATCACTAGATAGATAACTGTACTTTAGCAATACTCCTCAATGAATAAACAATATTTTTCTCTCATAATAAATCAACATAAGCATTCAACATAAGCCAAATTTCAGTGAAAAGAAAAGGGCCTATACCAATGCGATGGTAGAATGTACAATTAATCAGTATGCAAATGAAATCATCAACAATAGAATTGACACAAGATTTTGTACCGAGGTTCACTTGCTTGTCGAAAAGCTACTCCTCATTATTGCGATACACCCACTTAGTGATTCACACGCTAATAGGATTGACGACACACCTAACCCACAACCAGGTGCCACATAATCAACACAATATGGGTGAAGAATCATGGCCCTATTGGTTTCAGTGATTAACGACAAGCAAAAGATTATTACAGCTAATGTGTGTTTTGCAGAGGCTATGCGTAGCTTAGCCATAGTGATCAATGTGAATGGGCACCATTGGTTATCACTAAGCCCTCAAGATGGATATCATTTCGGATTTCAAAGAGACATGATGAAGACCCTAGAGTGATAGGTCTAAGTGCCATAAGGAGATGAAAGACACTTAGTATAGATAGGGCTTCTATTTGATCTTTGACCGTACTATGAAGAGGGGTCTAGACTAGTAGCTTGACTTAGGAGAGCTTCATGACTTAGGTGTGGTGCACACTTGACAAACTTAGCTCTAAGTAAGCCTATGGTGACCGTAAGATAGCCTAAAACAACTTCCATATTCATCGCGACGAAAATCGAAGTTGAGAGAGAGCTTTTCTGGGCGTCGGACGCTAAGGCCAGAGGCGTCGGACGTTGTCTGGCGCGCTAGATGCTGGCGACGGACGCTGGGGTGAAACCCTAGCAGCGCTCGTCGGCGTAACAGAGAGCTCCAGAAATGCCTGTTTTGCGACGGACGCGTCTGTTGACAGGGCGTCGGACGCTGGCGAGTGTCCGGGAATATTTTCCCAGAAACCCGAGAGCAGCCAGTTGGCGCCGGACGCTGCAGTGCAACGTCTGTCGCCTGCTGACGTGAATAGGAACTAGCCATTGGGGCTAGCGACAGAGCGTCCATCACCAACTTAAAATGCTTGTTTCTCAGCCCGAGGGCTGAGTGTGTGGGGGAGTATTTATACTCTACCTCTTGACTTCCCACCTTGCCTTTTCTCATTTTAGTTGCTGAGAAGTTCTTGTGAGTGTGGGAAGATAGCAAGAGCCCTAGGGAGAGGGAGTGATTCGCAAATCCATCCATCCATCTCTCTGTAGTTCATCAAAGAGATCAAGTGTGCATCAACTCTAGTTGTGAGGCTTGATTGAGTCAAGTGAAGGTTGAAGCTTGTTACTCTTGGTGATCGACTTCACCTAGACGGTCCGGTGGTGCTTCGGAGGAAGGTGATCGCCAGAGGATTGTCGGCGGCCCTTCTCCATCGACTTATGATCAGTTGTGGGCGGTTCACGAGCCGGAGTGGCGAAGAACCAGTCCGTAGAGAGCACTCATCCCTTGCGCGGGATTGAGGGGGAGCAATACCTTGTGAGGTGCTCCAACGAGGACTAGGGGGAGTGTCGACTCCTTGATACCTCGGCAAAACGTCGCCGTGTCAAGAATCTCTTTCCTAGCTCTTTACATTCCGCACTTGTTCTTAATTCATACTAGAATTGTGTAGGGGTTCTTCCATTCCTTGGCTTGCTACCGCTTTCATAGTCTAAGACACACAGATGCTAGGCACGGGGTGATTGACATTTGTTTAGGATTTCATATTTGCTTTAGAAATTTGAAATAAGTCCAATTCACCCCTTCTCGGGCATCTTGATCATTTCAATTGGTATCAGAGCCTTGTTGCTCTAAATTAGGCTTCACCACCTAGAGCAAGATGTCTCATGGGGATGGTCCACCACCTATGTTCGATGGTGAGGATTTTCCTTATTGGAAAGTCTGAATAGAAGCCTATCTAGAGGTCGTGGACATTGGAGTTTTCAAAGCTGCGACTAAGGGAGGATCCTATTTCATGGAGGACCCCTACTTTGAGAAGCATAATGCCAAGGCAAAGAATATCCTCTTTTGCGGCATATGCAAGGATGTCTTCAACCGAGTGCGTAATGCCAAAGACACATTCGAGTTGTGGACCACTATTTGTGCGCTTCATGAAGGCACAAAGAGTGAGCATGAGGAACGCTATCACTTGGTCGTGGCAAAGCTCAATTCTTTCACTATGCTTGCTAATGAAAATGCAAATGAGATGTACTCACGTCTTAACATTCTTGTAGAAGAATTGAATGGGCTTGGCCTCACCCAAATGCAGCCCGCCGATGTGGTGCGCAAGATTCTTTGTGTCTTGCCCATTGACAAGTATGGCCACATCGTCACCGTTCTTCACCAAGGGGATCTCTCAACTTCTATACCAACACAAGTGTTGGGAAAGATCAATGCTCATGAGATGTACATGAAGATCGGTGATGACAGATATTCATCCTCCTCAGCTCCGAGAAGAAAGACAAAGAGAAAGAGGATAAGAAGGACTTGGCTCTCAAGGCATCCTCTTCGGAGAAGTGCAAAATTCAAGTGATGTATGAGAGCACAAGTGATGATGAAGATGAAGACAACATCGCTCTTATGGTGAAGAAGACCACCAAGATGTTGAAGAGTCTAAACAAGAATGGAGTCAAGTTTGACTCAAAGAAGAAGAAATTCTTCACAAGTTATTCAAGGAAGCCAATCTCCCAAATGAAGTGCTACAAGTTATTCATCTAGCTCATTCATGCACCGAAGAGAAGAAAGATAAGTTCAAGAACAAGAAGTTCAAGAACTACAAGAACAAGAAGGGTGCACAAGATGATTCAAGTGATGATGACAAGAAGCAAGATAAGCCTTACAAGAAGAAGAAGAACTTCGACTTCCACAAGAAGAAGGATGGCAAGGCTTATATTGTTAGTGATTGGCTCACCGACATTGAGGATTCAAGTGATTCCTCCTATGGTGAAAGTGAAGATGAGAAGGTGACCGCATTGGTGATTGGTTCTTCTACTCCACCAGCACCTCCTCCTTCATCACCGGGCTCATCCTCTGCACACCTATGCCTCATGGCTAAAGGTGACAAGAAGGTACAAAAAGAGGATGATGATGATAGTGGTGACTCAAGTGGTAGTGATAGTGATGATGAAGACACACCATCCTATGATGAGCTAATTAAAATTTGCAACAAATACTCTAGCATCATAAGGAGGTACAAAGGTAAAAATGACAAACTACTTGAAGTCAAAGAAAACTTGCATACTAAGCTTGATGCCTTGTCTAGTGTTAATGATGATTTGAAGCTTGAGAACAATTCTCTCACATCTAGCACTAGGAAGCTCAAAGCCTCACTCAAGCAAATGAATGAGAAACATGATAAGCTTGAGAGGTCAACACAAGAGCTCCATACAAGGTATAACTTGCTAAAAGATGACTACAACCAAGTAAGAAATGAACTTGGCACACTTGTAGTAGCTAATGAATTGCTTTCAAATGATCTTGCTACACATGTTTGAAGGACCGAGAATGGCGACCAGAGGGGGCTGAATGGGAGCCTCACATTTCTGTTGAAATGTTCGGGCCACTCTTCCCAAAAACCAAACCCAGTTGCTGGGTGCTCAACTTCCCCCGAGCAACGCGAGCGGGGATTCAGACGAAAACGAGCAAATGAAAGCTCACCGGTAGTGGAGAAAAACTCACTGGAAACCCCCAAGAAGAGTTAACAACCCCTATGAGAAAGAGGCGAGGGTTCCAAGCAAATCAGCCAGAAAAGCAGGCGACGGACGCTGGAAGACTGTGCGACGGACGCTCCAGGGCAGGGCGACGAACGCTGGCGACGGACGCTTAGGTGAGCGTCCGTCGGCCTTCTAGAGAGCCTGACAGAGACTGAAAAACTACCGAGGCGACGGACGGTCGGCGACGGACGCTGTGAAGATCGTATGTCGCCGTACCCGAGAGCAAAACAAAACTACACAGCGCACAAGACGCGACAGACGCTGGGTGACGGACTCTGAAGAGCGTCCAACGCCAAAACCGAAAGACGCAGACAAGCCGAGCGACAGACGCTGACGTCAGCACGTACCAGCGTCTGACGCAAAACCCTCGGAGCGTCCGACGCCCCCGACAGAAATGCAGAAACCTCGAAAAGCGATTTTCTCTTCGCCAAAACTTCCCAAAACTCAACCAAATGATCACCAACTGCAGCCAAACTTTGTAGGCATGATCCTAGTGTAGTTAGGGAGCTATCCCGAAGAAATCATCGCTCAATTTGGAGAAAATAAACGATAACACTCGGATTTGGGGAGAAAGAGGAAAACGAAGAACGCAACAAAGAAAACACCCGATCTACGCACTCGTGAGGTTTGAGGAGAATTCCTTCAGTGCAAAGAAGCTCCTCACGAATACGAACAACTTGGTTCAAACGGAATTGCAAGAGATACTCCCTACAAAGAGAAATCATCTCGGGAAAATAGGGAGCAAAAGCAAAATGCGAAGAACACAAGCAAAACGGGGACACAATCACGAAATCGAAGCCACCATGGCTTACGGAGGTTACGGCCTCCGATTCCTCGCGACAAACTCAAGTTCTTACAAAGGTTGGTGGAAGCAACCTAGGGATCTCATGAACTAGAGAGAGAGAGTTGGGGCAAATGATTAGGGTTCAAGAGATGGGATGAGGGATACCCCTTCACCCCCTACTTATCGGGCTTTGGCTATTTCCCAAAGACCCCCCTAGATACATTAAGTGAACTACCTAGCCTAAGCATTGCAGTCTAAGCTCCGAAAAATATCTCTCGCATTTTGAATGGACAGCCCCGCTTCCTGCCGGGAGTTGCCGTCGCCTCGACGCAACCTCCAGGATTCCGCCACGTGCCATCCCCGCTTCTCTCGAAGCTCAGCCTAGGTTTTGAGGCCCAAACCCAGGAAACCCGCCACCGGTAGCTTTGGGCTCAACTACCGAACCCCGAGTTTTGCGGCCCAAACTCGGAAACCGACACAGATGGTGAAAGGTCCTTGTGTGATTTTCGTAATTGAGTGACAACTTAGGTGGACTAATATGTGTTTAATGTGAGACACACAGGTGATTTAGTCCTTAGGTACACAAGTGTGAGCAACCAATAAAGTCATGGTAGAGAGATGGCTTGTGCATATTGATGGTGCTCAACTTGGTGATGAAGGAGTTTATTGTACATGGTACATGACATGGAGTCATGTGATCAAGGTGGAGAAGATCAAGATGATGCTTGGCTTGATGGACCGATTGCAAGTGTGAAGGGCAAGCGAGTGATGCTTGGCGTCGATGGACCAACGCAACGGTGAAGAGCAAGTGAGGTCAAGATCGATGAACCAACACGGTCACGTGATGATATGGAGTGGATCATATCATTTGTGATAGGTTGGTGCGTATGTTGCATCAACATTGGAGAAGAATATGAAATGGAATGCACAAGGCAAAGGTATAACTTAGAGCATTTCATTTCACCGGTCATAGAGGTTTAGAGAAGTGTTTGACCGGGTTGAGTTATAGGAAAAGCCGTACTATCAAGAGGGATGCATAGTAGACTAGCTTGATGAGGATAAGAGTGCTCAAGTTACTAGTCTAGAGACGTTTAAGAGAAGCGGTGCAAATTGTATACTTAGAAGAGTGCTTCGGTGGCTCTCTGCTGAGCCACCGGTACTACTGGTCTCCCACCGGTAGTACCGGTGAAGACCGGTGGTACCGGTCAACTCCCGGTGGGGTTTTCTCGCACGCGAGGGCACTTTGAAGATGTGCTGAAAAATGAACTACCGGTAGTACCGGTGAGCCACCGGTGAGCAACCGGTAGTACCGGTTGGCTAACTTTGTGCAACGGTCGGAAGGCTCCAACGGTCGGATTCCTTGGACCGGTAGTACCGGTGGTGCGTCGGGAGCTGCGGGAATAAATAGGCCGCCCCTTCCCTTGGGGCGGTGGTCACCCCCATTATTCCACTCCTACACCTGAGAAAAAGGGTCTCAAGTGCCTCTCTCTCCTTCTATGCTCCTAGGCTTCAATCCTTGGTGGATTTGTGAGAGAGAAGTGAGATTTGAGAGTGGAGAGGATCGATCTACGACTTGAGCATTTGATTTCCTCTTCTTGCCGGTTTGCTTTGCATTTGTTGCTCTTGGATTCTTGGAATCCTAGCTGGCTAGGCATTCTTCGTTCTTGCCCATGATTTGTTCATTTGTGAGGGCAATCGAAGTGTTTGTAATCCCCATCCGTTCTTAGTGAAAACCTTGGGCACTCTTTGTGTGGGCCTCAAGGGAGAGGCAAGGAGGTGAAAGAGACTCCGACCTTCGCGGTCACCTCAACAACGAGGAGTAGGAACTCTAGTGTAGAGTTGTCGAACCTTGGTATAAATCGTGAGTCTCGTGTGCTTGATGTTGTGGAGATAGCTTCGACTATCCCTTGCTATTGTGTTCTTCGTGTTCTTCCTCTCTCCCTCAAAGTTCATAGGTTGGGAAGGCCCGATCTACAAATTAGTGAGGAAGCAACCCAAGCAAAGTTCAACATCATCACCCTCAACCTCAAGGAGTGTGGGGAAAAGCTCGGATCCGAATTCAAAGCACATTACATTGAGATCCCGAAGCTACAGCGAGCCACCGGTAGTAACGGTCTCCTACCGGTAGTACCGGTCAGCCACCGGTAGTACCGGTCCTACTACCAGTAGTACAAATCAGTGGTTTGCATTCTCTATTCACTAGCTTGTACTTATTATTTATTACTTGTGCTAGTGTTTAGTGGTTGCTTTAGTAACTAGTATAGCTTGTGTGGCTTGCCTAGTTACCTTCTAGCTTGTGTAGCATAGAAGTAGCTCTTGAGTGGCTAATTGGCTTGTGTAGCCTTGTTAGTCACATTGCTTAGTTTGTGTAGCTAAGTAAGTTGAGCTCTCTAGTTGACTTGTGTAGTCTTGCTAGAGAGCATTGCTAGTGAGCTTAAGTGCTTTGTGCTTTGCTTACTAGTATGTGTAGGAGCTCCCTTTGCGCTTAGAGTACTAGTTGCTTAGGTTTGTGTGACCTTGCAACCTAGACTTGTTTAGGTGAGCTTCCTAGCTTGGCACCTTAGTGAGCCCAATTAGTATACTTTGCTAGGTGCTAAAGTTATAGATAGGGGGGTGTAGTCTTGGCTAGACCGATAGTTTTAATTCCGCATTTGTTTCGGTTAGCCGTTGCGCTTAAGTTTTTAGAAAAGACTATTCACCCCCCTCTAGTCCGCCATCTCGACCCTACAGATGGTTTTGAGGCCCAAACCACCAAACCACTCGACGCGAGCCGCCTTGTCTTCGCCCGATCGGACTCCGAGTCCCCTGAGCCTCCGCTCGACTCGCGCATCGACTGTCTTGACTCGGTCTACCTCCATGTCTTCTCGCACTCGCCGGTGCCATGTACTAGCCACCACAGCTAGTCCGCGCGACGCCCATGGTCCCTCAGTCCAAGCCCCGCTTCCGCCCTTCACCGCTCTCAGTCCATCGGCACGGCAAGCCTCTACTCAACCTTCTCCACGCCATTGACCACTGTGACTAGGCATAGCACCTGCACACCACAAGCCGATAGACAAGCACATATTTTTGCTTTCACAGAGGTTAGGGTAAGCCACTCAAACTGAAACACTCACGTGTTGATCAATCACTCATCATCAAAGCTGAACATACATGGGTACTTATCCACCATGTGTTCACAATGTTGCTATTAACCCGGTTGTTAAGTGTGATATAGATACTTCTTGTGAGGACTTGCTTGATGAAGTTGCTAGTGAGCAAAATGCTAAGTGCAAGGGCAAGAAGGTAGTTGAAGCCGACAAATATGATGACTATGTGAAGATGAGGGAAGATAAATCAAAGCTCAAGGAAGAGCTAATCAACCTCAAGGAAAATAAGCCATTCACCATCAAGTCAGCCAAGGAAGATGACAAGGATGCCATCACCTTGATCAACACACTTAGAGAATAAAATGCAAAGCTCAAAAATGACAAGATCAAGCTTGCAAGTGGAATGAAGAAGTTCACCAAGGGCCACAACCTTCAAAGTGAGCTCTTGATGAACACTATCATGAAGAATGACAAGATGGGTGTTGGGTTCAAGGAGAATCAAGTGATGAAGGCCAAAGTCAAGATGGAAGCAAAGAACTACTACAAGAACAAGGCCATGAACAACAACTATGACAAGCCAAAGCCTAAGCCTAGAAGATGCTTTGAGTGTGCTCAAGTTGGTCACTTTGCTTATGATTGCAAGACTCCACCACCCAATACCTTGCCTAAGCACACAAGGCCCTTTGCTCATGATGCACACTTTGTCATCAACAAGGACTCCAAGAGTAGACCACTTGTAGTGTTTATCGGGCCTAAGATGAAGAACAAGCCCAAAGTGCTATGGGTCGCTAAGGAGTTGGTTACCAAGGCAATGGGACCCCGTTTTAAATGGGTTCCCACACAATAAGCTTAACTCCAAGTTGCTTGTGTGTAGGTGAACTACAAGATCGGTGGAAGTCATTGGGTGATTGATAGTGGTTGCACTCAACATATGACCAGTGACCCCCGGATGTTCACCACACTTGATGAGGATTGTTCAAGTCAAGACAAGATCACTTTTGGGGATAATTCAAAGGGCAAAGTTCAAGGCTTAGGCAAAGTGTTTATCTCCTAAGATCAATCAATTTCCAATGTCTTGCTAGTGCAATCTTTGAGCTTCAACTTGCTATCGGTTGGTCAACTTTGTGATCTTGGTTTCCAATGTCTCTTCACTCCAAGTGAGGTTGTTGTGACTAAGGTGGATGACTCTTCATTGATATTCAAGGGATTCCGGCACAACAACTTGTATCTAGTGGACTTCACTTCCAATGAGGCCAAGTTGCAAACATGTCTTTTCTCCAAGAATTCTTTGTCTTAGCTATGGCATAGAAGATTAGCACATGTGGGCATGTCAACCTTGAAGAAGGTTGTCAAGAAGGAGATGGTTAGAGGAATCAAGGATGTGGTGTTTGAGAAGGATAAATTGGGTAGTGCATGTCAAGCCGACAAACAAGTGGCAAACACATATCCAACCAAAGCTTTCATGTCAACCTCAAGAGTCCTAGAGCTACTCCACATGGATCTATTTGGACCTACCACCTATGCTAGCCTTGGTGGCAACCTCTTTTGCTTAGTGGTAGTTGATGACTACTCTAGGTACACTTGGGTGTTCTTTCTTCAAGACAAAGGAGAGACACAAGGCATATTCAAGAAGTTTGCAACAAGAGCTCAAAATGAATTTGATGTGAAGATCAAGAAGATTAGAAGTGATAATGGCACCGAGTTTGTGAACACCAAGATTGAAGACTATTGTGATGAAGTGGGAATCAAGCACGAGGTGTCCGCCACCTATACCCCACAACAAAATTGTGTTGTAGAGAGGAAGAACCAGACCTTAATCACCCTTGCTAGATCTATTCTTGATGAGTACAACACCCCCGAGAAGTTTTGGGCCGAAGCAATCAACACTTCATGCTATGCGGCCAACCGGCTATTTGTCCAAAGGCTTCTCAAGAAGACTCCCTATGAGCTTGTGAATGGAAAGAAACCGGATATATCATTCTTCCGAGTGTTTGGATGCAAAGTATACATCTACAAGAAGCATCAACACTTGGGAAAGTTCCAAAGGCGTTGTGACATTGGTTTCCTTATTGGCTATTCGCTTAAATCCAAGGCATACCGTGTATTTAACAAAGCCATCGGCTTAGTTGAAGAAACGTATGACTTGGAGTTTGATGAAACTAATGGCTCCCAAGGAGCGCTTGAGAATCTTGATGATGTAGGTGATGAACCCTTGAGGGAGGCTATGAAGAATATGCCGGTTGGTTCCATCAACCCACAAGAGGTGGAAGAAGTTGAAGATGATGCAAATCAAGTACCTTCTCCACCTCACACGCCCCAAGTTGATGAAGAACAACTGAGGGAAGCTCAAGAATATACCTTCATCCCTCAAGATCAAGCCGAGGCGGAAACTCAAAATGTTGATGCACCACATCCCCCTCCTCAAGAAACTAATAGAAGATTCACACCTATACTTCAAGATCATCCACAAGATCTTATCATAGGGAGTCCATCAAAGGGGGTAACAACTCGATCTAGACTTGCTTCTTATGTTGAGCATCACTCCTTTATTTCCTTTGTTGAGCCTACTAGTGTGGAGGATGCACATGCAGATCCGGATTGGATGAATGCCATGCATGAAGAGCTCAACATCTTCACCCGGAACGAAGTGTGGACACTCGTAGAAAAGCCCAAAGGAGCAAGAATCATTGGCACCAAATGGGTGTTTCGGAACAAGCAAGATGATCAAGGCGTGGTTGTGAGAAATAAGGCAAGATTGGTGGCAAAGGGGTTCTCTCAAGTTGAAGGTCTTGATTTTGGAGAGACCTTTGCCCCGGTTGCAAGACTAGAAGTCATTTGTATCCTTTTGGCGTATGCTTCACATCACAAAATGAAACTCTTTCAAATGGATGCGAAGAGCGCCTTCTTAAATGATTTCATTAATGAACTTGTTCATGTCTCACAACCTCCCGGGTTTGAAGACCCAAGTTGTCCTAATCATGTGTATAGGTTGTCCAAGACGCTCTATGGATTGAAGCAAGCACCTCGTGCTTGGTACGAGAGGCTATGAGACTTCCTACTCAAGAATGGCTTCAAGATCGGGATAGTTGATACCACACTCTTCACCAAGAAGCTTAATGGAGAGATCTTTGTTTGCCAAGTATATGTCGATGACATTATATTTGGGTCAACAAACCAAAATCATTGCAAGGAGTTTGGTGACTTGATGTCCAAGGAGTTTGAGATGTCGATGATTGGCGAACTCACCTTCTTCCTTGGCTTTCAAGTGAAGCAATTGAGGGAGGGCACCTTCATATCTCAAGAGAAGTACACTCATGATGTACTCAAGAAATTCAAGATGGAGGATCGCAAGCCAATCAATACCCCCATGCCTACTAATGGGCATATCGACCTTGATGAGGGAGGTAAACCGATCGACCAAACTCTTTATCGCTCAATGATCGGTAGTTTACTTTACCTCACCGCTTCTAGGCCGGATATCATGTTTAGTGTGTGTATGTGTGCAAGGTTTTAAGCTAACCCTAAGGAGTCGCACTTAAGTGCGGTAAAAAGAATCCTAAGGTACATAAGGCACACCCCTAGCATTGGCCTTTGGTATCCCAAAGGGGCTCCCTTCCGTCTAGTTGGCTATTCCGATTCGGATTATGCCGTGTGTAAGGTTGATAGGAAGAGTACCTCCGGAGGGTGCCATTTTCTAGGAAGATCACTTGTTTCTTGGTCCTCTAAGAAGAAAAATAGTGTGGCATTGTCTACCGTCGAGGCGGAATACATTGCCATGGGAGCTAGTTGTACACAAATCTTATATATGACACAAACTCTCCTAGATTACGGCGTTACCTTAAAAGAAGTTCCAATTTTGTGTGATAATGAAAGCACCGTAAAACTTGCAAACAATCCGGTTCAACACTCTCGCACCAAGCACATAGATATTCGCCATCACTTTCTTAGAGATCATGTGGCTAGGAAAGACATATCACTAGTGAGAGTTAAGAGCGAAGATCAATTGGCGGATATATTCACAAAACCACTCGATGAAGCAACCTTTTGTAGGTTGAGAAGCGAGTTGAATGTGCTTGATCACTCTAACTTCACTAAAAATGATCTTGTGTGAACCAACCTTGCATCATGTGTAAAATTATAACATGGTAATTTAGTAATGCACATAGGCTTGGCTAACGCGGTTAGAATAACCGTCCTTAAAACGTGTGAAGAAGTCTAACCGTGGTTCAAACTTGCAAGCAACCTAGATTCAAATTCCAAGTATTGCATTGCATATGCATGTGTTGCTTGTCGTTTCTTTTTTGTTAAGTTTGAGCATCCTCTAGGTTCGCCACTTAGGGGGATCATTCCGAGCTCAAGATGTTTCTATACCCCTCTTGTGGCCCTATGATGTCTCCTTGGAGCTTCCATTCGAATATTTTGAACTAAAAAATAAGTGTAAATCCTATGGAAAAATACTTGAAAATGAGAGTTTGAGAAATGGTTCTCATATCAAGTCCAATCATGTGTTATTTGCATCTTATTGGGATTGAGACTTGGTTGGCAGAAAGGGTTAAAAATTAGATTTGAAAAACATTTTGAAAAACTCGTCGGACGCTGCCGATGGACGCTCGGCCCTTCATGCCTCAGCGTCCGTCGCGGTCGTCCGTAGATAAAAGTCGCTCGACAAAGGGGCGACAGACACTCCCTAGCGTCCGTCGCGGAGGCATCAGACGCTCCTGACGCTACATGGAGCTCTCTGGATACTCTCTATTCGAGCGATAGACGCTGCCCAACATCCGTCGCATGGGCGACAGACGTGTCTATCGCCAGAGGAGCTCTCTGGATTCTTATTGTTATCGCGCCGGACGTTGAACCCTAACATCCGTCAGTCACGACGGAGCATCCATCGCGAACTAACATAGCGCATATCATTTCGAAAACCGTCTTCCTCCTCGGTCTCTCTCAGTTCAGATCCGTACATGGCCGCATTTTCTAACCGTCGCCGCCTCTCGCTCCTCCACCCTCTCGCCCTCGCTTGCGCACCTCCGCCACTCACCGGAGCCTCTCACCGCCGGTGGGCTCCTGTTCTTTGTGCCGTCGTTCTCTCCTCTCTTCTGCGCGTGCGGTTGAGCCACGTAGAGGACCCGCGCGTCACCTCGTCAGTTGCTGAGGAGATCTGTTTCTTCGGTGCTTCACTGCTCTTTAATAGCAAGGGTTTCCCCTTCATTGCCCTTGGTGAAGCCCCTGTGCCTGTCTTTCCTTTTTCAATCCAAGGGGTGTCATTAAGTTCTCCTTCCAGATTGCCACCCTGACCTATTTCTGCTCCTTTTCACTATCTAGGTTTATGAATTGAAGTGTGATTGATTGAGGAATCTTACCCCTTCTATTTTTACTTGTCACTGGTTTGAGGTACTAATGGCAGACTCGATCTAATTCTCACCTATTTCATGCTTCTAATTAGAAATTCTCCACTCTAGCTATTTGATTATATTGTTATATACCCTATCTATATATCGTGCAGTTTGAGCAGTGGCAGTGAACTCGGGGCAAAGCCCGCGAGTACGAAATGAGGCAAAGCCTCGAGAGGACAATCCAGGGCTGTCGTGCCACTCTTGCAGAAGTTTGGTCAGTGGATTGTCAATTGATCAGTGTCAGTGGTTTGCTTGGGGATACTCTTGATTGACAGTTGATCGTTCAGCGACAGTTGGTTCTTCTCGTGGCCAGCAATGCCACACACGAAGAATGTCGACCCCGTCCCCGGTAGTGGTGGTGACCCTCCACCTCCATCGCGTCCACCCACCGATCGGGGAAAGGGCAAGGCGAAGATGATTTTGAAGAAGTGGCAGAGGCAGCAGAGATAGCCGAGCAGGGTGGACGTCACGCCGGCTTGAGGATTGGTTCCTCTCCTAGCCGTGGAGGGCGTCGTGAGTCCCCCTCTCGTTCAGAGACCAAGGTTCCTCCAGAGACAGAGACAGAGCCCCCAGAGGCTACTGAGGGAGAGGAGACCGAGCAGGCAGAGGCCACGGGCCACTCTTCAATTCAAGAGCTGATGGCCAAATAGGTCACGCGCTCTCGCGGGTCGGTGCCTCCTCCTAGGCCCGACGGTCCGAGGCGTAACGACAGACCTCCTCCACGTCCTCGTCTTCCTAACCTAGTGAGGTACCAGGTCAGAGCACTTTTGGCGAAGAAAATCCAGGAGATGAGGTTTGCTGACTTTCAGATGTGGTTTCCTGCTCAGAGAGACCCTCGTGCCAGCCATGAGTTCTATACCACAGTGCACGAGGATTTCTATAGAGGCTACGTAAAGACGGATGCACCCATCCGAGCACACAGAGTCTGCCCTCTTCAGTCTATTATAGAGGTTGGTGGTCTAGAGATTGCACAACATCTAGAGTATCTTCAGGGACTTATCGGATTGATTGGCCGTGTGGGAAACTATCAGCATGATTGGGTTTGATAGTTCTATGCCTCCTTGTGGGTCTCTCCAGACCACAAGTTCTTTCACTTTGCCTTCCGAGGGCGGGATGTCAGAATCTATGCAGAGAGGTTCAGGGAGGTCTTTCACCTTGAGGCTTCAGATACGAGCATACACTCACTCTGCTACGATGACCAGGAGGCATCGCGTCGTCTTCACGAGGGAGAGGTACCGTCAGTGGACTTTCTACGTCCTTGCTTTCTACAGCTGTTCGGGGAGGGGTCCAGTCGTCGCACTTGTGACCTCACAACGACTGCATGTATCGTGAACGAGGTAAACAGGCGTACCATTCTCCCCAGAGTAGGAGCCCGAGATACACTGACCAGACTTTAGTTGTGGCTCCTAGCTCACATAGTCCGGATGGAGAAGTTCGATATTTGGGACTTGATAGTCAGTGAAATGGAAGATATTATAGCATCAGGTTTCAGAGGCCACTGGCAGTTACAGTATGGGCACTGGATCTCTTATCTGATGGTGTGTCGTGGCGAGTAACATGTGCTCATGACTACTCTCACCAACTCTGCCACTGTCTTCCCGGATTACAACATGAGCCAGTTGGTCTCCCACAGTGGCAGAGGACGCGGTAGACGTGCTCAGGACCCTCACACACGCCAGACCGACATCTTGACGGACACAGAGGAGCAGCACGATGATGCAGTTCAGGGCTTGCTGAGTCAGAACTAGCAGAGTTAGACGCCCAGATAGATGCAGCTACTGACGACACCTACAGAGAGGACCTCCCGTCAAACAGCTCAGGCAAGGACTACCGGTCGATACCCGAGTACGTACCTAGGTCTCACGACCACAAGGCCGGTGGATCCAGCTTAGCTCCACCACCTGCACCAGACTCTTCTCAGGCTACGTTGATAGCCCTGCTTACTCAGATGCAGTAGAGTCAGCAGCGATAGACTGAGGAGCTCCTTCGTCAGGCTGAGGAGCAGCGACGCCAGTCTGAGGAGCAGCGCCGAAAGGCAGAGGAGGTTAGGAGACTAGCAGCACAGCAGCTCGTAGCTCGCAGCTCAGGCACAATCTCAGGCCAGACAGGATGAGTTTCAGCTCCAGTTTCTTGCCTACCAGAGGCAGCAGTCCGAGATACAGAGGACGCAGACACAGATCCTTGAGAGGCTACTTAGTTCCAGCTCCGGGCCCTCTTTCACTCCACGGCTCCAGTTGCCCGGAATGTCTCAGCAGCAGTTCACCTCCCAGCCTCAGCCTTCGCCAGTAGTGGTGCCTACTCCAACGCTACCGTCCTGTGGATAGCAGAGTCAGGCACCAGCTTCTCCAGTGTACCAGACCCTGATGACCCAGGTGTCATCATGGTTAGCCTCCCCTGAGAGTTTCAGACGGGCTTTACACCAACCCGGGGGGCTACCATTGAGGATGCGACTCGAGCCCTCACAACGTCTTACAGAGAGATCACCGAGAGAGATTCTCCTGTTGCAGCAACTCAGCTTGACACTCAGCCTCTAGAGGTTCCTCCTCCGACGACGGCACTCACTTGTCTTCAGTCACCTCGTCAAAGATTAGACCTGACTGTTCGACTCAGACAGTGACTACACCTCCACCGGTTGCTATCACCACAGATGCCACCACAGTTGCAGTTGAGGCAGTGGAGTCCGTGGCACCAACCTAGTCAGAGGGTCAGCCAGCCGAGATAGTGGTAGCAGTCGCTCTTGTAGTGGCACCTTCTCCTCCGCCTCGTGTCTACACTCGTTGGGTCATTGAGACCGCTACTACCGAGGCAGGACCGTCAGTGGCTCCAGAGCAGACTATCACACCTTTAGAGCCACATGGGGAGTTAGGAGAGTCAGCTACTACCGAGACTACTTCAGCTCAGCCTACCCAGACAGCTTCGCAGTCAGCGCCAGCTTCAGAGGGTCAGGCAGCAGAGGACAGTGACGACAGTCCAGACTACTCTCAGTTCGACCTCCGTCCTCGCACCACGATGACTTCTCTTCCAGATGCTCCAGCAGATCCCTGGTTTTTTGTGCTTGGCGCCAAAGGGGGAGAGAGAGTTGAGTATTAGAGATAGGGGGAGGGATTTGGATCTTACTTGTGTGATTTATGTTCCCCCGTACTCATGCATCATGTCTACTCTTTTGCATTTTTTATATGTGTGATGTTTGTGATTGTGAGTTTCTTATGTGTGACAAACTCTTGTGATTCACTAATATATCATGTGAGTTGTCATTGGTTTCATGATATGTCTCCACTCTATTGGTTGAGCTTCTGCGCCATACTTTGATATCTTGATGAGAATATCATGAGGTACTCCGTTTCTATTTCATATTCATTGAGTACCATGTTTGTGGCTTGGCTAGGATGAGCAAATATCATTCACTCTTATTCACTAACCCTTGCTCAACCCATCCAAGTCACTTGAAATCCTAACTCAAAATCTTATACTCGGGGATAATTGTCGTCAATCACCAAAAAGGGAGAAATTGAAGAATTATGGCCCTATTGGTTTCGGTGATTAACGACAAGCAAAAGATTATTATGGCTAATGTGTGTTTTGCAAAGGCTATGTGTAGCTTAGCCATAGTGATCAATTTGAATGGGCACCATTGGTTATCACTAAGCCCTCAAGATGGATAACGTTTCGGATTTCAAAGAGACATGATGAAGACCCTAGAGTGATAGGTCTAAGTGACATAAGGAGATGAAGGGCACTTAGTATAGATAGGGTTTCTATTTGATCTTTGACCATACTATCAAGAGGGGTCTAGACTAGTAGCTTGACTTAGGAGAGCTTTATGACTTAGGTGTGGTGCACACTTGACAACCTTAGCTCTAAGCAAGCCTATGGCGACAGTAAGATAGCCTAGAACAACTTCCATATTCATCGCGACAAAAACCGAAGTTGAGAGAGAGCTTTTCTGGGCGTCGGACGCTAAGGTCAGAGGCGTCGGACGCTGTCTGGCGCACCAGACGCTGGCGACGGACGCTGGGGTGAAACCCTAGCAGCATCCGTCGGTGTAACAGAGAGCTCCAGAAATGCCTGTTTTGTGACGAACGCGTCTGTCGATAGGGCGTCGGACGCTGGCGAGTGTCCGGGAATATTTTCCCGGAAACCCGAGAACAGCCAGTTGGCGCAGCGTACGTCGCCTGCTAACGTGAACAGGAACTAACCGTTGGGGCTAGCGACAAAGCGTCCGTCGCCTAGTGATAGAGCGTCCGTCGCCAACGTAAAATGCCTGTTTCTCAGCCCAAGGGCTGAGTGTGTGGGGGAGTATTTATACTCCACCCCTTGCCTTCCCACCTTGCCTTTGCTCATTTCAGTTGCTAAGAAGTTCTTGTGAGTGTGGGAAGAGAGCAAGAGCCCTAGGGAGAGAGAGTGATTTGCGAATCCATCCATCCATCTTCTCTCTAGTTCATCCAAGAGATCAAGTGTGCATCCACACTAGTTGTGAGGCTTGATTGAGTCAAGTGAAGGTTGAAGCTTGTTACTCTTGGTGATCGACATCACCTAGACGATCGACATCACCAAGACGGTCCGGTGGTGCTTCGGAGGAAGGTGATCACTGGAGGATTGTTGGCGGCCCTTCTCCATCGACTTGTGATCGGTTGTGGGCGGTTCACCGAGCCGGAGTGGCGAACAACCAGCCCATAGAGAGCATCCCTTGCGTGGGATTGAGGGGGAGCAATACCTTGCGAGGTGCTCCAACGAGGACTAGGAGGAGTGTCGACTCCTCGATACCTCGGCAAAACATCGCCGTGTCAAGAATCTCTTTCCTAGCCCTTTACATTCCGCACTTGTTCTTAATTCATGCTAAAATTGTGTAGGGTGTTCTTCCATTCCTTGGCTTGCTACCGCTTTTATAGTCTAAGGCACACAAACGCTAGGCACGGGGTGATTGGTATTTGTTTAGGATTTCATATTTGCTCTAGAAATTTGAAATAAGCCCAATTCAAACCCCCTCCCCCCCTCTTGGACATCTTGATCCTTTCAATGGGGATTCACAAGCTACGAGCAATCCACTAGAGATGTCTTTGATGAACTCTCACGGGGAAGGCTCAAGAACCCCTCACAATCCATCGATCGGAGCCAGAGACAATCACCAATCTTCGCTCGACAATCCATGTTGCTCCAAGCCGTCTAGGAGTCTATAAACTCCAAGAGAAACCGCAGCAATGCAAGCCCATGTGCCACTACATGCGCCAACGTGATGCAAATGCACTAGCTTGCTCTCCAAACTCACTAGAATGATCAACAATCAAGTAGGAGTGGTAGGAGTGGAGTATCTTAACTCTAGGGGATGCCAAGTGAAGCAAATGAAGAAAAGTTGTGTCCCCTAGTTGACAATCTAAAAAATAAAAATTATTAACTACTCTATTAGTTCAAATTACTGTTTATTTACTTTGTCCTAAGCTAATTTGTACTAATAGAAAAATATAACCCATAAAATATCAAATTCATTTCTTTAAAACTTTATAATGTACAAGCTTAGGTAGATTCATTGAATTACCCTAGTAAAAACTAATAAGTGTCATTTTAGACATCTACGTCTTCAAAAAACAAGGTTTGACCGCTTTTTGGGAGTTACAAAAAATTCTTAAAACAAGAGGACAGTTTCATAAAAGATAAATATTTAAGACAAATAATCACATAATTTTATATATTTTGAGACAAATAATCATATTTTTAAAAATATCCAAACTCAATGCATAAAAATTAATATGCAATCAAAGCTTGAAATAGTTGATTTGACAATTCTCAAACATCACCGCTTATTTGTAATGTGGGGAAGTAAATTTGTGGTCAGATGGAGTAAAATATAACGGTGTACAACTCATAAACAAAAAAAAAAGCATACTTTCAAAAAAATAGCAAGAAAGCAGTGTTCCACATTTGTTTTCCAAAATAACCAGAGTTTCAACAAAAAAAAGGACAAAATTCTACCCGCCAATATTGCTGTTTAGTACAAGAGGACGTATTTGAAGTTTGAGCAGATGCTCACTTGCTCAGTACTCGGTACACAATACAGATAATAACATCGAGTCAATCTGAGGTTGGTTTGGAGTTTGGACAGAGTGAGCACAGAAAGCTGGTGTCCACTCTCCAGTTCCATGGGTTCCACCACCAACTTAGGCCTTGTTTGATGCACATGTATCGGCCTCAAACCACATGGATTGGAGTGTATATTAGTTCAAATACACTCCAACACATGTGGTTTGAGGGAGATACATACGCTTCCAAACAAAGCTTTAAAAAGATCAAACTTGACCACCAGTTTGACTTCGACTTGGTAATTACACTCATAATAGCTGAAACTCCAGATCCCACCAAATTTTACATCATAATAATAGAAGGAAACTTCACAGGTCACATCTAAAGCCATTTTTGTCTAATCTGGACTAACACCTCCAAAAACACTGCAGGCGCCAACCCATGTACGTGGACTGATGCCAGAGTCAGCAGAATGGAGATCAAAATGCAACAAGTCTGTTTAGCTGGGTTCAGGCTAATTCACAAAAGGTGAACAGAGACTCAAATCGCTCCAGCAAAAAGAAACGGAAGATGCGGTTTCCATCCACTGTACAGGAGGGGAAAAAAGGAGGATCCTCATCCAAAAACTTCTGAAACATCCAAATATTTTTGTATTTTTTTTATCGTACCGGCGGCTTTGTCCCTTTTTTTGTTCTTTTCGAAGGCGCAATTGGCCCAATAGCTTGGATTGCCAGTGCTTTTGTTCTAGCTGTAATGAGCCTTGGTTTAAGTTTGCTAATCTAAAACGCTTCAGTAACTCCTTGTTTGGCAGAGCGGATCATAGTCATATGCTTCACCAGCCTTAACAAATCGTCCCTTGACCCTCTTTCGCACATCTGCTCTAGCCTTGCGAGAAGCATATCTGATCTTCTTGTCGAACCTGTCAGAATGAACAAATGACCACTTAGGTGACTGGCGTTCAAAATATTGATTGCTCCAACTAAATACCTTTTACTGAGTTCCCATATGGTATAAACCAGCACAATGTTACCAGTTAAATCACAGAAAGGATTTACAAGAGATGAACTTACTTTCTTCTCTTCTTCTTCTCCTTGTATCTAGTGAAAGCGCTGTCTCTACTACCTCCAGCAATTGAGCCCTCAGGGCCAGGAGGCTGCCAAGGAGGCTCACCCATAAGGAGCAATGATGATACCACACAATCTTGGTGGTCTCCAGCACTACTCTGACCAGTCAAACCAGAAAAGGAAAGAGACAGACTAGACCTAGCCTGCCTCAAAGGGATACAAACACTAGAATCACCTTTCACTCCTGGGTTTGACATCCCAGAGTCAGCAGATACCGCATTGCTATTTGCAGGCTGCTTCAGCTTGGATTGCTGAAAAGCATGAGACATGAACCCTAAAATTATCAGATGATAAACAAAGGTCTAATTTGTCCAAACAAAACTGGCTATGAGATGACACCAAATGGATTACAGATCTTCTGACATGCATTTAATGTTTATAGGTTACAATTTTACAGTCCTAGCTGTGGCTACTGGTTACTTCTTGAACACAACACCAGATACGTAAATTCGGCACAAGCTCTACCTCAAGACCCAAGACAAACAGGAAGAAGCCAAGATTGTTCCTGACTTTTTGCACTTCAGAACAGTCAACAGTTTTGAACAGTTTGTCAATAATAAGCTATGAATAAGAGAGAAAACCTGGGCCCCATATACCATATTATCTTCTGAAGTCCCAACTCTTGCTAAATTATTACTTCAATTGTATAAAAGGTTAAACTGAAAGATATGAGTTCATGATGAATAATCTAGCTACCATTTCATTTATTGCCTCGCTGCTTTTCTCAAATAAGGATTATAACTGCACATGGAAAAACTTATCACTCAGTTCAATTTGGCAGTAGGTTTTCCATCTGAACTTTGATGGGGTAACAGAAAAGGGAGCGTATGCTATGAAAACCAAAGAGTTGTGCAAACTATGCAAACTCTAATCTAGACCACTAGACGCTAATCTGATGGTTAGAAGTAAAGGTGAGTTATTTTAGCACTTAACCCCCCACCGATCACATCTAATCTAAGATCTTGCAAATCACTCCAGCCTCGCGCCTCTGTACGGTTCCAATCCGGCTCCTCGCGAATTCGCGATCCCAGTACGAGGCAGAGCTGATGAGCAGGCTGCAGGCAGGCTACTGCTGCCGATAGAGGCTGCTGGTGACCACCGAGTGGCTCGTCAGGTGCATCGCAAGATCATACACCGGCATGGGGACGACCTTGGACGATCTGCTTTAGGTTGGTTCATTGAAACATGCACAACAGACAACACTACTGCATCATCTTCATCAGTCACCATTCTGATTATTATGCGTGACTGAAAATCTTGGTTACTGTTGGATTCATGGAAATGGCATCATCGATTCGCTGCATACATGCATTTCAGGCTGGGAAGATGTGTGTTCTTGACGACGCCGAGAAGTTCGACAACCGGAAGGGGTGCAGGTTCTCCACGTATGTCAAGTACGGGATCAGGAAAGGGATGCTCGCTCTCCTCGCTGAGAATTCAGGAGTCACCCTGCTGCTTGTACGCACGCCTCGATCTCTCTCCGTTTCTGTCTCTGCCTCTGCAGGCTGAAAAATCACAATGCTTTGCAATGCAAGTGCAGGAAAGAATGGAGAGCATCATGCGCAAGGTGAAGGAGCCGCGTCGCGGGATCCGGTACAGCGAGGGCAGGAACCCGTCAGACTCGGAGGTCGCCGCGGCCGTCGGCGTGTCGGTGGCCAACGTGAGGCTGGCGCGCAAGTGCTCCTGCAGGCCCGTCGTCTCGCTCTACTCGGAGTCGGAGATCGGGATCTGGCAGCACGCCAAGTTCGCGGGGCTAGGGTGATTTGCAAGATCTTGGATTAGATGGGATCAGTGGGGGGTTAAGTGCTAAAACAACCCACCTTTAACTCTAACCATCAGATTAACGTCCAGTGGTCTAGATTAGAGTTTGCATAATTTGCACAACTCCTTGGTTTTCATAGAATACGCTCCCAACAGAAAATTGAACAGCTTATAAGTAGCACATATTGGGAGGACTACAGAATTGGTTCAGTTGATTGGCACAACAAAGAGAACACCAACACTATGAGATGCGCATGTGCAAATGGATGTTAATGACTGTAAAGGATTAAGAAAAACAAAATATTCATTAGCAAACTACAAACCTCGGTGGAATTCCCAGCAGGTGCTTCCTTCACTTCAAAGTAACTGTCTATTCCAGCATCATCAAACAGTTGCTCTGTTTGGATATGAGAGGTACCAAAGAGTTCTTCGTAATTTTCGAAAGCAAGGTCAACATCATCCACACAAAAATCTTCATATATGCTGTCCTTACTGAACATATCTTTATCTGGTGTATATTCCTGCACACAGGAATCCTGCGAATATGTTAGTGACAGATTAATATTTGAAAAGGCATGCTACAATGGGATAATGCCTACAAATTTTGCATATGCCATACAGAGAAATAACATATGACAAGATACAATAAGTCCTTTCACCGCACTGCATCTGTGAATTCTCACAGCCAAAAGAAGGCAACAAGGGAATACACAATATACAGATTGTCCACCCAAGGAGTTACTAAAAGGTGGTGGCTTAGGTAACATAAATAGCATCTGAACAAGATTCAGATGTGGATGCCACATAGTGAAACTAAACAAAAGATATATACTATTCCCAATTTTTCATTTCAGATAGACAGGAATATGCAATTATTTATACAATCTCAGCAACATCAGTGTTTTCCATGGTACAGTAAATTTATTTATAAGCTTATGTGCAATTTGTTTGTTCATAATTCATCTTTTTATCTTTTTTTTGTGAGGATTTTGTTTTATCTTATTGTTCATTAAGTAAACCAAATGAAATATTAAGCAGACAAAAGACCATACATGATAATCAATAATCATCAACTGTAGGGAATGAAGTCATTGGCCATCTTACATATATTGCACACGGAAGTAGAATATGCAGCAGCAGAGGTGAATAACTAAATCTATGTAAGAGGTATCAGGGATATATGAATAGCCTTAAAGCACCTTATCTGGTGTGGAATCCACAGACCCAGCTGTCTGATCAGTAGCAAGCGGAATCAGGTTCACTCCAGTTCCTGAAGAGGAACCTACCAAAGGCTTGTCACAAGTACCAAGATCACTTATAAGTGTTGCACTAGCTATATCTAACAAATTATTGTCCCCTGCAGCGTTATCTTGATTACTGACACCACTGTCACTGATGCTCATCATGCTCGTTCCTTGCTCACAGTTAGGCTCAGGTGCTACATTAGGAATATCTGAAACAAAGGACCATATTCTAGAAAGTTCTGCAGATGATGGACATCCTGAATAGCAATTTATAGTCTGCCTTTTGTGTCCGGCAGCTGAGGATCCTGCGATGTGTCCATTCCAATCACAATTTTGGCAAAGCGAGGTATTCTCTGCTAGACAGCGAACCATAGCAGGCTGTGAAGCACACCGGTCACACAAAAGGGTCCTTGTATGGCGCCGAGAAAGAGCATTAGCTGAATGCACATTACGGTCGCATGATAAACACAAGGATGCTGCATCTGATCGGCAGTAAACCATGGGCCTCTGCTCCCCACAGAAATCGCAGAGAGCGCCCATGACCTTCCTATCAGCAACTTCAAACCAGCTTCAGGGAGATGTACGATGCCAACAAACTATTTTTCACAGTGTTTCCCGATCAATAGTTATAAGGAACCTGTGCAGTATCGATAAGCAACTATTAAAAAGAATTCCTACTACATCAGTAATCATTCTGAATCTTTTACAACAGGAATAAGAATATTATTGTAAGTGTTACTATTTTATGAACTAGTACCCATACATCGTGTTAAAAAAATGTACATGATAGTATGACACTGACGTGATGACAGAAATTTGATACTCGCAGATACTCTGATCATGGAACCCATCCAAACAGCAGGTTGCTCTTTTTTCAACTTATCCTAGAGAAACACACAAACATGTTCCACACATCAACATCCTACATCAGCTACCAGCAATATAAAATCATGGATAATATAGATTTACTTCCTAATTAGGACATTTAGCCGTCACCTGCATTTTTTTGAGATTACACAGTACAACGCAGACGCTCAACACGTACGCACACTCGCCCCTACGAACACACGCACGCAAGCCCTACCCCTATATGAGCACCTTCGAAGGACTGAGCCGGCAAATCTTGAAGTTGACGAAGTCAACACAGGCGCCTCGTTGTCGACGGGAACGTCGCCTACCACTTAATGCATAGCGCCGGAAAATTCTGGAATAAATCCAGAATAAAGTGTCGCATCCAGGATTTGAACCCTGGGTGGGAGCCCCCAACCAATAGCCTTTGCCATTGCGCCGTGAACCTCTTGAGACAATTCTAGGTATCAATTGACTCATTAATCCGTGGACTCCGCCATAATTTGCCGTCCAGGGCATAAAGAACTGCAAAACCCACTACAAAAGTGCAGGCAACTAGTCTTGGAATCTTCTGTTCTCCGTGCATATTATAATTCGAAGCTCCCACTCACTGCTTGCAAGAACGAAAGTATATAGTCCACGAGGTCACTAGGTACTACGAATCCTAGAAGAGATAATGTGTAAATAAATGGAAGCCAACCATCACAAGACACAATTCATAGCCATCCCTGACACTGGTTTCATTAGAAAATCTTATTCTATAATATCCAGCTTCTTACAATACAAGCAACCAATGACAGCACGCACAATACTATGCTAGGGAGGAAACATATGAAACATGAATGATTGGACCAATGAAGTGAGCCAACAAACACAGGTCGGTGATAATTTTATTTAAGTTATACTATTCCGAACAAGCAGAGAAGGTTACTTTTTTCACCAGCAAAATAATCTCAGAGTTGTCTAGAAGGTTTCAGACTAGAAAGAAAATCTTATGTGTGAAAAGCAAGGAGTAAAGTTGACTTTATTGGAAAACTATATTTGGGAAGGAAAAAAAGCAAATATTTTCAGGAAGTATGCTCATACGGATGCATGACAAAAAGATTACCCTTATTAAAAAAGACTATAAAGTATGAAGATTTCTTAAAGCAGTGGATTCACATCTTTGCACCTAATATTGGATACAGTTACAAAACAAACAAAATTTTGACGATTCATATCATCATATGAGAAACAAAAAAGAATGTTTTTTTTTAAAAAAAAAAGATGAAATCTTGTATGAAAAAAAAAAGATATGACTTTGAGCACTGCAGAACCAGTAGAGGCTATAAGATGATCGTTCAGATCAAGAGAGAAAAAAAACAGCACAACCAGTTTTCTTACGGTATGTATGTCTCCCGTGTACTGAACTGAAACGAGTACAAAAAGACAACAAAGCAAACGAAAAAACATAACCCATGTGACGAAGAAAAATATAGTACAAACAGCCATTTCTAACAGCCTTTAATCAGCATCAAACTAGTCTGAAACGCAAACCAAACAAACATCCACGGCAGCCGCATCGGAATCACCGAAAAGAGAAAGGGGGAACGCGATAAACCGACCGGTTAAAAAAAAGGTACGTACGGAGTATTTTGCTAAATCAGAGCTGGAACCAGACGTTGGGATTGGAGCCAGCGAATCAGAAGGAAGAGATCGATCCCACATCGAAAATCTCGCTCCAGGAAGAATGACTCACCGGACTGAAGCAAAGCAACCGCGGCGGCTCCTCAGATCCGCTGGAGCGAGCGGCGGCTCGGCGCCCCCCGAGCGCCCCGCGGGGGGTCGGGTCCGCAACAGAAACCCAGGAGCTTCTAGAAAGGGATCAGAAATCTAGTTAAAAACTACCTTTTATAGAGAGAGGAAGGGGACGCAGTAACATGAGAAGAGAGATAGAAGAGATGCAGAGAGCAGAGAAGGGAGAGGGCCAGGCTGCTGCTGCAAATGAGGAAGTGGTAGCGTAGAGCAAGCTCGAGCGAGCGAGCGAGAGGGGATGAGGTGGCGGGGCCCACGCTTTTGTGCGCTTTTTCGGGGGCAGGAGCGCCATTTCCCTCCGCCACAGAGGATAGAGGGGGCCCAGGCCGTCTCGTTTTGGCATGCGCGGCCTCGGCCACGCGGTTCGTGAAGACCACTGTGACTGGCAGGTGGTCCCGCAATACTAGACCCACAAATCAGTCAGCATTCCCGGTGCCGATCCGGTGCGCGTCGGCGTGGGCTACGACGGCGGGACTGTTGCCCCAAAAGGTGAAGCAGTGCGCGGTGCGCAGGCCGTTTTGACTTGTGCGTGGTAGAGGTGGGTATTAAATTAGGGCATGTATGGTTAGAGGGAGTTAAAAAAAATTTCTATCACATCGATATCTAGACACTATTTAAAAATATTAAATATAGATTATTTATAAAACTAATTTATCAGTTGAAGACTATTTTACGAACCAAATCTATTAATATAAAATAATCTATGACTTGACAATATGGTGCTACAGTAAACATATGTTAATAATAGATTAATTAGGTTGAATTAATTAGGCTTAATAGATTCATCCCTTAAAGTACTATGCGCTGTAATTAGTTTTATAATATAAATTATATTTAATTCATTTACTCGCTTCTCTGGCTCGTGGGCCCGCACGTAACCGACGGAGCGTGGCCTCTGCTTGCCCATTTGGCACGTGACATCTGCCAGCCCCGGGCCCCGGCCACCCCCGAGGTAGCGCGCTACCGGCTCCAGTTGACTGTATGTATGTATGGTTTGTTGCTTGTAATAGTTATAGTATGATTTGGTTAGGTGATTAGGTTTTTTATATAGTTTAATTAAAGAAAAACACTCTTCAAGGTTTCTTAAGGATCGATTTTTGTGTCATTTTCTTGGTCTTTTACTCGCATTTTTTTATATAAGAGGGGTAAGCAAAGGGTGTTTTCATTTTTTTAATAGAGAAAAAGTTTAAGATTCAATCATCTTCAAGAAAAGAAGCACCGACAAGTTTTTAGTGTTATGGACAGATAAAATCTAAAAGACGCTCTTGTTTTTAGAAGTTGGAACGCCAAAACTAACCAAAATAGAAATGAGTTATACATATAACTCTGTGAATAATATCTACGTATGTACATGTGTGATAATATATAGGCACATGACTGAGACAAAATTAAGAAGCTACAAATAGTATTCTAGATTCATGAGCTTATATTGAATGAGCACGCTTCAAATGTTTACTAGTCAATTCTCCTAGAATATGAAAAGGGCAAATATAGAAGTACAATTTTGACATATTGCTATCTTACTTACGAATGAATTTGATTCATCAATCTTCTCTGATAACTCATCGACCCAAATTTTTACAATTTAGCCTCTTTTTGAATTATTTTCACGTTTGGACCCCTGGAGGAACTATTCCCACAAATGAACCCAGGGGGTCAGCGTCGTGGCCCATGGCGCCGAGGTAACACAGCTCGGCGCCGTGCCCCACGGCGCCGAGCTTTGAGCCCGCATCCAGCAGGGCAGCCGACTGAAAGGTCCTATCCCAAGGCTAGAGGGGGGGTGAATAGCCTAAAATGAAAACTTAAAAACAAACTCAACAACAAGTTAGATAAAATGAGACGAAGCTCGTCTTGCACTAGCAAACTAAAGGGATGCGAAGCCTTCTAACCACAAATGCTATCCTAATATAACTCTAAGATCACTCAAATCCTACTCAAGTCTAGTAGCCCTTTAGGCACAACCTAATACACTAAGATAAGAATGAAAAAGGTAATACAAAGATAGGAAGAGTGATAATACCGCCGTGTCGAGGTTATGAGCCAATCAAGAGTTCTCCAATCAATACAATCAATCACAATGATGAACAAGAGATTGACACTTGATTTTTCACCCGAGGTTCACTAGTTTGCCAACTAGCTACGTCCCCGTTGTGTCGGCTTACTCACTTAGAGGTTCACGCGCAAATTGGCATCACACACCAAACCCGTCACCGGGTGCCGCACAACCAACACAAGATGAGGGCACTCAAAGACACGAGCAATCCACTAGAGTTACCTTTGCGATCTCCCGCGGGGAAGGCACAAGAACCCCTCACAATCTTCACTTGTGGTCGACGAAGCACAATCACCAAGCTTCTCGAATCCACACCGCTTGCTCCAAACCGTCTAGGTGAAGGCAATCACCAAGAGTAACAAGAAACTAGCAGCGGTATCAAATCCCAAGTGCCACTAAGATGAATCACTTCATGCAATGCACTTGATGCACTCAAATCTCTCAAATGGATGAACAATCGACTAAGAGATGAGTGGGAGAGTGTGTCACAAGCTCACAAAGAGTATGCAATGTCCAAGTGTGCAAGAGAGCCTCTTTGAACCAGCCACATACCCTTTTATAGCCTCCTCAAAGAAACTAGCCGTTATTCTCTTTTGGAGCAGCTGAAACGTAGCCACCGGACCACTTTCACTCGTCACCACCGGACCATTGCAGAGTGGTCCGGTGCTTTTGAAAATCCGACCGTTGGCGTGCTGGGAGTGACCACGGGACCATTCGCCTTGGTCCGACGCCTTGATCCGACGTCTGGTCCAACGCTTCTGCCTCAGCCAACATCTGAATCCAGTAAGCACCTGTGCTCCGGACCTGACCTCCGGACTAGTCCACCGGACCATTGCAGAGTGGTCCGGAGCCTCCTCTGAGTCTCGACGTTTTTATGCAGTGAGCACCCGACCACCGGACTCCACCGTCGGACCTCACCACCGGACTATTGCAGAGTGGTCCGGTGCTTCTTTCTTGCTCTGAAATCCTTCTCTTTTTCTTCCCTTGATCTCATGTGCCACCACCAAGTGTTTCACTGACTTGTGCATGTGTGTGGCATATTTTAACAAGTTTTACAAGGGTTGCTCATTAGGTTTTAGATGCAATGCAATTATGATCAACCTAATGGCACTTGATAGTTGTAACCACTAACTATTTTCCCCTCTTAATAGTATGGTTACCTATCCTAAATGTGATCACACCCACTAGGTGTCTTGATCACTAAACCAAAAGGCCCTAGCTTATACCTTTTCCTTGTATAGCTCTTAGGGCCTCCTCCTTCTCTCTTCTTCTCCAAGTGTGAGCTTTTGATTTGCTTTCTCCTTAGCTTCCATCCTTGCTCCACCACTTGTTCATTGTCACTTTTCTTTGTGTACTAAACCTACTCAACCACTTAGAGATAGGTTAGTACTTAGGCTTCATCAATTACCAAAATCACTATGGAGTCTTCACCGACGTGGCTGGGGGCTCGGCGCCATAGGGCACGGCGCCGAGCTCAGCGCCACAGATCACGACGCCGAGCTCAACGCCACAGATCACGGCGCCGAGCTCGGCGCACGCTCTCTGTCTCTCGCTTGCCTCTCTCTCTCTCTCTCTCGCCGAGGCGCCGCCGTCCGTCGTCCGCCGTTCGCCGCCGCCGTCCGGTTTGTTTAGGTAATTTTGTTTTCTTGTCAAGTTAAGTTTAGGGTTTTTAGTTAGCAATTGTAGTTCAAAATTTTAGTTACAAATTTAGATGATAGATAGACAAGTAGGTAGTTAACTTATTAATTATATAGTTTAGTAAATATAGGGATAGTTATGTCATTGATAATTTAGTATGCTAAATAGATGGATAGACAAATAGATAGATAGATAGATAGATAGATAGATAGATATTTTGCTAAATAGATAGACTGATAAGTTTATAGATAGATAGTTAGTTTGCTAAATTTATAGCTAAATAGATATATGTATATATATATATGTATAGTTAGGTCATTGATAATTTAGTTTACCCATAATAAGAACTTTCGTGTTGTGTATATCAACTAGATGGATAACCTAGTGACCCTGTATCATGGAGGAAAAGTGGAAGAAGCGGAAGATGGTTTTGGTAATATCACCTTAGTTGGAATGCAAAGGTTGCCTTTGATGTTCGATGAGCGACCGTTTTTTTGGAGTTGTTTGGTAGGGCTCGTGTTGAGCTTCAGTGCAATTCCATTGAAAATGTCATATCAGTTGAGGGAGTAGTTCACCATGGTAAATTAGGCCAAATTTTTAGGCGGTTGGTCCCAATCTCATCAGAGACTCAATGGGAGACATATATCAATACTGTGGTGAAGAGTGAATTTCAATGTTTGGATTTGATTGTGCGGAAGGTCTCCAATGAGCCCACTCCTCTTGGTCATTCATCCCCTCATGGCTTCTCACCACCACAATACGATCCGTTACAATGTGAGCCTCCGTTACCCAATCCAGAGGTGCATGTGGAAGATGTGGTTGTGGTGCCCGATGCGCAATCCGCTCCAAATGAGGTTGGAATCTGCCCTAATGTTGGTGCACCTCATGTTGCTGCGGCCCCTCAGGAGATCCCTTTGACCCAAAATCATCCAAGTAAGTGTTGTAGTAACACTTTACATTTTCTTATCCACCCTTGTAATATGTTATTCCAATGATGACATCCTCATTTAAATGTAGGAGACATTCCTGATAATGTTGGCTGTCATTGTGTGCCTTCATCATCCACTGTGGTGCATACAGGCTTCGCATCTAATAGTGTTGATGTTCAGATAATGATGGATAGGAGCCTTATGGGACCGCAAGAGCTGTTTGTTCCGATGATGAACGTCCTGTGGCTACATTGAGTGAACAAGAGATTGAGCTCATGAAGCAGTGTTGTCCCGATATTGATCCACTAGTGCATGAATTTAGCGATCTCAGATACTCTCATGGTGCTTATGCAGTAGCAAGAGAAGAAGAGTTGCTAGATGCCCCTGATGATGGGGAAAACGTAGAAATTTTCAAGGGCATGATCTTCAAGGACTTGCCAACATTGAGAAGGTGGTTACAGGAGTATTCTGTGAAACGTAAAAGGCCGTTCAAGGTGCAGCATTCTTATGTGGAGCGTCGTTACACAGTGGTATGTCAGAAAAATGGTTGCAATTGGAGGGTATGCGCGAGGAAACAGAAGGACAGTGAAAAGTTTAAGATCACCAAAACTGTAGGTCCACATACTTGTGCAACGACGGATCTAAAAGAGAAGCATCAACAGTTGACCTCTACCCTTATTGCTAGAAAATTTTACACAACACTGCAGAAACAGCCTAATTTGAGAGTGAAGACGCTCATGGACCTAGCTGAGAAGCATTTTCATTATGAGGTGAGCTATGGCAAAGCATGGAGGGCAAAGCAACGTGCTTGGAAGATGATATATGGTGATTGGGAGGAGGGGTACGAGAAGTTGCCTGCATTGTTCAATGCAATCAAGGTAGCTAATCCGGGCATGCATTACGAGTACATCCCAAAACCAAATGAATGGAAGGACGACAGAGACATATTCTTTTGTGCATTCTGGTGCTTTCCTCAATGTGTCCAAGCCTTTAGGCATTGTCGTCCTGTGTTGTCCATTGATGGTACTTTTCTTCTTGGCAAGTACATGGGCACAATGTTGATAGCCATTGGTTGTGACGCGGACAATGTATTGGTTCCATTAGCATTCGCTTTGGTAGAGAGGGAGAACAAAGACAGATGGGGTTGGTTCTTGCGGCTTGTTCGGATACATGTTGTAGGCCCTGGGAGAGAGGTTGGTGTCATATCTGACAGACACCAGGGCATACTTAGTGCCGTACAGGAGCAGATTCCGGGGTATGCACCATTGCATCACCGTTGGTGCACTCGCCACCTTGCAGAGAATTTACTCCGGAAGGACAGTTCAAAGGACAACTTCCACCTGTTCGAGGAGGTTGCTCGCATGCTTGAGATTTGCTACTTCGAAGAGAAGTTGGAGCTGCTAAAGACAGCAACAAATGCAGAAGGTAGGCAGTGACTACATGGTTTGATGAGTCAAAAAGATAAATGGTCAAGGGCCTATGATGATGGCGGGTGGAGGTATGAATTTCAAACTAGCAACATGGCCGAGTCATTTAATAGTGTGCTCAAGGGTATACGGGCCATGCCTGTCAATGCCATTGTGTCCTTTACTTTCTTTAGGTGTGTTGCATGGTTCAATGACCGGCATGCATCAGCAATGACACTACAGAGCAAGAATCAAATATGGGCACCTAAACCAAAACACCATCTTGATAGGGCAAAGGAGAAGGCTAGAACACATGAAGTTCATTGCTTTGACCATAGCACGGGAAAGTATGAGGTCATAGAAAGGGGTTGGACAACCTCCGATGGTGAGGTTCGGCCTTCAAGAGCTTATATTGTGGTTCTTAGTAATTTCTCATGCATGTGTGGGAAACCAAGGCAGTACCACTTTCCATGTTCTCATTATATTGCAGCGGCTCAACATCACAACTATGCATATGTGAGTAGGATGCCACGGGAACTAAGTGTTGACAACATTGTACTTACTTGGGCTCCCCGTTTCGAGCCTTACCTAGAGGGGGAGTAGTGGCCACCATACCATGGCCCGAGATACATTGCGGACCCAGGTGCTCGTTGGGATAAACGTGGGACTAGGAAGAGGACGAGATACAAGATGGTCATGGATCAGGTTTCAGGAAGAACAAGGAGGGGTAGAGCAACACCCTTTCTTACTGATCCCGAGCAAAACCAATGTAGCAAATGTGGCAGACTTGGGCACAATGCACGTACATGCACTTGGGCGCCTAGCTAGGTGACAATAGTTATATATATATATATGTTACACTATTTATAAATGTTTACTCTTTGTTTGCTTTCTAATATTTATGCATGTAATTTAATTTCTTACTGACAATTTTCTTTTCCTCCAACAAGATGGCGACTTTCGATCTCCTCGATCAGTACTACGAGGCGAACCACCGAGGACGACGCATTTCCGAGGGGGAGGTAATAACTGCAGTTTATCTTACTTAAGCATATGAGGTACTTACATTAAAACACGTGTAATAGTTGCAGGTGCTGGCCTCTCTTCGTCCTCGAACCCATGACAAGTTCCACAAGATGCGGTACGACGAAAGGTACACGCCCTTACTAGAGAGGACTGGACTAGACATTGTATCGTATCAGGTTCGTCGTGGGTTGCCTGTCATCAACCCTGCGGCGATCACAGCTTTGGTCGATAGGTATAACCATGTCCAATACTAATTCATTACTACACATTGTTTCTTTGAAATGTAACTAACATCTTTACTTATCTACCTTCTGTAGGTGAAGGCCGGAAACTCATAGTTTCCACCTACCTTGTGGAGAGATGACTATCAGTCTTGAGGACATGCAGAAGTGGCTTGGTCTCTCCATTAGAGGTATTCCTGTCATCGGGCACTACAAGTCTGAAGGTTGGAGGGACAGAATGGAGGCCTTCCTTGGGAGACAACTACCTCCAGAGGCGACGCATTCTCACGGCACAGGTGTTTCCATTCCTTGGCTCAGGGCTGCCTTTGGTGCATGTCCGGATTACGCAGATGATGCCACAGTTGGATTCTACTGCAGAGCTTGGGTGTTGCACTTGCTCGGGTGTGTTCTCTTCCCTGACGCGACAGGAGACACAGCGTCATGGATGTACCTCCCTTACTTGGGTAATTGGGACACTGCAGGCACATACAGTTGGGGTTCTGCAGTATTGGCGTTCCTATATCACCACCTTTGCGAGGCTTGTCAACGAGGTGCGAAGAACGCTTCCATTGGGGGTTGTGTGTACCTTCTTCAGCTGTGGATGTGGTCTCGTATACCGGTTGGCCGGCCCACACTCCAGGCACCTCGGCCTTGGTTCGTGGTAAACAACCCTCGCCGTCTTCCTACATATGCACATCTGTACGACCAGGTGACGACCCCCTACTCGAGGACAGAACATGCGTATCTTCAGTACGCCAACGAGCTGGATGGTCTTACAGCTTCGATGGTGAGTTCATTGCATATTGTTATTTATTCATTCTTATACCTTATGATTGTTGCAAGTTATACCCTTCAATTGCTCTTTTTTTAGGTCACTTGGGAGCCATACAAGGAACTAAGTATGGAACAGTTTGGCTTGAGCAACATGTGTGGCGCAGACGAGGACCTGTACATGATGATATGTCCGCTCATATGCTTCTATGTTGTTGAATACCACCTTCCTCAGAGAGTGGCACGACAGTTTGGCAAGGCTCAGGAGTGGCCAGTCCCGCCGTATTCGACTTCCGTAGAGCTGCACAAGTAAGTACCACCTTCCTCAGAGAGTGACATACTTGATCATTTAGTTGACATAGTCCATGTAGTTGTTCTAGTTGACATAGTGCCTGTAGTTGATTTAGTTATTCTAGTTGTCATAGTTGACATAGTTATTCTAGTCCATTTAGTTGATTTAGTTGATGTAGTTTCCATAGTGTATTTGATGTAGTTGACATAGTGCACATGTTTCAGGATTGATCGTCAAAAACAGAAAAAGACGATGGAGTTTGAGACGCTACACCGTGTGCACATGGATGCTTGGGACGATCAATATGACAATGTGTATCAAAACGAGACGCCACACAACGACTACAACTTTCGCCAATACCTAACTTGGTACCGGACAGTGACACGAACAAAGTTGAAGACTCAATGGACAAATACGGACTACGCAGACATTGATTCTTCAGATGACGAAGACACGTCCTATGATCTTGAAGCAAGACAAGGGACGATTGTCGAGGTTGCACCTGTCTTGGACCGAGTGGTAAGTGATCTTAAAAAAGTTATGTAATTTTTTCATGGCAATGCGTTGTATATGACTACCATTATGACTATAATTTGTCTTTTTTTGCAGGGCAACGCGCTAAAACAGTCTGTAGTGGAAATTGAATGGTTTCCAAGGACAAACGTGGACGAGGCTACACTCAACAACTTTCTAGGAGTAAGTACTCATGAACACAACGACTATCTCGTCGACAATGCATATATTACAATGCTTAATATGCTCATGTTGTTATCACAGAGGCTAGCACATAGATTGCGTCGAGCTACGGCTCGTTATGGTTGCGGGACTAGCGCGGCGATGGAGTATGTAGCGAGTCCACAGAGAACACAGAGGGAGAGAACTATAGGACTCGGTACTTCTTCTCGCGGATGTAAACTTTCATTACATGTCGTCTAGTTAAGTGTCTTTCTTTCATACACACAAATGTACTTATATGCACATTTAATTGATACGTGACATTGTAGGTTACGGCGGACAGAGCTCCTCTCGTGGTACTCGAGATACTTTCCAAGGTGACGCCACAAAGGACGACAAGGACGACGACGGATATCAGGAACTTGGACCGTCCCAGCTAGATGATGCTCCTTTGACTCAACCTTCGCAGCCTATAGGAACTAGGAGACGACGTCCGCCAGTTCACTACACTCCAGGCACCGACGCTTTTGGTAAGGGTAAGGGTAAGTCTAGGAGGCAGTGACGATGTGGAGTTGTGTGATGATGGTGAACTATATGGTTGTCTTGTGCTATTTGGATGAATATATGTTGGATCATACGATGTTGTCTCTATTTGTCATTGTGGATGCTCCATATACAAGCGAAATTCTGGCGAATTTTTTCCGCGAAATTCTGGCGAATATAGTTGATAACCTAATTCTCTAAACTTAGTGATAACACAAATAAAAGTTTAACAATACATGTCGTTATTCATGGATAAAACATAGAACTACTGAGTGCAACGAGGTCACTTTCCCTTCCTCATCGCATCGGGATTCTCTTCCATCGCTGCCTTCGTACGGCGGGCGCGCTCAACCTTCTTGTCCCTCTCCTCCCTATAGGCTGCACCTCTTCTCTCTTCCTCTTCTTTCTTGTGCTCCTTCTCAGCTGCCTCCTCTTTCAGTATCTTCTCATAGGCCACTCAACGCTCTGCGTCCCAGTCCTTCATACCTTGCAGAAGACGTTTGTCGGACTCCTTGATCTCAGTGTCGATCCACTGCTCAAAGTCACAGAGCGGTGGAGGGGTCTGTAAATCATGCAGAAGTTAGGCACACAAAATAAAATCATTATTTAATATGATATAAATCGATTTTCGTATAAGAGTAGATTCTCACCATTAAGTTAGTACGACGCTGAGCAAGTGTAGGCTAAAAAGCATAATTTGAACACATCCAATACCTCTGCCTATAGGTTTCATGATCCTCAGAAATCTCTACCTTGCAAGGATCACCGTAAAAGCACATTGGAACCGGAACACCGCTGGACAGAGGCTTTGGATCGAATGCGATGCCGGTCAACGAGCCCTTCCTACAAATGAAAAAAAATCGTTCTAATAACCGAAACAATTAGAACAAAAAATAAACCTAACAGAGAATACCTTACTTTACTAGTTTTCCCACGCCTTGGCATCCTATGGTTGCAAAATGCAAATAACAAATCAATAATCGTCCCAAACCCTAAGTCAAAATCTAACTAGGGTTTCAAAATCACCTAATATAAACCGAATCGATGCGTAAAAAATGAGGAGGGGAAGAAGGATACTTTGGTCTCGAAGATCGGTGGATCAAATCCAAGTTTCTAAGGTCCAAAATGTCGATTCAAAGAGGTTAGGTGGGTGGAGGAGAGGAAAAACCCGAGAGCAAGGAAGAACAAATGGATGAAGCCTCGGGTGGGTGGGAAAGCTGGCTAGAATATAAGGAACAAAGCTCGGCGCCATGCCCCGTGGCGCCGAGCTCGGCGCCGTGCCCTATGACGTCGAGCCCCCAGCAACGTCGGCTGCCACGCTGGATGTGGGCTCAACGCTCGGCGCCGTGGGGCACGGCGCCGAGCTGTGTTACCTCGGCGCCATGGGCCACGGCGCCGACCCCTGGGTCCATTTCTGGGAATAGTTCCTTCAGGGGTTCAAACGTGAAAATATTTTAAAAAAGGTTAAATTGTAAAAATTTAGAACTCATCGATCGAGTGCATATTTGTGATGGTGAGAGAATCTCCAAGAGATGTTGAAAATGGCCCCGTAAGATCCAATTTAGATATTTAGGGGTAAAACCCGTTTCCAACAAGCTCTCCATCGGCTTCCGCAACTTTCTCCATCCTGCGAGTCTCGTCGCTCGGCATTACGGGTCACTACTCCCTTCCCGCACACCCCATCTCCCTTCGCACGCTCCTCAAATAATGCACACGCCCCTTTCCTGCGCACGCTCTATCTCCGGCGCACTCCTTCCACACAGGTGCACCTCGTTTTTTTTCCTTTTCCTTATCCCCAGCTGCCAGGTGACCCAGTTCGTCTCTTCCCGGCTGTTCAATGGCCGGATGCAATACCTCCATGGCCGAGCGCACACTCCTAGCAGATAGTCGGTAGATGACTGACAAAGGGGCTATGGGCGGCGAATGGATGGCAACACCAACAACAGGCTCCTGGCTTGATGAATGTATGGGCTATGGCTATGGGTGGCAGATGGATGGAGGTACCGATGATATGATAGGAGCAAATGGCGTATGATGGTTTGCGGCGCCAATGACCAGGCTTGCCCGTGTTGGACCAAATCGTGCGGCATGACGCGTTTGAACAATGTTAAAAACAAATCAATTGATGTGGTCCATTAAATATGGATTATAGGGTGGATTAAAGAAGATGTTATGGTGTCCCAATAATTTGGTGAGCTATCTATACTTTAGAGATTCTCTAAATTGTGTTTTTTAAAGATCCATTCTACAAAATCTCTTGGAGATCGATGCTCTAACATCATCTGCAAGGTACACATATGGAAGTTTGGCCGCATTTTTTGTCCAGCCACGTAAGCGTATCAACACAATAACACCACACAACCAATTAACAAATTAAGTTAAAGGGTTATTTGGATCATTTCATTTTAGAGAAATTAGAATCTACTTAATACACTTAATACAGTAGGTTATTTAGCTTGGAATATGACATTTCATAATTTTTCAATATTCATATATAAGTCTATCTCAATTTCTAGAATGAGAGATGAAAATTAATTCTACAAATTAGTATGCTATATTTCTATTTTTTAACTTATAACACACGCTTCAATTTACTTCCCAATGATAGAAATACAATACATAATTATCTCTCTTGAAGGACCTCTAGTAATGTATAAATATATTTTATATACAATCATGTTAGCTTAATTAATCTTTGTCTAAATTATAATTATTAAAATAAAAAATAAATCCAATTCTAATGATTCAAGCGGACCTTAATATTATGTATCATAATGTTTTAGCGTAGCAACACACGTGCATTTGACTAGTAAGAAAAAGAGTAAAGTACATCATTGGTCCTAACCTTGTGGTGTTGTATCTTGGTCTAAACTTGTTCGACTGTGTCATTCTGATTCTTAAACATGCAAATCAACTATTTAGGTCCCCAAACTTGTTCAGTTCGATCATCCCAGTTAGGGATGAAAACGGTACGGATATTTATTCGACCGTCCGTCCGACCGAATTCGTTTAGAGGATTTTAGACATGTCCGTATCCAAGTCCGAAGATTAACATCCGATATTGTATCGGTATCCGAATACTAAAATCAGTATATTTATGATGTCGATATCTGATCGTATCCTATACGACATTTCTGATACTATTCGTATTCGAAACCGAATCCGAACAAAAATATAAAAACAAATACAATATCAGCGATATCGGTTCGTATCCGATCCGTTTTCATCCTTAATCCCGGTCCATAAACTTGGTTTTGAGTTTCATCTAAATCAAAACATGACAATCTAAAAATTTGTTATTAAAAAAAGTTCATAACTTCTTCATATGAACTCGAATGAAGATAAACTTTACATAAAAATTGTAGCCCTTGACATGATCTACAACTTTGTAGTTTAAAAGTTTTTAAACTAAATCTGTTTTAGGGTCCTAAAATGTTATTATAAGTTTATAAATTTTAAATTTTAAATTTTAAAATTTAAAATTATCAAATCATCTTGGATATTGAAATGATATATATAAAAGTTATAGTTCTCGATATGATCTACAATTTTTTCTTGAACATTTTTTTATTTGAAGTCATTTATTATCCCAAATTTAATTTTAAAAGTTTATAAATTTTCAAAACACATTTATTTAGACCATTTCAATACCATAAATAATTCTATTTTGAAAAATTTCAACTATAAAGTTGTAGAGAGCCATAATTTTTATATAAAACCTATCTTCATTCAAGTTCATATGAGAAAGTTATGAATTATTTTTTGATATAAATATTTAGATTGCATTGTTTGGATCTATACGAGACTCAACCCAAATTTAGAAATCGGGATAATACAACTAAACAAATTTGAAGACCTAAATAATATATTTACAAGTTTAATAATAATTAGAATGATATAAATGAGCAAATTTAAGAACATCTTATTCGCTTAAATTTATCCGTTGAAGTTACAATGTTCCTCTTCTCACATAATAGTCATGTTTGGATAGCTGAGGTTAGAGTTAGTTTATAAACTAGCTTAAACTAGCTCTAACCAAGGAGGTATTTGGATTCAATGTTAGTTTTGGCTAGTTTGATAATAAATTATTTTTACAAATCATCCAAATATATCCATGTGGGATCTTATTTTAAAATATTTATTGTAACGAATTCAATGGTGTAATCAGAATTTTATTTGGATGTATGGTTTGTGAGTTATAATATTTTTTATAGTTGCATATGAGATGAGTCCCACGTTCCACCACAACCAGCTCAAACTAGCCCAAATAATCACCTCTTTGGGGAACTAGTTTTTTTGGTGGGCTAGTTGTAATTAACCCAAACTAGCTCTCCTGTTTGGATACTTTTGAGTTAGTTGGGTGCAAACTAGCCCAAACTAACTCTAACTCTGAGATCCAAACAAGACCAATATAAACAGAGCTAAAACAACATCAGCCTCGGCCAAACCATCCAGCCGAACAGGAACCATCAGCCGGGACAACAGCCCAAGCCAATCCCCCCGCACCCCCACCCCCTTTCCCTGCGAGAGACCCTCGCGTGTTGCCCACCTCGACCTCCTAACCCTAGGCAAGTTCTCTCGCTCCACCCAACGCATCGAAAGGCCGCGGTCCCCTGCCGATGGGGAGGAGGAAGGAGCGACGCTTAGCGGCCATTGCATCGGCGGGCCGCAGGGTCAAGCTCGACCTCTTACTCGATCCCTCCCCAGGTAAGTTCCTCCTCCGCCCGGTTTGGTTCGATGTGGTTGTGTTTAATCGCTATGCACCCTAGCTTATCTTCATGGTTTGAGATTTGCTATCGATCTCTGGTCTCTGGCCCTAATTGTCCTGCTTCAAATTGATTACTCTCGGTTCTGCTTGATTGGTACGGAAACCAGGAGCTCATCGTGTCATGGTCGTAGTTTTTTGCAGATCGGGTTCGTCCGGTCGTCTGAATCCACACAGCTTGATTTAGGCTAAATTTGATTAACTGTACTCTGGATTTCGGACAATTGGATGATGATAAGTCATTTGATTGGTCTTTATCACCAGAAGCTCTTTTTCTATTTTATCACCAGAAGCTCTTTTTCTATTGTTGACCCGCGTCCCTCGACCAGATTGACCCAAAATTCTTGTGACTATGCTATGAGCATATGTAAGCTATTGCGCACTCACACAAGGCAATATGACTGATATAACACATTGATACTGTTGACCTTGCTGCTTTTGCGTGCGGTTTAGTGTCACGTTTTTGCTACTTTATTTGAACACATGCACCAAGCCAGTTACAGTTTCAGTGATATAGCGAGAAATACAGTTGTCACATATTGAGCCCGTCCTACTGCAAATCTATTAGAATTCGTAATTAAGTTCCCTACTATTTTGGGATGCTGTGTCAGGTGACTGATCAAACCTTCCAAATCTACAAACCCAGAGAACTAAATCACTTCTAGTGTCACTCTTTCGGTGTACCAACATCTAATTGGCAACCTTCTTTTGGATACATAATAAGTAACAAGCGCATTGAAGGAATTCCACACTGGCCCTATGTTTGAATGTTTCAATCGCATTTTGAAGTATCCATGACTAGGGAACATAATCTTGAAGCTAGGATGGTGGAAGTGATCCAACATGTCACCTTGCCTTTATTTCGTGGGTTAGGGCCAAAGACCGTGGTTGTGCTTGTGGAGGGTAGGGCAATAGATGGGTTTTGGGTTGGTGTATATCTAATTGTGCGCAATAGGTTACCGATTAGTCACCTCTATCAACAAAGCAATTATTACCCACATGCCAGTTAGGGTAACGGAAAAAAAAACTGATGTTGGATTTTTATGAAGGATAATCGATGCAACTGTTTGCATCAGCCGCTTATGATTGTTGGAATCTTATGGTTAGATATCTTCTTTTATATGAGTGTCATGGGTGACAAGAAACTACATATTCTTGTAATAGTAGACACACTGAATATTAATAAGAATCAAGTAAATGACATGATTTGGCACTGACCTGTTGGCATGGATTGCAAATAAGCTGACTCTTGATACTGTAACTTGCAGGGGAGGTATCATATAATGATGGAATAGGAGGTCAAAACCGTGACCAACAGACTGTGGTTCCCACTTCTCCATCTTCTTCAGGTGGGTTTCATCAATTTCCTTCCAAGGGATATGTAAAGAAGACATGCCTATGGATTATGGAACATAAATATGGTGGAAATTTGGATTTGTGTACGAGCATGTATACCCCCGCATATCTGGTTCTGAGGTACATGTAGGGTTGCCGGCCTGCAAGGAACATTGAGTAAATTCTTCAGACTGAGCTGCCACTGTCAAAATTGAGTGAATGCCTATGGGTAATTTCTCATTTGGCAGCATCTAAGCGTGGGGATTTCAGGATGTGATTGTTCCCTCCTCGGTTCGTATGTCTCTTTCTTTGTATATAGCTCCTAACCTGGTCTTCTTAATTATGACCAGATTTCTGTAATTTCACATTAATAATTTGAACAGTACCATATTCTTTTTAATTTCTGCAACACTGTTGATTTCATTATGTATGCTTCAGAAAAGAGCTTCACTGTATTTTGCTACACCACAAAAACCTTTTTATTTCTAATTTTCATGTAATATTATTTTCAGATAAAAAGGAGAATCCTCTAGCATTGCTTGGGCAATATAGTGATGATGAAGAGGAAGATGAGGAAGCAGCAGATCAACCCACTGGTGGAGCTAAGGGGAGTCCAGGAGATGCTAGTGCTCAGGTAATTCCATATTCCTACTATGTCCTGCCGGTCAAACAGGTTGAACCTTCTTGGGTAAACATAGAAACCTAGTCTAGTTTTGTACTATATATATGTACCAAATATGCCAAAGTTTGTTTGTGTGCGGTGTTAGCCGTTGGCTTGTAACAAGTGTTTCTGGAGTGTGGAGTTTATCGATGGTCATTGTACTTTGTAGTCAGTTGTAACTGGCTTTAAGTAGGTTTATTTTGGGAGTTTGCCTAGCCTGCTGAACCCTTTGTGTTCAGAGGTGATGATGGCTTTTGCTTTCATTTCGTTGTGTCGCTGTAGTAGATCAAACCTAATGCTTGCAATTTTGTTGCTCGTGGTAATGAAATTCAGCTCTCCCTTTATGGAAAATTATACGCCAAAGCTAGCAAAAGTGCTTATTGACCGAAGTCTCCAACACTGGCCTTAAATGTACTGAGCTTAATTTTTTTAGCTTACTTTTGTTAATGAGTAAATTTTGTTAATTTATATTGTTCAGACCATAAATGTGCTTCATGCAATGCTTTTTGTTCAGCTTCTTCACAAATTTTAATTGCATCTATCTTCTGTTAGAGCCTTAGAGGACATTATTGCAGCTGAGCAATATTTGCTCACTTCTTTGCCAATTTTTTTGGGTGTTGTAATAATATATTTTGCTTATTTCAGTTAACTAGTCAGCATGCGGATACAGCTGGTGATAATGGCGAGGCAAGAACTGAGCCGTCTGCTTCTGTTGGTGATCAAGAAGCACCTCAAGTTGGTGATATTGAGGACTATAATACCCAAAGTGTTACTAAAGAAAACACTATTGCTCCTGAGTCCACTATACAAGAAGAGAGTGTGAAAGCAACTGAATCTGTTCCTGATTCATCTGGCATGCAAATTGTTGGTGATGTCGGTGGAAATTGGAAAGCAGTAATCCATGAACAGAGCAATCAATGTTATTACTGGAACACAGTTACTGGGGAAACTTCTTGGGACATACCAAACGGATTAGCTTCAGGAGTTGCAACTGCATCTGTTCCTTCTGATGTGGACTATTCAATGGAAGTTCAAACACATGTCCTTCCTCACAGCACACTGGAAGCATATCCAAGTGATATGTCTGTTGGGAATGGCACAGCAACTTATGCTAACTTTGGAATGGCATGTGGAAGTGTACAGGTTACTCAAGATGCTTATGCATATTCTGCTCCTATCGCCAGTCATGAGCCTATGGACATTGATCCCTTGTATCTTGCAAAATATGGTGATGATATGCTGCAAAGATTGAACCTGCTGGAAAGGTTCTTTTTATTATCTTTATTTAATCATATCTTTTGTTACTTTGCATGCATTATTGTTCCTAGACCATAGAAAACTAATGAGTTATTATCACTGTAGGCTCTGTGGTTCGAATGAAGGTCTTGAATTGATAAGAAGAGAAATCGGGATACGGATATCGGACTGCAATGCACTCTCGTCATATGGGTCTTCTTTGCTCCCGTTGTGGTTGCATGCTGAGGTGCACCTTAAGCAACTAGACTCTTCCATTTCCGAGCTGGAAATGAGCTACCATGGAGATACAAAACCTGGGAAATCCAAGACACAGGTTGCTGAACACAAGGCACCTGATGAAGCTAACATGACAACACCCTCCAATGGTGAGGCTTTGAATTCTGAGGTCAGTGCTGGGATTACTATCGATGAAAATGTGGAGATTGATAAGCCAGCTTCAACATCATCTGCTCAGAATCCACAAGATAGGGATCTTGCAGCAGTTCCTCCAAAAGTTGAATCTGACAATGATGAAGATATGGATGTTGAAATGGAAGTTGATGAAGATAATGTCGAAGAGCAGGCACATTGCAGTCCTGTACTTAAAAAGGAGCATTCTCCATCAGAACAGTTGAGTTCATCTAATTTGCCATCATTTGAAGATCCTACACCTCCTGAGGATAATTCTGTCCCCCCGCCTCCACCAGAAGAGGAATGGATTCCACCACCACCACCTGAAAATGAACCAGCTCCTCCAGCTCCCACAGAAGAGCCATCTGCATCATATGTTCAGGTGGACACAGTTCCTCAGCCATATGTAGCTCAAGCAAATGTTGGCTATACAATTTCAGGAATGGAGTACTATGGTACTGTTGGTACAGAAGGTACAAATGCCAATTACTATATGCATGCGAGTGAGCCTCATGTCCTTCAAGCACAGCAGCATTCTTATTATGCACCAGTATCTGGGAGTGGCATATCTGTTTCTGTTGATGGCACATCTATTGCCCCAGAATCTTATTATAACCTATCCTTCAGTCACTATGGTTGCCAGCGCAGTAGCAGCTGAGCATTCTGGATACTACGCTTCATCAATCTCTGCCATTTCTAGCAGTGCAGCAGATGTCAAAACAAGCTCAGTTTCTCTTGTTTCTTCAAATAGCGATTCAGATCTCAAAGGTCTTGATAAAGTTATATCCAATGATGCAAGTATTGTGCCTTTGACCCAAGCTGTAGTAGCAACATCAGCTGCAGGAACATCTGTTCTTGGAAGTTCTACGCAGTCTTCTAGCAGTACTACAAATCAGACCAAAGGTAATTCTATTTTGAATTTCTTTATTTGGACAATTCATCTTACCCTCATCACATTGTTTGACCATTTGAGTTGTCTGTAGTTATTCGTAGCAAGAAGCGGGCTGTTGGTATTACATCGTCTCTGAGGTCTAATAAGAAGGTTTCAAGTTTGGTGGATAAGGTTGCTCTCTACAATGGATCTCTCTATGCTGTTATCGCATATGGGTGCAAATATTTAGTGGTGACTTGTGCCTGAAATTTACAATTTTTTAGCATGTTCCTGTATATTCATGGAATCAACAAATCCTAGTTTCTTACTCTTGATTTGAGATGTGCTCTCAAGTCTGAACTATCTAAGAATCCAGTGTAAAATATCAAGGGTTTAACACCATGGTATGTTTTGCAAGATTCCTTATGTATCATGTCAAGAAGAAAGTCTATTTCCTGGTTATTTTTGGTTCATCGTAACCATTTGCTAGTTAGTTTTATCAGTTAGTTTTCGTGGTAAGGTTTAAACTATTCTGTAAATAATTGTTGCCCTAGCATCATAACTTTGCTGAATCAGCCTGTTTTGCTTTATTTTTGACAGTGGAAAGCTGCAAAAGAGGAACTTCGCGACGAAGAGGAAGAGGAGCCTGAAAGTGCTCTGGAGGCATTAGAAAGGAAACGACAAAAGGAAATACAGGTAAATTGCTCTTCACCTCTCTTTAAAGCATGCATGCAAAAATTTCTCAGAAGTTTTCTGAATTTAATTAAATTTGCCCCATTTGATCCAGGAATGGCGGAAACAACAGATCGCTAGTGGAGAGGCGCAGGAAAATGCCAATTTTGTTCCTGTTCGTGGTGATTGGTACTCTTTCTTTGCCATATGATGGTTGATTTTAATAGCTAGATACAAAATTTACCAATAATTTTCTGGCATTTGTCATAGTTATTGGGAGGGTCCTTGATCTTACCCTTGCTGCGTAGTGCGTAGGGATGGAAGGTGGGAGATCGGGGCTTGATCTCACGGTGGCAAGGAGTGTCGTCGGCTGCCCTAGGGCTCATGTGAGGGAGAGAGGAGGAAGGCAGGAGAGGGTCATGCAGATGGGAAAAAGCCCGTGGCCCTTGTGGCCAGGCAACAATTGTTTTGCCTTGCTTAATCCCTTCAATAGTGTTTACAGGGTAAGCCTTTAGGTTGCTGACAGCTGAAAGACGATTAGTTCAGTGCCAGGTTCTTGAAACTCAAGGGAACGTATTAGTTTAGCATTTTCTTCTTATGGTATACCCTTGAGGGCCTGTTTGCATTGTAGCTATTCTCATTTGAAGGTGTTGCGATTTAGTTAAAATTTGAACTAGAACCTAATGCCCCCACACCCAAAGAAGTGCCTCTCAGGCAGTAAGTGTTTAATGCCAAGAAGCCCCATTTTAACTACATTTAATAATATACTCTTCAGGGGACTGATTTGCCTATGATAACAGACCTCGTATGAGGATAGCAGAGAACCTTGGTATTCTAAAGCTGAACATCATGCATGTCGACATGGTTTCTTGTATGGATTTTACCAGGTAGCTATAACGATGATTGTTTGGATCTTTGCAGGCGTGACCGTGTAAAACGTAGAAGGGCTGAAGCAAAAAAGGAATCGAAAGAGGACATTGTTGCTGCATCTTTAAGTAGTTCTGAACAGCATGAAGGACCTCCAGATCTAGCAGAGCTCTCCAAGGGTCTTCCTACTGGCTGGCAGGTAAGTAGTCTAGATTGTAGCATATCAAATGCTGACATACTGAGCTGTGTTTAATGTTATATACATGCAATCAGAGGTTGCTTCCAAGAATTTGATATCTATTCCAACTGATACAAAGAAACGAACAATCTCGAGTGTGTATCCTGTATTCCTGTGGAGTGTACTATATATCCTTGTTTATCTGCCATGCCATGTGTTACAAAGTGCTTGGCACTGCTTACTTGCGTTAACCTCTCTACGCAGGTATACTTGGATGAGTCTAGTAAGCAGGTCTATTATGGAAACAACCTCACGTCAGAGACGTCCTGGGAGCGGCCAACAAAATGAAGATCAACCTTTGGTGTGCGGTCAACCGAACGATAGGACTAATTTGACCATGTAGACGGTGGTGTTCTATGGACAGCTCAATTTTGTTGTAGATATCTTCTTGTCGAGTCCTTTAAAAGAACGAAGAGAAGTGCCAAACATGTTTAGAGAATGAATACGGAAAGTGAAGTTTTTTTTTATTATAATGCTCAATTTCTAGTTCCCTATCTTTCTGTTACGAGATGTTGGCTACGAGCAATTTCATCATGGTCCACCACGCTATTTTTGATGATCGGAAAGAGAAAACAGCATGGCCCCTGCTTAGGGTCTTCAAAGTAAGAGGTCCTTAAATTCTTCTCTTGCTTTCATTTCTCGGGCTCTGGATGAGGGCCTTATAGAATGTTTGATTTGATGAATCAAACCATTTTAGTTCAGTTTATTCCTTCAATTTGGTGGTTCCTATTTCTTGCACTAGCATTACCACTCTTCCAAATTACAGGTTTTAGCTTGTCTATGTAAAAACTATGCACTTAAATATACTATATGTGTAGATATCGTGTGTCTAGAAAAGTTGAAATGACCTATAGATTGGAATGTATAGGGAGTAGCTTGCAAGGAATGACCTGATGATGGATCAACATATTTCGTTTTGCTTACTCATCACGGACAACTAAAAAAACATCTAATATGTTGCTTTTTCTTAGGAGTCATCGGCCGTGTTTGGTACCACGGTTCACAGAAGTGCTTATCAGATAAGCTGTACAAATATAGAAAATAAGTTTATTTGAGAAGCGGCTATGATCTAACTTCTGTGGTTTAGTGTAAATAAGAGTGGTGGGGAGAAGCGTGGTCAAAAAAAGCTGTCAAAAAGCGAGCCGTTTGGCTGTGAGTTTCAACTTATTTTGGCCATAAGGAGCATTTAAGCTATTCCAAACAGTTTTTTTTGGGTGCTGTAGCAGTACGCATCCCCACCGGACTAGTGGTGTCATCATGAATTTGTGAAGATGTTCCCTCTCCTAATAACATCGCAAGCTTGCTGCACATAAGTTCGATACGGTAAATCAGAGTATGGTAAAATTTTATATAGCTAAAATTAGAGTATGGTAAAATTATATATTAGTTAAAATCAGAGTATGGTAAAGTTTATTAATATTCTTACCTTCTTGTGACCCTTTCCTGGACTACCCCGTAGGATTTCTTCTCTAGTTGGCCTTCGTGGAGTGGTAGGTTCTGGAGGTGCTCTTGTAACATTCTTCCTAAATTGCCTACGGCGTCTCGAAGGGCTTCCACTGTCGGCTGTGGTCGGCCATCAGACTCCACGCCCAGGCCTCCAGGGGCTGCAGCCAGCCCCGACTCGCCGCCATGCGCCACCTCCGTCGTCTGGGCTGCATCTGTCCCGGCTAGGCATCCAGGACACGCGGCCTGGGCAGTAGCCGGGCAAGACTCCCCACCAGTGGCCGTCGCCGCCAATCCAGAAGCTAGGGCATATGCTTCATCTTTAGAAACCTCCACGTCCATGACTGCATCGGGTGGAGGGTCTACGTCCATGGAGAATAGAAGGGGGCGAGGAGAGGGAAGGAGGGGCGGGCGACGACCGGTTGCAACGGCGTGGAGGCGTGATCTGCGTCGAGCAAGGGCGGCGGCCGGTTGCAGCGTCGAGAGGAAAAAAGATACGGCACAAGGAGATACGTAGATCATATTTCTCAGAAGGGTAGTATGGTCATTAACGAAAAATACAAGTATTTTGGATTACCAAATCAATTAAAAGAAAGAAAATCATATCTATTACAAAGTTCCTACATTTAGAGTCCTATTTTAATGAATCCAATGTTTACGATCCTATTTTAGCGAAGCCATATGTTTCGAGTCATAATATTATAATTTTCTCGGCGTTTACAGTCCATCTACAAAACAAAACAAAAAATTATATCATAATCTACTTATAAATAAAAAAACATGATTGCCATTAATACAGTGGTAACGTCTCGTCTCCAGTTCTCAGTGGTAAGGCTTCTCTTTGTGCACCAGCAGGTCGGAAAAAGACGGGACGGTTCTCAGAAAACATGTATCTCAAAGACATGAAAGTGCGTGTGTTCTAGTGGCAAGGCTTCTCTGCTTGCACCAGCTGGTCGCGTGTTCGAGCCCATGCGGGAGCATCTTTTTTTTGGAAAAAAAGGACTGGGCATGGAGCTGGTCTTCCTGAACTCTAGGTCGACGCCACGTGGCTCCGCTAGTGGGACCGTGCGCCATATCATCGAGGTTGGGACCCGAAGGTGGGTCCGCATCGCCACATCCAAGAAGTGGCTCAAGATGGTGGGACCATGACGCCATGTCCTCGAGGTGGAACAAGAGCCAAACAATCAATTCGTCATCGAATGCTCTCATTCGGTGACGAAATTATTAGTCATCACGAATGAATCGTCATTGATTACCACATTTCTAGTTGTGATAAGGGGGAGTAAGGGGGTATTTATAGTGGAGAGGTGGAGTAAGGGCTACTCCACCACCACGTCATCAATCCACGTGATGGATGATGAGAGCCCTTGGATTGTAACCGCCTTCACATCAAGGGTGGAGAGGAATTGCACATGTGCTTCTTTAATTCAGCATGTGCATCTTAGCATGCAGCATGTGCTTCTTTGCATGGAGGCATGCAAATGATGGTGGGAGAGAGGAGTGTCCGCCAAGCCACCTTAAGGGGTCGGCCGACCCCCTATGACATGCGGACCATTGCCAACCTTCTAGAAGCATGGTCCACCTATCATGGAGTGGCTAGAAATCTTGGTGGTCGCCATTTATAGGTGAGCCGACCTGCACAAGGGGGGTAGTGACCCTCTTACTATGACAGGTGGGCCCTCCTATCATGTGGGGTGCTTGGGAAGACTGGTGGGCCCCATAGGGTGGTTGGTCGACCCCCTATGGTGGGTCCCACTAACTCATTTTTGTCCATTTCCTATAGTCCTACAAGAAATACTCCATGAACATGTGTGAAAGGTCCTAGATGGCTAGAGGGGGGCGGGTGAATAGCCTAATAAAAAATCTACAAATCACTAGAGCAAATGGTTAGATAACACTTAAGTGAAGCTTTTTGCTCTAGCTCTACTTGGGGTGCAAAACCACCTATCCAATGCAATTCTAGTCAACTAAGTGCTTGTCAATCAATAGCAAGAACCTAAAGCACTTAGCACAAGCTAGCAAGAACAACTACTAAAGAAGCTAACTAGACAAGATATGAAAAAGTAAATACAAGATAGGAGGTGATTGCTATATCGATGCCTTGTGATGGATGGATGTCAATAGGATGAACCAATCACAATGAATACCAAAGAGTAGCCGGGAGACAAGATGACAATCGATTTTTCTCCCGAGGTTCACTTGGTTGCCATCAAGCTAGTCCCCGTTGTGTCGACTACTCAAGTGGTGATTCGGTGGCTAATAGGCAATGACAAACCTAGCCCACTAACTCGGGCGCCACAAGAATCCACCCAAATGAGAGTAACTCAATGACACGAGCAATCCACTAGAGTTACCCTTTGGCTCTCCGCCGAGGTGGGTACAAGCCCTCTCACAATCACCGAAGTCGGCTGCAAACAATCACCAATTGCGCCGAAGCTTCTCCACAATCGCCAAGCCATCTAGGTGTTGGCAAACACCAAGAATAACAAGAAATCCCGCGGCGACGATGATGATCAAGTGCCACTAAGATGCAATGCAATGATCAATGCATTTGGATCACTCAAACTCTCACAAATACGCAGCAAGAGTGAAGAGAGTGAGTTGGGGGCTATCTCAAGCAAGCACAAGTATGTCAAATGAATGAGAGGTGCAAGAGAGTGCTTCTTGAACCAGCCAAAACACTTATATAGCTTTCACCACCGAGCTAGCCGTTTTGCCCATCTTCCACGCTTTTCTGCGCCAGTCCGGACACAAGTTACACAGGGGGTCCGGACCATCGCGCATACCTCCGGACCCTCTGCCATTTGAATTCGCCCGTTGGCGCCCTTGCCTGTGCCTGTGTGTCGCCTCCGGACGCAAGGCACAGTAGCGTCCGGTCCACCTGTTTCTTGCGTCCGGACCCAATCTAGAGAGGGTCCAGAGAGCTCCTCAGCTCCGGACCCGCGTCCGGTCTCTTGCGTCTGGACCGCATTCAGTGTCCGGATAAATAGACCAGAGGAGTCCAGAGAGCTCCAACCTCCGGATGCTGCGTCCAGACAATCATTTGCGTCCGGACCACCTGTCCAGAGAGCCCGAGGGCTAGGGTATGCCTCCGGTCGCATCTCCGATGGTCCGGTCGGCCTCTGCCCTGCGTCCGGACCTTGCGTTCGGAGCCTCTCTGAGTGGCAGACCGAGCCTCTGCTTCTTCTCCAAGTCTTCAAGTGCTAACACCTTATGATCCAAACCTTGTTCACCTGTGTTAGCTTTTGTAACATATATTTCTTGGATTTATTTTAGTTTGTGTCACTTAGATTCATTTTATGTGGATGCAATGCAAACCTAGTGGCACATGATAACCGCAATCGACACGAGTTTTCCCTTCTTGATAGTACGGCTATCTATCCTAAGTGTGATCACACTCTCTATAGTGTCTTGATCACTAAACCAAAAATGGCCCTATGGATATACCTTTGCCTTGGGTCCATTTTGTTTTTCTCTTTCTTCTTTTCCTTAGTCCATGGAGCACTTGATTCACCATGATCATCCATCTAGCTCCATGTACCAAGATGGACCACCCTATCTTGATCATACACTTAGTACAAGGGTTAGTCCATAGGTTTTATCAATTACTCAAAACCAAACAAGGTCTTTCAATCTCCCCCTTTTTGGTAATTGATGAAACCTTTCACAAATAGATATATATGATGAAAATTTTCACTTTGATAGTATTAGCTCCCCCTACATATGTGATATATGAGTTTGGTTTATTTTGATCACATATGTATGAATAAGAATTGTGGGAGAGTAAATGCTACCAAATGATGCTAAGGTGTGTAGGATGGACCTTTGAAGCGTGATACCAATCAGAGCAATATAAACCATCCTTAGCCCATGAATGCCTAGAAACCACTTGAAAGGCAACTTGAAAACACTTTGAGAGAACTAGATGCCACTTAAAGATGTAACAACCTAAGCATACTAGTTCTTCAAACACCATATCAATTTAGATTCTAGCATTCACCACACAAGCATATCATGAATATGAGTACATATGTAAGTAAGCACTTATGAATGCACAAAGATATACAACAACTTTATTCATAGGCTTGCTCCCCCTACTTGTGTGCTTTCATTTTCAATTTTTTCAAAAATATTTTTCTTTGTTGTACCACTTCTCCCCCTTTGTCATCTATTATCATAAAAGATGTGCTCAAAGATTTGATTATCGGAGAGAAGCTTAGTTGTGGTTCAATCTAGATTACTTGCCCCAAGCTATTTAACTCGGTTTAAACCATGGACAAGCTTGTTCACACATCCTAGAATGGTTATCTTGCCCATGTTGAGCTAAACATTTGAAGTTCATGATCTAGATCAAACTCTAGGATTGCAAGCCCACAAATATGTCATATGCTACCACTAGATCAAGTTAAGCATAGAAGCAATAGTGGTACCATATAAGCATCAAAACATTTTGATTTTCATGAATGATACTAATGAATTGATGTCTAGATGCACTAACAAGTCCTAATAAGGATGAATGACATGTCAATCAACTTGTACCTTGCAAAGCTTGAAGGAGAGGCATGTCATATATGGGGGTGCATCAACACATATTTGAGAAGTCAAGAATGTTCAACTCATTCCTTAGCTTGCAAAACCTCTTCTCATCTAATGGCTTGGTGAATATGTCGGCAAGTTGATCATCGGTGCCAACACTTGTGATTTTGATATCACCCTTGAGTTGATGGTCTCTTATGAAGTGGTGCCTCAGATCAATGTGTTTGGTTCTTGAATGTTGAACCGGATTGTTGGTGAGCTTCACCGCACTTTCATTGTCACATAGCAATGACACTTGCTTGAAGTTGATCCCATAGTCATTCAAAGTTGCTTTCATCCAAAGCAATTGAGCACAACAACTACCCTCACTTATGTATTCGGCTTTGGCGGTAGAGAGTGCAACACTATTTTGCTTCTTTGATGACCAAGATACAAGTGACATGCCTAGCAATTGACATGTGCCCGATGTGCTCTTTCTATCAATTTTGCATCCCGCATAGTCGGAGTCCGAATATCCAAGTAACTCAAAGTTTGACCCCTTGGGATACCACAATCCAACATCTTGTGTATGCTTTAAGTACCTCAATATTCTCTTTGTAGCCTTCAAGTGACTTTCTCTTGGAGAGGCTTGGAATCTTGCACACATGCACACACAAAACATTACATCCGGCCTAGAGGCGGTCACATATAGTAGGATTCCAATCATAGACCGATACAACTTTTGATCCACCATATTGCCACTAGCGTCACTATCCAAGTGTCCATTAGTGCCCATAGGAGTGCTAATTCCTTTTGAATCTTCTAAGCCAAACTTGTTCATCATATCCTTGATGTACTTGCCTTGACTCACAAAGGTGCCATTCTTCAATTTCTTGATTTGAAGACCAAGGAAGTAGCTAAGTTCACCAATAATTGACATTTCAAACTCATTTGCCATCATCTTGCCGAATTCTTCACAAAAATCTTGATTGGTTGAACCGAATATGATGTCATCCACATAGATTTGAAGCACAAATAGATCTTTGCCAAGCTTCTTGGTGAAGAGAGTAGTATCAACCTTCCCCATAATGAACCCTTTAGATAGAAGGAAGTCCCTCAATCTTTCATACCATGCTCTAGGTGCTTGCTTCAAGCCATATAAAGCCTTCCTCAACTTGTACACATGGTTGGACTTCTTGTCATCTTCAAAACTGGGAGGTTTCTCAACATATACTAGCTCATTGATATATCCATTCAAGAAAGCACTCTTCACATCCATTTGGTATAGCTTGATGTTGTGTGCACATGCATAGGCCAAAAGAATCCTTATTGCCTCTAATCTTGCAACCGGTGTGTAGGTTTCTCCAAAGTCAAGACCCTCAACTTGAGTGTATCCTTGAGCTACCAATCTTTCTTTGTTCCTCACAACTATACCATCTTGGTCTTGTTTGTTTATAAATACCCATCTTGTGCCAATCACATTGTAGTTCTTGGGTCTTTCAACTAGTTCCCAAACTTGATTCCTAGTGAAATTGTTTAGCTCTTCATGCATAACATTGACCCAATCAACATCTTGTAGTGCTTCATCTATCTTTGTTGGCTCTATGGATGATACAAAAGAGTAGTGCTCACAAAAGGATGCCAATCTTGATCTTGTTTGAACACCACTTGTAATATCACCAACAATTTGATCAATGGGGTGATCTCTTGCAATGTTGGTCGGTTGGAGGATAGGGACTTGATTGCTTGAGGTTGGTTGAGATGAACTAGCAACTTGTTGATCTTGCACTTGAGAGTTACTAGCTTGCATTTGAGGTGAGTTGAGCACTTGATCTTTGTCATCTTCTATGTCAATCACTTGTCTTGGCCTAATATCACCAATATCCATGCTCTTCATAGCATTGGCCAATTGAGGACCACTCACATCTTCTAAGTTCTCATTATCATCTTGGGAGCCATTGGTTTCATCAAACTCAACATCATGAGCCTCCTCAAGTATACCACTAGCCGAATTTCACACTCTATAGGCTTTGCTTGTGGTTGAGTAACCAAGTAAGAACCCTTCATCACACTTCTTGTCAAACTTCCCAAGTCTTGTGCCTTTCTTCAAGATGTAGCATTTGCACCCAAAGACTCTAAAATATGTAATGTTGGGATTTCTTCCATTCAATAGCTCATATGGAGTCTTTTCCATCAAAGGATGACAATACAACCGATTGCTAGAGTAGCAAGCGGTGTTGATAGCTTCGGCCCAAAAGGATTGACTCACATTGTACTCACTAAGCATAGACCTTGCCATATCAATCAATGTTCTATTATTCCTCTCAATAAGGCCATTTGATTGTGGGGTGTACTTGGCCGAGAGTTGATGTTTGATTCCGAGCTCATCACATAGTTCTTCAACTCTTGTATTCTTGAATTCACTTTCATTGTCACTTCTCACTTTCTTGATGGTTGTTTCAAACTCATTGTGACATCTCTTGACAAAAGACTTGAATGTGGCAAATGTATCACTCTTGTCATTGAGAAAGAATACCCAAGTGTATCTTGTAAGATCATCCACTATGACAAAGCCATACTTGTTGCCTCCAATACTAGTATAGGTTGTTGGTCCAAATAAATCCATGTGCAACAACTCAAATGCTCTACTAGTGCTCATCATGCCTTTCTTTGGATGGGTGTTACCAACTTGTTTGCCGGCTTGACAAGAGCTACAAAGTTTGTCCTTCTCAAACACAACATCCTTCAAGCCTCTTACTAAGTCATGCGTGATCAATCTATTCAATTGTTTCATCCCAACATGACCAAGCCTTCTATTCCATAGCCAACCTATACTTGATTTAGTGAGCAAGAAGTTCATAATTGAGCTTCACTAGCATTAAAATCAACTAGGTAGAGGTTCTCATATCTAAAGCCTTTGAAGATCAAGTTTGAACCATCTACACTAATGATCTCTACATCATCTATTCCAAATATGCATTTGAATCCTAGATCACACAATTGAGCTACCGATAGCAAATTGAAGTTCAAGCTCTCAACTAGCAAGACATTTGATATGCTCAAGTCATTGGATATTGCAATCTTACCAAGACCCTTGACCTTGCCCCTGCCATTATCACCAAATGTAATACTATCAATGCCATCATTGGTGTTGGAGTTGATTGATTTGAACATTCTAGAATCCCCGGTCATGTGTTGAGTGTACCCACTATCAAGCACCCAATGTCTTCCTCCGGCTTTGTAATTTACCTACAAAACAAATTAGTTTCTTTTAGGTACCCATACTTGTTTGGGTCCTCCAAAGTTAGTGGCCAAGGATTTTGGTACCCAAATAGCCTTCTTCTTTGGGCCAACTATGGATGTGCCAACATACTTAGCCATGATACCTTTAGCACTTTTGGTAAGCATATAACATGAATAAATGTGTATAGAGGTAGATTTAGCAAACTTGGTTTGGCTCATGTTAAGTTTGCAATATTGGTCTACATGCCCTACTTGCTTGCATTTTGTGCAAAACCGGCCATTGCTCCTCACAAAGCTAGGCTTAGGAGTGACAAAGGCCGACTTGCCCTTCTTGGGGGTATAGCCCAAACCCTCTTTGTAATGAGAGAATCATTGGCTATCCAAGCACTTTAGCAAGCGGACATCTCCACCATATGCCTTACCCAAAGCATGAGTTAGTTCATTAACATCATTTTTCAATTTTTCATTTTCAATCACTAGTGTAGCATCATCCTTTGATCTATCACTAGTAGATGTGCAAGTGGAGGTGCTAGTGTTGGTTTGTGCAACAATGATAGGAGTGAAAAATGATTCATCTAGAATATCACAAGTTACTCCAACATTGCATGATGCAACAACCTTATCCTTGCTTTGATCAAGGAGAGAGGAGTGATCCTTTTCAAGCTTGTAGTGAGTCCTCTCAAGCTTCTCATGGGCTTCCATTAGCCTCTCATGAGAGCCATTGAGATCATCAAAGGATTGTTCAAGAGCCTTAAGCTTCTTGTTTAATTCTTTGCACTCCTTTCTCTTCTTCTCAAAGCACTCATAAGTTTGCTTCATCATATCAACTAGTTCTTCCTTGGAGTACTCCTCATTATCACTACTATCATCATCACTATCACTATCATCATGAGATTGTACCTTGGTTGGCTTAGCCATGAAGCATGATGGAGTGTCGAAGATGGATGGCTTGTTGTTGATAGCAATGCTTGCCATAACCTTCTTCTTGGATTTCTTCCTTTCATCATCACTAGAGTCATCATTGGAAGAGTCACTATCATCCCAAGTCACCACATAGGATTCACCCTTCTTCTTCTTGGTGAAGGATAGCTTCTTCTCCTTCTTGTCATGCTTGCTCTTCTTCTTCTCATCATCACTATGGTTGGGACAATCCGCAATCATGTGACCGGTGCTCTTGCACTTGTAGCATCTCTTCTCATATTCTTTGCTCTTGAAGTTATCTCTTCTCTTTCTAGCACCATATCCCTTCTTCATGAACTTGCCAAACTTGCGCACGAAGAGGGCCATCATCTCATCATCATCATCACTAGCTTCTTCATCGTCACTTGACTCTTGCTTCTTTGCTTTGCCCTTGCTCTTGGATGAAGAAGCCTTGAATGCTACGCTCTTCTTTTCTTTCTTTTCTTCCTTGACCTCTTCTTCTTCGCTTTCCTCATTGTATTGCTCTTCGGTCATGATCTCACCAAGTATTTCATTGGGAGTGATCTTGTTCAAACCATCTCTCCTAATTATTTGCCTCAAAGTTTTGTATTTCTTGGGCAAACAACCAAGAAAGCGGTTTGAAAGTCTTCATCTTTGACCTTCTCACCCAAGCTCTTGAGATCATTGATGATCACTTGGAGCCTATGGAACATATCTGGGATGGACTCATCATCCTTCGTCTTGAAGTGAGATAGCTTGTCCTTGAGTATGTATAGCTTGGCATTCTTTACCATTGAAGTGCCTTCATAAGTATCTTCTAGTCTCTTCCACACTTCACTTGCCTTCTCAAGATCTTTGATTTGCTCAAACACTTTTGAGTCAATGCCATTGTAGATCACATTGAGAGCCATTGTGTTGCATTGCCGGTTCTCTTTCTCTTTTGGTGTGGGAGCGGCTTCATCAAGAATGACAAAGTCATGTTCGGTCACACTCCACACCTTCTCATGTATTGAGCCTAGATGCATCTTCGTCTTTCTCTTCCAATAATCAAAGGAAGTTCCATCAAACATTGGTGGTTTGCTTCCCACATGGTTGAATGATATTTGAGCCATCTCTTAACACCAAAGGTTGTTAAGCCTTGATAATATGGTGACCACGGATCTGATACCACTTGAAAGGTCCTAGATGGCTAGAGGGGGGGGTGAATAGCCTAATAAAAAATCTACAAATCACTAGAGCAAATGGTTAGATAACACTTAAGCGATGCTTTTTACTCTAGCTCTACTTGGGGTGCAAAGCCACCTATCCAATGCAATTCTAGTCAACTAAGTGCTTGTCAATCAATAGCAAGAACCTAAAGCACTTAGCACAAGCTAGCAAGAACAACTACTAAAGAAGCTAACTAGCAAGCTAACTAGACAAGATATGAAAAAGTAAATACAAGATAGGAGGTGATTGCTATACCAATGCCTTGTGATGGATGGATGTCAATAGGATGAACCAATCACAATGAATACCAAAGAGTAGCCGGGAGACAAGATGACAATCGATTTTTCTCGCGAGGTTCACTTGGTTGCCACCAAGCTAGTCCCCGTTGTGTCGACTACTCAAGTGGTGATTCGGTGGCTAATAGGCAATGACAAGCCTAGCCCACTAACTCGGGCGCCACAAGAATCCACCCAAATGAGAGTAACTCAATGACACGAGCAATCCACTAGAGTTACCCTTTGGCTCTCCGCCGAGGTGGGTACAAGCCCTCTCACAATCACCGAAGTCGGCCGCAAACAATCACCAATTGCGCCGAAGCTTCTCCACAATCGCCAAGCCGTCTAGGTGTTGGCAAACACCAAGAATAACAAGAAATCCCACGGCGACGATGATGATCAAGTGCCACTAAGATGCAATGCAATGATCAATGCACTTGGATCACTCAAACTCTCACAAATACGTAGCAAGAGTGAAGAGAGTGAGTTGGGGGCTATCTCAAGCAAGCACAAGTATGTCAAATGAATGGGAGGTGCAAGAGAGTGCTTCTTGAGCCGGCCAAAACACTTATATAGCTTTCACCACCGAGCTAGCCGTTTTGCCCATCTTCCACGCTTTTCTGCGCCAGTCCGGACACAAGTTACACAGGGGTCCGGACCATCGCGCATGCGTCCGGACCCTCTGCCATTTGAATTCGCCCGTTGGCGCCCTTGCCTGTGCCTGCATGTCGCCTCCGGACGCAAGGCACAGTAGCGTCCGGTCCACTTGTTTCTTGCGTCCGGACCCAATCCAGAGAGGGTCCAGAGAGCTCCTCAGCTCCGGACCCGCGTCCGGTCTCTTGCATCCGGACCGCATTCAGCGTCCGGATAAATAGACCAGAGGAGTCCAGAGAGCTCCAACCTCCGGACACTGCGTCCGGACAATCATTTGCGTCCGGACCACCTGTCCAGAGAGCCCGAGGGCTAGGGTATTCCTCCGGTCGCATCTCCGATGGTCCGGTCGGCCTCTACCCTGCGTCCGGACCTTGCGTTCGGAGCCTCTCTGAGTGACAGACCGAGCCTCTGTTTCTTCTCCAAGTCTTCAAGTGCTAACACCTTATGATCCAAACCTTGTTCACCTATGTTAGCTTTTGTAACATATATTTCTTGGATTTATTTTAGTTTGTGTCACTTAGATTCATTTTATGTGGATGCAATGCAAACCTAGTGGCACATGATAACCGCAATCGACACGAGTTTTCCCTTCTTGATAGTACGACTATCTATCCTAAGTGTGATCACACTCTCTATAGTGTCTTGATCACTAAACCAAAAATGGCCCTATGGATATACCTTTGCCTTGGGTCCATTTTGTTTTTCTCTTTCTTCTTTTCCTTAGTCCATGGAGCACTTGATTCACCATGATCATACATCTAGCTCCATGTACCAAGATGGACCACCCTATCTTGATCATACACTTAGTACAAGGGTTAGTCAATAGGTTTCATCAATTACTCAAAACCAAACAAGGTCTTTCAATGTGGAACTAGTTATTTGATAAAAATCATTATGTCTTTGGTTGCTAACTCGTGGAAAAAGTATTTTGTTGACGGTTTTGATGGTATAAAAACATGGTGAAATTAGCGTCAACACCCTTGTGTGCCGCCGTAGCTCCACAGCTGCGCATCACCTGCGTGCGCCATCACACTACCACCTCTCTTCGCCAGAGCTTCGCCTTCCCCATTCGCCGGAGTTCACTGCTTCCATTTCCTCACCACCACCATCCACCTCCACTCGCACTGCCCCCACTGCCGAATCAACACCCAAACCCTAACCTAGGGTTAGCCTCCCTCCAAAGATTCCATTGTTTTCCCTCTTTCACCTTTCCCTTTGCCCTACCACTTTCACTTTCGGTAGCGGATTGGATTGACATTTCCCAGTTTGATGACTTCTTCCCCTGTTTTGTGATCATCGAGGTAGCTTTCATTTCCGATCTGTGTCTTACCTCAAAATTCATGCTTCCAAATAGACATTCTTGACTCTAGTTACTCATATTGGTTATATATCTCTATCTATTCTATTGAGTAGAGAGTATGTGGTTAGTGGGCAGTGTCAGTAAACTCAGGGCCAAGCCCACGAGTATAGATTGAGGCCAAGCCTCACAAGAGACAGTCCAAGACTCGGGGAGTCACTCTATCACATCAGTGGTTCTTACAATTGATTCTCAGTGGCTCCTATCAGTGTCGTTTTGACTTGCAGTGGGCTTTCAGTTGTTCTGTGGTTCTTTCAGAGGCAGTCTTTCTAGTCAGTTGTCCTTCCCATGTATGCTATGGTATGTGTGAATAATGTACGTGCTTCTGGCAGTGGTGGTGAGGATACTCCACCTCCACACTGTCCTCCCACTACCTAGGATAAGGGCAAGCGAGTGAAAGTTGCAGCGAAGAAGAGGAAGCGATTGGTTGATCCAACAACAGTAGTAGAGGCAACCAGGAGGGGTGGTCGATGTGGTGCCTTGCGGATTGGATCATCGACACCCACAACACCGATAAAGAATAAGCTGGCAGAGCATCTAGGTAGAGCCCACCGAGGCTATAGGGTAGCTATCTAAGCCGTCGTCAGAGGAGTGACCGCACTAGAGCACCCGTCCTCGCACCTTAGTGCCACCCTAGCTCGATGGTCAGGGACGTGGGAACCGTGCTCCTCCTAGTCCACATGGACCCCAACCACTAGTGTGGCACGACCTACGAGAGGTCACCACTCGGAGGATCAAGGAGCTTTGCTTTGTGGATTTTCTCACCAAGTTCCCTCCGACCCACGACGACAGGGCAACTCCAAACTTCTACACACCTCTTCAGGGGGATTTCTACAATGCTTATGTCGAGAGTGCAGTTGCTATCATGCCACAACGAGTGTGTTCACTTGAGGCGATAGTAGTTGCAGAAGGTGAGGAGATCAGACCATATCTCACGTACCTACCAGGGATGTCAGATTTACTTAGCTGTTTAGGGGCCTATGTGGTAGATTGGGTTCCACAGTTCTATGCTTCACTTTGGGTGTCCCCCGACCACTCTTTCATTCACTATGCCTTCAAAGTCAAGGACCATAGAGTGTTTGCTCAGCGCTTCAGAGACATCTTCTACTTGACCCCGTTAGAGACAAAGATCCATAGTTTGTGCTACGGTGACACTAAGGTGCCTCGCCGTCCCCACGGAGGCGAGGTTCCTTCTACTAAGTTCGTCCGACCCTGCTTCACTGAGCCATTCAGAGAGGGTTCTAGTCATCTACTGCGTGACCTCACGCCAACTGCCCGTATCCTAAACGAGGTGATGAGGCGGGCGCTACTTCCCAGACTTGCCTTTAGAGAGGGACTCATGATGATACAGTTTTGGCTACTCTCTCACTTGGTATGCAAGCAGGAGTTCGACATATTGGATTTGATAGTCAGTGAGATGGAGGACATCATAGCCGAGGGCTACAGAGGGCACTGCCAGCTCCCGTTTGTGCACTAGATTTGTTGGTTACTGATGATGAGCGGAGAGCGCTACTCTCAAGTTGCTAACACCACCCTTCAGCGGTCAGCTACAATTTTTCCTTCTTATGATATGAGGTAGCTGACTGATCAGGACCATCGAGGACGAGGCAGAGGTAGAGGCAGAGGAGGACCTCATACAAGACAAGCAAGCATAGTGCCTGAGACAGAGGAGCAGTAGGATGCTTCTATTCAAGGCCTAGCTGAGTCGGAGCTCACCGACTTAGACGCCCAACCAGTGGGTGAGGCTCCTGATGATGTCCTGTCCAACAACATGGATGACGACTACGAGCCCCTGCTTCACGTGGTTTCACGCTCACACGACCATGAGGTAGGTGGTTCACGCTCTGCTCCTGCTCAGTCCACCATAGACCCCACACTACTAGCCATCCTTGATAGGATACAAGCCGAGCAGCAGAGGCAGGCAGAGGAGCAGAGGCATCAGGCCGAGGATTAGAGGAGACTAGCATCAGCTCAGGCCACCACTTAGGCTCAGCTCTAGGCCCGACAGGACGAGTCTTAGCTCTAGTTTCTGGTCTATTAGAGGCAACAGACACAACTTATGGAGTAACTCTTGGTAGCTTTAGATTCCACACCTCCACGTTCTTAGCTACTTGGCCTACCGAGCTCTTCACAACCACCTTCTTCACAGGCATGCCCCTCCCAAACTGTGGCACTGACTCCAGCTGTACAATCCAGTGGACTTCAGAGTCAGTTTCTAGATCAGCAGTTTCAGTCTCCCACTGTTGAGGTCTCTCAGTAGTTCGTGTCCCCAGGTCTCACCCCACTCTAGTCTGGTTTCATGCCGACCCGGGGTGCCTCCATTGCTGTGACTGCTAGAGACTTGTCTGTCAGCTATAGTGCCCTTACGGGTAACCCTTCTCCGACTAGAGCTCCTGAGACAGAGATGACCGACGTGCTTCCATGGACTATGGGCACTCACCGTCTTCTGTCACATCGTCCGAGGTTGCCCCGGATAGCTCATCTCTTGCAGTGTCTACGCCTCCTCCAACAGTGATGATAGAGGCTATGGTCGTTACTATCGAGGTTGCACCGACATAGGTAGTAGTTACAATTACTGAGCCATAGTGTCAGCCGATAGAGTCTGAGGCAGTGCTTCCACCTCTAAAGTTAGTTTCATAGCCTCAGCTAGAGCCGACAACACTTGCTACAGTGACCGAGCCAGTTGCACCGATCCGGACCACTTCGCATTCACGTGCAGCTTCAGAGGGTCCGACCGATGATGGCTCCAACTCCGACCCTGACTTCGACTAGTTTGAGCGGCTTGACCATGACTCGACTGCTCCAGTCCTGTGACCGTAGATTTTTGGTGCTTTGTTGCCAAAAGGGGAGAGGGTCGAGTATGTAGACTCAGGGGGAGTTGTGAACGGGTTGGCTCTTTTGTTTGTTACATTTCCGTTATCATACATCATATCTACTGCTTTTATTACATTGTATATATGTATGATACACTTGTGTGATTCTTGTGTGACATGACTCTATGCTTTCATTCATATATATGATGATGAGTTGTCACCCTTGTTCATGCTATGATCATGCTATGATTGTTATGCTTCCTCGATTATCTCTGATATTCCTTTTTGAGCATATCATGTCATACTCATGCTTAATCATATGCTTTTGAGTACTTGTTGTGGCTCGGTGAGTATAAGCATGCTCATTGCATTCTTATTCACTAACCCAGCATGTTGAAGAACACTTAGAGTAGATTAGGTCTTTGTTTTACCTTTGACTGTATTATTAAGGAGGGTTAGAATGAGTAGCTTGGCTAAGGTGAGTCTCATGGAATAGGTGTGGTGCACACTTGTCCTACATAGCCCTAAGTGAGCCTAGGTTGACCCTAAGACAGCTTAGAAAAACTTCCATATTTGACAAAATTCATTTAGGTGAAGTCTAGGGTGTTTAAGTAGCACCAGACTAAAAGGTCCTAAGTGATGGCTAGAGGGGGGGGGATAGCCTAAAAATAAAAACTCCAACAAAAAACTCAACAAGTTAGACTAAAAGATAGCGAAGCGAAATTTGCACTAGCCTAGTGGGGATGTGAAGCCACCTATCCAACAATTGCTAGCCTAATAAGATTCTAATGTCACACAAATCCTATCACAAGAACTATTGGCTAAGTACTAGATCTACACAAGCTAGCACAAGCTAAGAACTAGAGCTACAAACACAAGCCTAATAGTTCTACTTGCAAGTATGAAGAAAGTAATGTAAGAGTGATAAAGTTGTTATACCAACTTGTAGAGATGTGATCCAATCAAGATAGAAAGCCAAGAAATCCAACCCAATCAATCACAATAGGTGACAAGGGGACACTTGATTTTGTACCGAGGTTCACTAGTTTGCCAACTAGCTAGTCCTCGTTGTGGCGAGTCACTCACTTGGATGTTCACGCGCTAATTGACATCACACGCCAAACCCTTCACCAGGTGCCACACAACCAACACAAGATGAGGCTCACACAAGCCACGTGCAATCCACTAGAGTTGCCTTTGCGATCTCCCGTGGGGAAGGCACAAGAACCCCTTACAAATCACTTGGTGTCGATGAAGAACAATCACCAATCTTCTCAAATCACCTCTGCTGCTCCAAACAGTCTAGGTGATGGCAATCACCAAGAGTAACAAGAAATCCACAACGAAAACGCCTCCCAAGTGCCACTAGATGCAAGCTATATGCGAAATGCACTTGGATCACTCAATCTCTTTTGGATTATCACTAACCAAGCATGAAGATGAGTGGGAGGGAGTGTGCTCAGCTCTAGAGGGTCTCAAGGTGTTCAAATGTGCGAGAGAGAGAGACCCAAGCCGACCAACACATATATATAGCACTCCCTCAACCGAACTAGTCGTTATGCTGAGAACGTGGCCAACAGACGCTCTTTAAGTTTGCAACGGACGCTCCGTCGCCAGTGTCCATCGTCAGTACAGAGAGCATCTAGAGAGCTTCAGAAGCCATCGGTCGCATCTGTCGCCATGCCATCGGACGCTCTGGTGCGTCCGTTGCTTTCGTGTCAGTGAGTTCTTCAATCCATCGGACGCTGCTGTGAACTCACCCGTGCGTTTGACGCCATCGTCCGATGCCTGTCCAGTGAGCTTCCAGAGAGCTCTCAATTCTATCGGACGCGTCCATCGCATGCCCGTCGGACTCTCAGTGTCCGATGCCAAATCTGCGCCAAGACTCAACTAGGGTTATGGACCGGACGCTCTAACGCCCTTGAGCCATCATCCGTTGCCTATGCCTGATGCTTGAGACTTGACCCTTTCTTGTCTCAACCTTTTCAGCCTTGCTCCAATGTGCCAAACACCAAGTGTTCTCCTTAGTGTGCATGTTTGGCATGTTTTCCTTGTCAATTAGGCAGGATGTAGCTCACTAGGTCCTAAATGCACATGCATGATAGATAACACCTAGTGGCACTCGACAAATGCAATCACTTTTGCATTTCTCCTCTTAATAGTACGATTATCTAACCTAAATGTGATCACACCCACTAGGTGCCTTGATCACCAAAACTTGAAAATCCCTAACATATACCTTTGCCTTGAATTGCTTAGGGTCTCTCCCTTTATCACCTTTGTTCAAGTGTGCGCTCTCTTGCTTGATCTTCCCTGATCTTGTGACTTCTTCTCCTAGTCACCTTGCATGCTCCACTTCTTGATTATCTTCAATATGTGTACTATACCTACTCATCCACTTAGAGAACGGTTAGTACTTAGGTTTCATCAATTACCAAAATTACTATAGGGATTTCATAGACGCTGGTGCACCTAACACCAGATGCATTTGGTGTAGTCTCGTGCCAAGGGTTTGGCACCGGACTCACCCTAGTGAGTTACCAAACGCGTCCGGTGCTCATAGAGGATTCACAGTATGCACCGGATGCTGGCACCGGACTCGGGGTCCCCGAGAGGGGTGAGTCCGGTGGGTGCGTCCAATGTCGATGCAGAGAGGTTCCAGAGGCTCCCAAAGCCATCGAACACATCCGTTGGAGGGTCACCGGACTCGCCCTAGCGCCTGGTGTCCACTCAGAGAGGAACCCGAGAATGCACAGTTGCACCAGCCGCGTTCGGTGTAGGGGTACCGGTGCGTCTAGTGCTCACTGAATTTGAACAGGAACTAGCCGTTGGGTGTGGCACCGTTGCGTCCGGTGACCCGCACCGGAGCGTTCGGTGCCCCTTAATATGCAGACATGTTCATGTTTGCCCAACAGGTATGTTTTGTGAGGGAGGTATTTATACCCCATCCCTTGCTCTCCTCTCTTGTCTTTGCTCATTTGGTCAACTGAGAAGCACCTTGAGAGTGTGTGAGAGAGCAAGAGCCCTAGTGAGGAGTGAGATTTGCTAATCCATCGCTTAGAGCCCTCATTAGTGAGATTTGAGAGAACAAGTGTGCATCCACTCATCTCATATGACTTGTGTGAGTCAAGTGAGAGTTCTAGCTTGTTACTCTTGGTGATCGATAACACCTAGACGGTTTGGTGGCGATCAGAGGCTTGGTGATCATCCGAAGAATATGGATGACCCATCTCCAACATTTTGTGATCGATTGTGGGCGATTCACCGAGCCGGAGAGGCGAAGAATCAGCCTATCGAGAGCACTTGATCCTTGCGCAGATCAGGAGGGAGCGATACCCTTGAGTGAGTGCTCCAACGAGGACTAGGGGAAGTGTCTACTCCTCGATAGCTCAGCAAAACGTCGTCGTGTCAACATCCTTCTTCCTCCTTCCTCTTTCTTACTTGCAATTACCTTCAAACATTACTTTATTGCTCTTAATATTCATGATCATGCCTGCCAGAATTGCATAGGGTGTTCTTACTTGTGTTATTGCTTAGTAGAATGAATAGCTTATTTTCACTCACGTATGCACTAGGGGGTAATTAGCATTTTCTTAGGATTTAATTTTCATTATAGAAATTTAAATAAGTCTAATTCACCCCCTCTTAGGCATCTTGATCCTTTAAACGACTCCCATGCATGGCCTCCTTGTCCTATATCTTACTCCTCATCACTACTACCCTAGCAACATTGGTAGTCACAATGCGATGTAGCAGCAAAAATAAGGGATTTGCTAAATTTCAGGCGCCTGAAGTTTAGTTTTATTTCAAGCGACCATCATTGCATATATTTTATACTAAAATTGTAGTTTTAGTTCTTTGCAATTTATGTAGACACGATCTGAAATTTTTAGTTCTAGGAATAAAAAGTATGTTAGACAAAACTACAAATCTTACAAAATCTTATATATGGTGGCACATAGACAATTTAACAATTACAATTATTTATATAGGAGGACAAGGACAAAAATTTAATATGCTATACCACAAAAACAAATAACAAAATATAAAATTAACAATTGTAGTAGGTTGTACATTAGTGTTGCCTGAAATTATCCTAAATTTCAGACACATGAACTATAGAAAAAGTGCAAAAATAAATAAAAATAATAATAAATAATAAAATAATAAAATAATAAAAGAAACATATTTAGTTAACGTGTGGGCTGGATTGAAGTCAACAAAATAGTAGCGATTTCCTTGGCAGTGTGTTGCGGCAACACGCTGCAAGAAGGGGGATAGGAGTCACATATTTGTTTTCACTAAACTTTAGGAAGATAGTGGAGTTTACTGAATAAAATTAACTTTGAAGGCAGTGGAGTTGAGTGAAAAAACCCTCAGGACAAGCCATCAAATCTCAAGTTTCTGGCCCTGTTTTTAAAGACTATTGCTAGAAGTATTTTGACGCATCGTTTAGTTTTGAGTGAGTGCATGAAGGCAACTAAGACTTTGTTTGGCACAACTCAGCTTTATCAGTAAAGTTGTTCTTTTTAGAAAATAACTTCATGACCAACTTTCTAGGTGAAGTTGAGTTATTTTAGAAAAAATATTTGATAAAACAGTTTTACCAACTTTATACACGAATATGATAGAGAGATAGAGGGAACTAAAATAAGATACTTTTTTCAGCGTTAACCCACTTCATGTCTTTATGAGAGGGGAAGAAAAAAAATCATAAGTGAATGTATTTTGAAAATATATGAGTTTGACAAAAAAAAAACAGCTCACCAACTTTATGAGTTGTTCTGAGCTGTACCAAACAAGTCCTAAGATTTAGTCTAATTACAGCCCTGCTCGACTATATTGGTTCAACACTAATTTTCAATAAACGAACAATGTTTTCTCTCACAACAAATCAACATAAACCAAATTTCAGCGCAATAAACACGACGGGTCATTTATAGTTTTTGCAATAGGTCCCACATGACATGTTTGTCTTTGTGTCATGTGCCTGCGCTGCGCGGGCCTTTTTAGATTTAGACCATTATGAGAAATGAGCTTCGGTGATATATCATCCCCAAAGAATCTTTGCAAGCTTGTCATTATGAAGCGCGACGCACCGCTAGAATGTCATCCAATGAATTTAGAATAATTTTCTTCCTGTGCTACCCCTGCCCCTTTCCTTTTTTTTTCACGGGAGCTCGAACGGAAACAGATCGAGCATCGTCTTCTCCGAGCGCTCATCTCCTCCGAGCATGGCGAGCTCGCCACGCCCCACGCCCGGCTGACTCCCCACACCCACCCGCCTCCCCACGCCGCACTCCCAGCGTCGCCCGCCTGCCCCGTTCGCCATGGCCGGCCCCAGGTCGCATTGGCTGCCCATGGAGTACAGCACGACAACGACGTCCCCAAGGCTGGCCATTGAGAATCGCGGGAAGGGGACGTGGGAAGGGGCGGCACCTTGTGGGGAGAAGCAGCAGCCTGAACGGGGGAGGGGCGCTCGCCGGTAGCTCAGGGTGCCGTGGGGGGCCGGTCGCCATGGGAGACGCTCGTCGTGGGGAACTCGCCGATGGGGGGGCTCCTCGTGTGGAGCTCGCCGTGGGGGCCGGTCGCCATGGGGGACACTCGCCGTGGGGAGCCGCTAGCGGGCAGCAGCACCGCCCCCGCTCGTTCCGTTTGGCGAACAGCTCGTGAAACATAAAGAAATAGGCGAGGGTAGAAGAGGAAGAAAACGATCCCTAATTCATCGGATGACATTCTATCGGTGGGTCGAGTTTTATAATGGCAATTTTGCGAAGTGCCAATCACCGAAGCCCAATTTTCACGATGGTCGAAATCCAAAAAGGTCGCCTGCGCGGCTGTTTGCAAACTACAATTTCACAAAGAAATGCACAAGTTTCTGACTCTGTTCGATTGATTGATTGTTTCTATAGTTGATAAGTTGACTAATATTATTTTTAACTATTTTATTGTAAGATAAAAATATTGTATCATGATTAATAAGCTAAAGAACAAAGCGAAGATAGACAAATTTCGCATACGGTAAAAACCATTCATTTACTAGACAAAGTCAATAGAATAACAAAAGGTAAGATGTGAAGAAAAGGACCTCCATCGGCTTTATTCAAACACATCCATAAAAAAGCCGTCGAGTAGAACATAAAATGCGGAGTAATAATATGAATCTAAAACAAATCTTGTTGCAGAAAACGAGCTAGGGATATTACCTAGATTCGTGTACATGGTCAAACCGAATCAACGTCAAACAACAATACCAATCAAGAAATCACAGAATTTGAGTAAAAACCTTCTTCTGAAACGAAGGGCTCGCTCATAGTACTTTACAAATTGCAAGCTTCAAATTCAGGTGTTGTCCACGAAAGAGATTGGTAGAGTTTGCCAAAAAGAGCTTAAAAATGCTGCACCTGGCCTGCATGTGCTTGTCAACGTTGTTCACCTCATGAAGCTCCACAGCACCTTCACATTGGAGGCAACAAAGAACAAATTGTCATAAGGGAAACAAATAATTATGGTACGCCAGCAAGAATCCAAAGTCAAGAGGGGAAAAAACCGTAGTCCCATCATACCACAAGAGTATCCTCATTTTAACTACTAAGGGACTGTTTGGAACAAAGGAATACAAAACGAAAGAATAGGAAAAAACGCAGGAATAAGACCGAGTGAATAGTGGAAAACTATAGGATTACAAAACACAGGAATAAATACTTTGAGGTGTTTGAAATAAAGGGACAAAACTTCATGAAACATGAGCAAGCATGAGAAGGAAGAGAGAGTAAAGATTCTTTCCCTTAGGTTCGAGTGGATGTTTTATTTCCTTTGTTTTGCACTACCATGAATTCCTTTCCTTTGGAAAGGAACTCACCATTCCTTCATTCCAAACACTACCAAAGGATTTATTTCCTATGGAATGTATTCCTTCAAAATTCATTTGAAAATCCTTTGATCCAAACAAGCCCTAAAAGTGGGAGAGGTTATCCTATCAAAATATGCAGCTCGTCATTCGAAGGCATATAATACTACAATGCTATAATATTAACTCTAAAATCATGCATATTCATATAGTAGAACAAATAAACAATGTGTGGGTTATCATCCAAAAATAACCATATTTAAGGTATTACAGCACATGAACTTGCAACAATTGGAAACGTCATCAATCAGAGAAAGGCATGTGCAGTTTAGTGATGGAAACAATTCTTGAAATGACAAACCTTTTATATCGTTTCTTAGAGCCACATGGGCAGAGGGCGTTCCTACTTATCTGACCACTTTTTGCCAGATTAGTTTTGCCGACATCCACTGGTGTAGAACCCATTAGATTTTGGACCTAAAAAGGTATGATTTGAAATTTCAAACAGTACAGCACAATAAAAAAATGAAATAAAAAAAAACTATTCATGCAAGGCAATCAAGGAGATCAAAATCTGATGTTAATAGAAGAAAATGAGAATCATATATAGTACCATCAAATACTTTTCCCAGCCCAAGTAAGTTACATTGAGCTGTTTGCAAAGTTTCTTAAATATAATCCAAAAAACTGTTTACAATGAAGAGAACACACTAAGAGTAGCATTTGATAAATGGAGCAAGTCAAAAGTCAGATATATCAAACACGACCACACGAAACTAAAAAAAAAGTGATAAAGGTACCAAAGCATAACTAATCTACTGACATTTGGATGTACCAGTGAACTCAGAACATGCTATGTACTTTATTGCTATTTTTGTTTTGTTTTTTTTTACCTTCCCTCTGTTGCTGCTATGCGTTTTATTCTTATTTTCATAGTTATAAAAAAAAATGTTATTTTCATTTTGTCCAATGCCATTAGTCCACTTCAATGCATAGTAGAATATATAATAAAATCAAACGGGACAACAATCGCCAATAGTTCAACAGCATTTTGCATATCTACCACACAAGTATAACAATTAATAAGACAACGGGTAGGTAACATTGTCAGGCTTCCTAGAGTTACCTCATTAAATGACTTCGGTAATGGCTTCCCTTCTTCCTTGAGCTTTTCAAGCTTCTTCTGAGCCTGTTTAGCCCATGTGTACTTGGCCAGAATGTGCTCCACATCAGCAATCGTGCAGTTGCAGTGCTTGGTCGCGTTAATCTTGTCAGTGTTTCCGAGTTTCTGTATAAAAATTACGGTGCAGACAATTAATCTATCCCCACCCGAAATAGCAAGCACTGTATCCAAAGAAAGGAAAGAAAATCAGATCAGTGTGTACCTCGCCAGTGGGGTCGATGGCGCCGAGGTAGCGCAGCACAGCGGAGTGCTTCTCGAAGGCGTTGACGACGGTGGCCTCGCTGGCCCGCCCGGCGACAAAGTTCTTGAACGTCCCCAGCTTCCTCGCCGTCTCCATCGAGTCAGCGAACTCTGCAAATCAAACCAAAACAGGGAGAGGCCGGTCACGCCGCCGCACCGCCACTAGCCTACGGAAAGGGAGCCGAAGAAGCGCTCGGGCATTTCGGCGACTTACGGATGAGGGTAAAGGAGGATGCCTCGGAGCCATCCTCGGGCTTCTTGCCAGTGATGGTGGACTTGATCTTGTCGAACCAGCCGATGGATGAGAGCTGCGGGGTCGAGGCGATGCCGCGGGAGGGGGCGAGGATGTTCATCGCCCGGTGGAGGGCGTGAAGAAGTGGAGCGCCCGGTGGGAGGCCATGGATTTGGATGCTGTCTCCGGTGAGCCGGCGGCGGCCAGGCACGTTGGGGTTTCTTGCTGGGGGTTTCTTATGGGCTTCCAAGAATGCGAAAACCGCATAGTACGCACATTTAGGCCTTTTTGACGGCCCAAGTGATGTTTAAAATGTTTATAGTAGCACGAAAAAACTATTTTCACCCTTTACTAATGCAACAAGGACATGTGTTGTTTTATCCTGATCAATTTGTATCTTATTAGGAACTTTACACTTTACAGTGACACGATCCCATCAAAGCAAAAGGATATACCGATCTTATCTTGCTGCTAAAATGAACCACAAATTTGATCCTATGCAAAGATTCCATATCAGTATCTTGATACTATCGACCTTATGACATTCATATAATAAGTAGCAAATTTATTCATATTACATGAGAAAAACTTATCAAATGTTAATGACAAACAACAACAATATTTATGTGTAGTGGCGAAGTTAGAGCAAACTCGAGAGTGGTGCATTTGCGTTGTGAGTGCATAGACGTATGCTATAGGTGGTGCGTATATGGTGATTTTTTTTTAAAAAAAAGGGAGATGCTAATTTACATGTGTCTGAAAAGTAGCTATCTCTCAGGCAATAATGTACAACTGTTGGATTCCACCCGAGTTTCCACCCGAGTTTGATGATGCACAAAAACCTAAGAACGCGGCTGCTATGTCGCCTGAAGGAACTAAAGGAAATCATGCTAGATAGGAATAGTGAAAAAAACACTGCTTTTATAAATTTTGGGTGGTGAATTTGCACCCACCACCGTGTACCTACCTTTGCCCCTCCCAAATCGTCAACACAAATTGGTGAGGGTGGAGGCCAAGGGTTTTCCACAGAAAATGAGGACGACATATAATAAGAGGTGCAATAAAATTTCATGGTAAATAAAAATAATTTCGCTATCCCACAATAGCTGTATCGTCCTAGTATTTATATCTCATACCAGGGCAAACCGCAAAATTATGATGCTATCCCACAAGATGGCAAGCTAGGTTCACTTGCTATTTATGCCCAACGAGATTTCAGGGATATCATACTTGTTATTATACAAAACCAAATAGAAGATTTGTTGGAGTTTAATTTTCCCTATAAAAATGTAAATATACAATACAAAACAAGAATAATATGTCTCTTGAAGATGCTCGCGATTGCTCTCGAGGAGCTTCACGTGGTCCATCCTTAGCAGAGGCCCAGGTCCATAGGCACGAAGTGCGAATGTGGGCGTGTCGCTGCGAGAGCATTTATCCATCAATTTATATTTTATCCCTTTTAAATTAAATTTTGAATCTATAATTTATTTTATGATGACTGACATCCATAATATAAGTCAATATTGACGATCATTTGATAATGTTCTATTAAGCATGTGCCAAATTAAAATACAACCTTCACAACTTTTTTTCTGTTATCAAAAGCACATAAATATTTGAAGTAAAACTATACAACGTTACTTATGGTTAAATATCGAGTTCCGTGGATTTCTTTAAGAACCTTTAAAATATGTAATTCTAATTCCTGATTAAAGTTGGCAAGAGGTTTAGTTTGCTGATGTGCCAATTGCCAATAAAATAATTGGTTTGTTCGCCGATGATTGTGAGGAGAGAAACTTCTCTCAATAGTTTACAGAGCAATCCTCGTGGGGGATTGTCGAGATAGATTTATTTAGACGTAATTAGTCAATATATTACTTGATTTAACTTACGGTTTAATTAGCTGGACCACTCGTTGATTTTTTAATATAAGAATTAGTTTTGTTTTAAATCAAAACTATATCAATAAATAAATTGATGGCCAAACACTATAGCGTATAGTGAAAGTCTTTATTTCTATATAAGAGAAAGATAAATAGCTCAAAGACCCACAATATCATATTTGCTATATTTCAGGATCTGTTCAGGCCACAACTCCCATCCATTAGATGTGCATCCAATGGTCCAAATCTGTTAGCAGTTATTTGTGTACACATGCCGTTTTCTCCGCGAAACAAACCCGTTAGAGGGCGCATAAGCTGAATCTTGCTAACTGAAGTGGGTCTTCATGGTCCAGAATGGAAGTGTTGGCCCAATAAAACAGACGTACAAGCATACTAAAAAATAATAAATACGCCACTGCATCTTCCAGCAATAAACTAATCCAATGAAGTACGTATCGGGAAAGCACCTAACAAGAGAAAGGTGCAAAAATCAGTGAAAATTGCATAAAAAACAAAATAAGATGAACAAGATGATCGGACAAGGTGATCTGTCATAGGCACTAATCCATTTTTTTTGTCATGTGTTGACTTCCGCTCCTTTGCTCTTAAACTTATTTTAATTAATTGGTTCCTCAGAATTTGCAAAGGGATTTAGTCTACATTACTATATGTCTGTGCTTCGTGATTGGATTTTGGGTGATTGATAATTATGATGAACACTGTAGTTATACAAGAAAAACCATACTAAAAATACATAAAAAGACAAAAACATTATATAGGAAACAATGCAACAGTACAAATATGCGTTCATTGATAAGGAAATTGCACATTTAAATTAGTGCAACTTTAAGTACTTAAAAGTGCATTTCATTTTGTTTGGCAAAACAACAGTGTCTCAGCAGTTAAGTAGTTCCTCCTAAATCTTAAGAATAAGTAAGCATTATAGCTTACTGTTGACGCCAAAAATGGGGCTTCCGCCGTCAGCATTACGTAGGGCCTGCGGAGACCGTGCAACAGTAGAGCTTGATCTCCTAGACCCCTTAAGCGGCTTAAGCCACTTCGTTGATCGATTTCAGGCGTGCCGGTCAATTTGACCTACAATTGACAAGGAGATGAAACGTTAAATTATGGAACTTGCCGGTCGTTGCCGGACAGTTTCATGAGTGTGCGGCTCTCATATAGCCGGTGAATGTAGAAGACCGACTAAAGAGTCAACTCTGAACATCATTAGATATAAAAAATGGTGCATGAACGACTGTCACAAGATATCAAGCGTAAGGTACGTAAATAGCCGATCATGCAGTGAGATTAAGGTAAAAATGTGATGCATGCAACATTATCGTCATCGAACTACCAAATCTACTAAGTATACCAGATAAAGATTAACCATCAACAGAGGTGTGTTCCCATACAGCCATGATGACAATTAACCTGATAACCTGACCAATATACTGACATTGGGGTGTTTCCATGCATCCATAAAAATAAACGAATCAAGCCATGCCCAGTATACTTAATAGATCTAATAGATCAGAACGACAAAGTACATGCATCGTATGATTGAAGCATAACCAGATCAGCTACGTTAGCCGATATGAGATCCATGAAGCTTGAATAAGATCCATGTACTCGACATTGGACGGATCTAAGTCTGAACAGACATAACTCAACACATATGGCATTGGGGTTCATAAGATGCAGCCGTACCACATATGTTGAGCTAGATCCAACCACACTCAAACCAATCTAATGACCGGATACATGTCTCGAACCCGCAACATTTAACAACCGCAACTAATGAATTAGCCGATATGATCTTAGATCTATCGCCTTGCTGAATGTCAAGAAAGAATGCAACAGAGGCAAATAGATCTAGATAGAAAATAAAGCACAGGCCAATTCATTAGATGAGATTAGGCATGATATTGTAGCAATAGATTAAACAAAGCATAACAGACAATATCGATAACTTGATGAATCTATTAGATCGCCAATCTAATAGAGCCAATAACTAGCTTGAAGCCATGATTCATGTGAGATTGAAGCAATGCAGCCCCATGAACAATAGATTCAAACTGATAACTAGCTCATACCGAGCTTGCACGAGTTACACAATATAACCATACAAACGAGACATGAACCAAGGCTAGACTTACAGGCAAAACCGGAGGTCGATCTAGTCGATGCAGCCCAATCCGTCGAAGGTTCACCGAAATCTACTCTACTCCTACTCCTAGGGGTGGCCGAAGGCCGAAAACTAAGGACTATGTTGTGTGTTTGTGAACACATGGTGGATAAGTACCCATGTAGTTCAGCTTTGATGATGAGTGATTGACCAACACGTGAGTGTTTCAGTTTGAGTGGCTTATCCTAACCTCTGCGAAAGAAGAAAACTGTGCTTGTCTATCGGCTTGTGGTGTGCAGGTGCTATGCCTAGTGACAGTGGTCAATGGCTTGGAGAAGGTCGAGTAGAGGCTTGCCGTGCCGATGGACTGAGAGCGGTGAAGGGCGGAAGCGGAGCTCGGACTGAGGGACCATGGGCGCCGGCGGACTAGCTGTGGTGGCTAGTACTTGGCACCGGCGAGTGTGAGAAGACATGGAGGTAGACCGAGTTGACCAAGTCAAGCCAGTGGACGCGCGAGTCGAGTGGAGGCTCAGGGGACTCGAAGTCCGACCGGGCGAAGACAAGGTGGCTCGCGTTGAGCGGTTTGGTGGTTTGGGCCTGAAAACCATCGAGGACGGTTTCCGAGGTTGAGCCTCAAAACTCGGGGTTCGGTAGTTGAGCCCAAAGCTACCGGTGACGGGTTTCTTGGGTTTGGGATTCAAAACCTAGGCGGAGCTTCCGAGGAAGCAGAGATGGCACGTGGCAGAATCCTGGAGGTTGCGTCGAGGCGACGACAACTCCTGGCAGGAAGCGGGGTCGTCCATTCAAAATGCGGGAGATATTTTCCGGAGCTTGGACTGCAATGCTTAGGCTAGATAGTTCACTCAATGTATCTAGGGGGTCTTTGGGAAATAGCCAAAACCCGATAAGTAGGGGGTGAAGGGGTATCCCTCATCCTATCTCTTGAACCCTAATCACTTGTCTCCACTCTCTCTCTCTCTAGTTCATGAGATCCCTAGGTTGTTTCAACCAACCTTTGTAAGAACTTGATTTTGCTGCGAGGAATCGGAGGCCGTAACCTCCGTAAGCCATGGTGGCTTCGATTTGTTGATCGTGTTCTCATTTTGCTTGTGTACTTCATGTTTTGCTTTTGCTCCCTCTTTTCCCGAGATGATTTCTCTTTGTAGGGAGTAGCTCTTGCAAATCCGTTTGAACCAAGCTGTGCGTGATTGTGAGGAGCTTCTTTGCACCGAAGGAATTCTCCTCAAACCTCACGAGTGCGTAGATCGAGCGTTTTCTTTGCGGAGTTCTTCGTTCTTGAGCTTTTCCCCAAATCTCTTCTCCTTCCTTTGCTCTAAGCCAAATTGAGCGATGATTTCTTCGGGATAGTTCCCCAATTGCACTAGGATCATGCCTACAAAGTTTGGTTGTAGTTGGTGATCATTTGGTTGAGTTTTGGGAAGATTTGGCGGAGTGGAAATGATTTTCGCGGGTTTCAGCTTTTCTGTTCATGAGCGTCGGACCACCCTCCGGACGACTTTACCCTAAGCTCCGGACCATAGCAAGTGGACCGATGGTCTTGACTTTCCAAGTGTCAAGCAGCAAGGGGCGTCGGACTACCCTCCGGACCACCCAGCTTGTGAGCACCGGACGATAGGCAAGTACTCTGGTGGCTCTGCTGTGGGTGTCACTCACGCGTCGGACCAGGCTCATTAGTCCGACGGTGAGCGTCGGACCAGGTGTCCGGAGGTAGGGTGCTTGCTGTGTTCTTTTAATCGGTGGCGAGTGTGAGCACCGGACCACTTCCTATAGTCTGACGGTGAGCATCGGACTAGTTGTCCGGAGCCTAGGCACTCACTAGTTGATTTCTGTGTGAGCACCGGACTTCTGAAAGTGTCCATCAGACTAGTCCGGAGCTTCTAGTCCAGAGCTAGGGTGCTCACTATATCGGCCTGTCTCGGTGGGTGAAGGCGTCGGACCTGAGCTCTGGACTACTTGCTATAGTCCGATGGCTCAGTCCCCTCTGGTCCGGAGCATCTGTTGAGTTGTTGTTTTCTCCGTTTGAGTTGCGGTTTGTTTCTCCGGGTTCGTAGCTAGCTCCGCTGTGTTCCTAGGACATCTCCTAGAACATCCACCCACTTGTGGGTCGTGAGCCTAGTTCTTGCTTCAGGTCGTGCTTGGGACAAGGGTCAAGATCTTCTGAAAGGAATTTTTATTTGGCTCCTATTCACCCCCCTCTGGTCGCTGTTTCTGGTCCTTCAATTGGTATCAGAGCCGGTTAAGGATCATTCCACCTTACACGGTTCTTGATCCGCGAAGGCGACATGGAGCGAGGTGCTGGTAAACCTCCCTACTTTGATGGAACCAACTTTGCCTATTGGAAGGTGCGCATGTCCGCTTACCTCCAAGGGCTTGACACAAAGTTTTGGGAGATTTGTGAGAATGAGAACTACGTGGTTCTTGAGGCTCGGATCACCGATGCCCAGTTTACACAGCATGTGTCAAACGCAAGAGCCCGTAGCATTCTCTTCTCTTGTCTGTCTCTTCCAGAGTTTGAGTGGGTTTCGAGTCTCACTACGGCATGGGAGATGTGGCAAACACTCTTGAGATATCATGAGGGCAACCCTCAGATCAAGTACAGACTCTTCGACACGTACCATAGAGAGTACGAGAACTTTGCTCAGTTGGTCGGAGAATCTATTGACGGGATGTTCACTCGCTTCCAATCTATCATCAACAAGATGCGTGCTAATCGAGCCAACTTTCCTTATGATGATCATGAGATGGCTATCAAGCTTTTGCATGCTCTTGATCAGAAGGTATGGGAGATGAAGATGGCTGCCATCCAGGAGTCACCGGGCTATGATGCCATGACTGTGGACGAGCTATTCAGCAAGCTAAAGTCCTCGGAGATTGACTACCAGACCCGGGCCAAGCTTGAAAACCCGTCGAAACCCTCTATGATGTTGGTTTCTGGCCCCGTCGGTACGTCTTCTTCCTCCTCTGACCCTTCACACTCTTTGTTCGCTTTGTCTTTGATTTCGGTGATAGAGGATCAAGTGGAGGCTCTTGGAGATGATGAGCTGGCTTTGGTCATCACCAAGTTCTCACGGTTTCACAACAACCGTTTGAACCGTTGGCGTGGTGGCTCAACCAAGGGGTGTTATCGTTGCGGTGATGAGGATCACTTCATCGCAAACTACCCCAAGAAAGCTGCGGGTGACTTCACCAAGCACAAAGAAAAAGCACGAGCACCACTTCGAGGACAAGCACAAGCCCAAGGGTGGCTACCACCAAAGGTCCTCCAAGAAGGTGATCGACATGGTGAAGGCCAAGCACCGAGCCTTTCTCGCCTCCCTCTATGACATCGATGCCTCCTCCGAAGGAGGTGCTTCTTCGAGCGATGATGAGTCCAAGGGAAAGGTTGAGGACAAGCTCAACGGCCTATTCTTATACGCCGACGCCAAGCACGGTGGCTTTTGCACCATGGCGATTGAAGAAGGCAAGGTCGGCAAGCGCAAGGAAGGCCGCGGCTACGACTACGACTCCAACACACCTGAGGTACCACCCACCGTCGAGTCCCTCTCTCTCTCTCTCTCGATTGAGTCTCTAAACGACACCTTGATGAGTCAAGATGCGTTTCTCAAGCGCGCCGCTTGTGAGAGGAACGACTTTAAGGCGAAGTACCTTAGCGCGCTTCATGAGCTAGATTTTGCTAAGGCGTCAGTGGTGGTTACCGAGGAGGTAGAGTGTGATGCTTGCGCCATTCACATGTCTGATCTTGTCACTCTCCAGGACAAGTATGGCACTCTACTTGAGGAGGTCAGTGAGCTGAAGGCTAGGCCTAGCTTACTTGGTGCGTGCAAGTCTTGCTTAGGCTTGCGTTCTGAGCTGGCACAGAAGGATGCTAAGATCGTTGTGTTAGAGAAGGTCAGCTCAGATAACACTAGAGAGTCAGATCGCTTTGAGGCTTTGGAGCTTGAGATCGCGTCGTGCAGACACGACAAGATGCGTACTGAGGAAGAAAACACATACCTTCGGTCCATCTTGAGCTGGGTGTCTTGCCAAGAGCCGCAGTTGGGGATGATGTTTAGCCAATGGAAAAGGGCTGGTAGCACGGGAGTAGACTTTGCTATAGGTGGGAAGGACGATAGCATGTTCGGTAAGATCGGTGACTGCAGTGGTTTGAGCGAGAATGAAAAACCCACCACAACTCCCAAGCTTACCAAGATCACTCCACCTAAGCCAACCAACCCCTCTGAGTTTTTTGTGAGAGATGGTGTTTTTGAAGAGCCACCCAAAACCACTCCACAGAAGCAAGTGTGGATTGCCAAACCGGACCACCTTCACAACCCACTTGACACACTGCCATACATCTTTAGTTACCCCCTTCCTAAGACAGCTAGAGCCACCCAACCCAACAAGAGAGTGCCTACCAAGAGTGTGGTGAGGTACCATTGTGAGTTTTGTGAGCAGGATGGGCACTTGGCTGAGTTTTGCTTTAGGAGGAAGAGAGATGATCGGAGGCGGGTTGAGTTGAACAACCGAGACATGTACCACCCACGAGTTGGGGTGCATGAACCGGAAGTTCAGAGGTGCACTACTAGGCCTAGAGGTACAATGCCTCAAGGTGCTAGGCCTCAGGAGGCGAGACCATGTGGTGGTCGTGCCCGACGGGGTACCGGTCGTGACCCATACGACTACGGGCCTCGTGGCAGTGGCTTTACTCCACCCTTCTTTACCGGACCACGTTTTCCGTATCGTGGTGATCGCTATCCCTCCGTGGGGAAGGAGATGTTTGGTTTTTCTCCTAACCCATTCTTTGGGAAAGTGGGACAACACTAGTATCCTTCACAGTTTACTAACCCCAGTGTTGGTCCGTTTGCTCACCCTATGTCTATTTATTGATGTAGGAAGGCAGACTGGAGGAGACTTGGCTTGTGGATTCCGGATGCTCACGACATATGACCGGAAGTGCCAAGTGGTTCTCCAGCCTCGACCCCGTGCACCACACCGAGTATATCACATTCGGGGATAAGAGTAAAGGTAAGGTTGTCTCCCGTGGGTCCATCCGAGTCAATTCGTCTTTTGTCCTCAAGGATATTGCATTGGTTGCGAATTTGCATTTTAACCTTCTTTTGGTCTCGCAACTCCTTGATGACGGTTTTGAGGTGAGCTTTAAGCCAAACCTCTCTCGGATTTTGGACTCTCGTAGTGAGGTTTTTCGTGCAGATTTTTCTATCACTTCCGGACCTTCTCGTTGTCTTCTTGCCGGTTCTTCCTCCGAGCTTTGGAAGTGGCATAGGAGATTGAGACATTTGAGTTTTGACTTGCTTGCAAGGCTTAGCTCAATGGACCTTATCCAAGGATTGCCAAAGCTAAAGTTCGAGAAGGATTTGGTTTGCCATCCTTGCAGGCATGGCAAGATGGTTGCCGCTTCCCATCCTCCTGTGACTGAGATCATGACCACTCGACCCGGCGAGCTCTTACACATGGACACAGTTGGTCCAGCTCGGGTGAGGTCGGAAGGAGGGAAGTGGTATGTGGTTGTAGTCGTTGATGACTATTCGAGATACTCTTGGGTGTTCTTTTTAGAGAGTAAGGATGAGGCTTTTCCACTTGTTCGAGATCTGATTTTGAGATTGCAGAATGAGCTACCTAAGAATGTCATGAGAGCTATCCGCAGTGACAATGGCACAAAATTCAAGAATGCTCACTTTGCAACTCTTTGCTCTTCTTTGGGTCTCAATCACCAGTTTTCCTCACCTCACACTCCCCAGCAGAACGGTGTTGTTGAGCGCAAGAATCGGACCCTTGTTGAGATGGCCAGGACGATGCTCGATGAGCATAGGACTCCTAGGCGGTATTGGGCTGAGGCACTCAGTTCTGCTTGCTATGTTTCCAATCGAATTTTTCTCCGAGCTTTCAAGAAGAAGACTTCTTATGAGTTGCGATTTGGGAGACCACCCAAGGTAAGTCACCTAAAGGTGTTTGGGTGCAGGTGCTTCATCCTAAAAAAGGGTGGTAAGTTGGAAAAATTTGAATCACGGTCTTCTGATGATATCTTTCTTGGTTATTCTAACCTTGAGACTAACCGAGTGATGGAGACTTGTGAGATTACCTTCGATGAAACTATGCCCTGTGTTTTCACTGCTTTTGAGCTTGCAGGTGATGATGAGGTGAACACTAGCATGTTTGTGGAGGAGGAGCAGGATGATGCCGATTGGGGTGATCCCGAGCCAACTCCACTGGCTGCCCCCGTCGACCCTGCGACGTCCACTTTGGCTCACGGTCCCGATCCGACTACTTCCTCTACTTGGGGGCCGTTCGAGCAGCTTCCTCAGTCAGTGCCCGTTGCACCTGAGAGAGCTCCAGCTGCTGTCGAGGTGGAGGCCACTTCGTCCAGGCAGGCTCCCCGCCACATCCAGCGGCAGCACCCGCCGGAGAATATCATCGGCGACATCGACCGTCGAGTCACACGGTCTAGGTCCTATCTCTCTCACTTTCCTCATTCGGCTTTTGTCGCTTCTTTTGAGCCCCGAGATGTTGGACATGCTTTGATCGATCCGGATTGGGTTAATGCCATGCATGAGGAGTTAGAAAACTTTGAGCGAAACCGGGTTTGGGTCTTCATTCCTCCACCACCTAGTTGCCACCCCATAGGTACCAAATGGGTTTTCAAAAATAAACAAAGTGAAGATGGGCTGGTAGTGCGCAACAAGGCTAGGTTGGTAGCTCAAGGCTGTTGTCAAAAGGAGGGAATAGACTATGAGGAAACCTTTGCTCCCGTAGCTCATTTAGAAACCATTAGAATCCTTCTAGCTTTTGCGGCTTCTAAGGGTTTTAAACTTTTTTAAAATGGACGTTAGAAGTGTTTTCTTAAATGGCTACATAGAGGAGGAAGTTTATGTTAAACAACCTCCCGGTTTCGAAAATCCCAAGTTTCCAAACCATGTTTTTAAACTTCACAAAGCTTTGTATGGTTTGAAACAAGCCCCTAGAGCATGGTATGATAGATTGCGAACCTTTTTGCTTGCTAAGGGTTTTAAAATGGGATCGGTAGATAAGACGTTGTTTCTCCTCAAGCAAGGAAAAGACACTCTCCTTGTCCAAATATATGTGGATGATATCATCTTTGGTGGTTCTTCTCATGCTCTTGTTGCCAGGTTTGCAGATCTTATGAGCAGGGAATTTGAGATGAGTATGATGGGAGAGTTGACTTTCTTTCTCGGGTTGCAAATCAAGCAAACCTGGGAAGGGACATTTGTGCACCAAGGCAAGTACACAAAGGATATCTTGAAGAAGTTTGACATGGGCGAGGCAAAGCCCCTCTCGACGCCTATGTCAACTACTACTGTCTTGGATGCAGACGAGGAAGGAGAGGCGGTGGACCAGACCGAGTATCGAAGCATGATCGGGTCTCTTCTGTACCTGATGGCTGTTGGGAATATGCCCTAAAGGTAATCATAGAGATGATTGTATTTCCTTGTATCCATGACATGTTATGAGTTCAATAAATATCCATTAAAGAAAACTTGTATCGATAAGCAATTATGTGAATTGTTTGTGAAACTCTTTTACTTGTATGGTTATTCTAAAGTTGTCCCTGATCGAAGTTCGTACTAGAATGTACATGAATATTGGATCATCACATTATTAGTTGATGACTATGTTTCACAAGTCATGGACATGGAGATGTCGAACTAATAATGTGGGCACATGTAGGACATAGTGCTGGACAGACCTGACATGAGATTGTCTCTATACACATCATGTACCTTATGTCCTTAGACCTGAGATTGTCGTATGTACTCAAGATGTGAAACGACCTACTTAGAGACTACCAAACACTACTCCGTAACTGGGTAGTTATAAAGGTGGATTTCGGGTTTGTCAGGAAACATGCTGTGAGACATAGTCAATCAAGATGGAATTTGCCACTCTTCATATGAGAGAGATATCATTGGACTACTCAAATGATTAGATCATGAAATGCATGGCCGTGCTTGAGTTAAGTGTTAACCCACAAGTTGTACCAAATATCATGAGGCAAAGGAATAACATGTATATTGTATTGTGGTGGTTCGTCTGATATGATCATAGCGTATGCATATGAGTTGACACACCTTGCTAGAGGACACTATCAACTATTGGTCGAGTAAGAGTACTTGGGCCATGTCTATGTGTGCGTGAGCCCATAGGGTCGCACGCTTAAGGGGCTGGAAGCCTAATTCGGGTTGGACCCGAATTAGACTAGGTTTAGGGTTGCTAATGGGCCTCTAATGTGGGACCTCAATAGGACGCCTATATAAGCAAGGGGAGACGCGGGGCAAGTCTAACTCACGTCCTTTGGCAGCCACTGTCGCCCTCCCCACGCTCGCTCCTAGTACTCCTCGCGGACCTAGCAGTCCAAAGGCGTGACGCTTCTTCCCTGCACGTGTGGGATTCCTCGGAGGTGCTGCATCTGGAGCACAAGGACGAACCATGAGTAAGAGACATTGAGACGGACAACCTCGCAACTGCACGACACTGCTGCGACGCGCACGGCTACATCAAGTCACTTCTGCTGCACCTGCGCGTCTAGTGGTAACCCCGTGATCTATAACTAGCACTAGTTCCTGGTTTATGGGGTAGAAAAATTTTGTTTTCTGGCTAGCGTAGCAACCTCATAACCCTACAGTGGTATCAGAGCCATTAGTTGCCTCGTTATACATTCAGGTGTGTGCATATGGAGATATGCATGGTTTTGGATCAATCTCTGATCATGGTTCGTGATCTTGCCACGTTGGTATTGTAACGATCTACTCGTACCGGTCGGGATTCCGCCATCCGAGTTAAGTGATACATGTAAACCCAATTACGGTGAGTTGGAGATCAATAAGATTGATCGAATCAGACCTAGGTCAAGTTCCAAGCGCATGAGATGCGGAGGCGGCGGCGGATTGGATCCGCCGTCGGAGGGAAATTTGTAGAAAAGTGTTGTTCGGTAAAACGACCATAACTTTTGCATACGACCACATCGGCTATCTCAACTAATGTACTCTTCTGGTGTTCTGACAGAACTTGCCCGTATTTCCAACACGATAACCATGCTGGCGGACTCTCTCCATGCTTATGGCTCGACTTCAGAAGAGCGCCTTGCCCAAGTGTCGGTGCACATCTAGGACATGGTCTTCCATTCTGTTGCTTACGGAGCCACCTTTGCTTTCTCCGGAGCAGAGGCCACCGGCGTAGATATCTCCGGCGTTGTAGGTCCAGGCTTCACTTATACCCATACAGTGCGTGATTTCTCTGCGATGATGGGAAGATTCCAACCAATGGAACAGGCCATCGCCAAGGTGATGCCCATGGATGAACTGATCGACTGGTTGTCCTTGGAATAAGAGTCGATTCTCTCTGTAAAAATCCCCCATGTCTGTAGATATCTCTTTCCGACGAATGTGGTGTCTTCAGTCATGTTTTGTTTCTGCTTGAAATGCGCCCACTCCTTTTTATTATTTTTTGTTATTGTTTTTGTTCTAAAGGCGATACATTGTATCGGCTGTCACCAGCTCCGAGCTAACCACTGTTGCGCTGGAGGCGATATGAATCATATCGGCTACTCATCTTGACCGCCTACTGACATGTTGGTTCATACGCTGGGGTGGCGCCCTGAGATATTTCCTTCCAGAACTCCATGGATCTCACCCGGGACGCTTCTCGCGACTTGGTGTAGGTTTTCTCAGTTTGGTCTTTCATCCATCGTATTTAATATCCTTAGCTCCAATGGGCAAGATGGATCTCCAAACCACAACCCCCTTTTTCTATCGGTATTCGCCTTATCTCTCAGATGCCTGTTTGATGCTGATACGAGAAAAGGGACCAGGCAACATGACAGCCTCCGTTCTGCTCCAACATCCGTCCTTGCGTCTCTGTAGGCCGCATGGTCAGCCAATACTCGACCGAGAATTTCTAGGAAGATTTGCACTTGTCTTGTCATCGACAGTCACTGACTTAACTGGAGAATCATACTTGCCCCCTGATGAGAGTCTCCCATGTGTTTTGGTTTTGATTAATAGATGAAACCTACTTAGGTACTAACCTTGGATCTCTAAGTATGAATCATGAGATAGGTTAGTACATGCCATGAGATAGAGCAAGGTGGATCAAGTGAGGATTGCATAAGCTCCATCATGGCGAAGGAGATGGAAAGGAAAATGGTGCCAAGGCAAAGGTGATAATAGGACCATTTTCGATTTGGAGATCAAGACATCATAGAGGATGTGATCACATTTAGGATAGATAGCCGTACTATCAAGGAGGGAGCTCTTAAGTATGATTGCGGTTATCATGTGCCACTAGGTTCATATGCATTGCATTAAAATCTATTGAACCAGTGAAACAACCAACTAAATCCAAGATAATTGTGAACTAAAAGCTAACACACGTGCACAAGTGTTGATATCACTTAGTGTTAACCCTTGGAAGCTTGGACGAAGTTGGAGTGAAGTTGGCGAAGTGTTTTGGACAGAAGAAGAGGTCCGGACGCAGGGTTTGTGATAGGTCCGGACCATCGGAGATGAGTCCGGAGGCATACCCTAGCCTGGTTGTGCTAAGGAGAGGGATCCAGACGCTGATTGCAATCCAGACGCAGTGCTCTGGACGTGCGTCCGGAGGCGTGGAGCTCTCTGTTGTCTCTATGTAAAAGGATCCGGACGCAGGTGATAGTCCGGACAGGGATCCGGACATGCATCCGGAGGAGAAGAGAAGATGAGGAAGCTCTCGTGTGTTCTCGGGTGTTCCAGAAAATATTTCCGGACCCGGTGAACAGTGGATTTGGACCTGCACTGTTGCGTGCGTCCGGAGCCACATGGCAGGCTGCGGCGTAGGCGGAAAGTGACCGTTTGAATAGAAGGCTGACCGAACGCGCGGCTATTGGTCCGGATGGCGCGCTGCACGCGTCCGGAGTTCTGAGCAGAGGCTCTGTCTGTGCTAGTGTAGGGCAACCGGACGCAGGTTTTGGTCTGGACCCTCACTATTGCTTGCGTCCGGAGTGGGCGCAGAAAGTGTTTTTCAGTGGGAAAACGGCTAGTTGTGAGTGTGGGCTATATATTGAGGTATGGCCGGCCCTTGGGGGCACTTATTGCACATTCTCATCACTCACACTATTGTGTTCATTTGTGAGAAGCCTCACCACTCATCCTCTCAACATATTTGACATATTCATGAGAGATTGAGTGAATCCAACTGCATTGCTCTTTGATTGCATTCTAGTGGCACTTGGTGATCGTCGTCATCGTGGAGCTCTTGTTATTCTTGGAGGTTGCCCCCTCCTAGACGGCTTGGTGCGACGAGGATCGTTGAGCGGAGGAAGGTGATTGTCTCCGGCTTCGATCGGTGGATTGTGAGGGGTTCTTGAACCTACCCCACGGGAGATTCGCGAAAGGTATCTCTAGTGGATTCCACTTATCTTGGGGATCCCCATCTTGTGTTGGTTGTGCGGCACCCGGTGACGGGTTTGGCTTGTGATTGCCAATTAGGGCGTGAACCTCCAAGTGGGTGTATCGCTACAACGAGGACTAGCTTGTTGGCAAACAAGTGAACCTCGGTAAAAATTCTTGTGTCACATTGTCTCTACCGAGGATTCTTATTGTGATTGATTGGTTATCTATTGGCTCATCTCTTCGCGGCGGTATAACCCTCCTAACTCTAGCTTTGCATTACATTCTTGCAAAGTAGAGCCTCTAGCTTAGCTTGTGTAGCTTAGTCTAGAAGTTCTAGTTTTCTAGCTCTTGTGTGTGACATAGGATATATCTTGCTAGTAACTAGACTTGTGGTAGGTGGCTTGCCGACCCTAGTAGTGCTAGTGCAAACTTGCTTTACGCCGTGTTTTATTCTAACAAGTTTGCCTAAGTGTTGTTGTAGAAATTTTAATAGGATATTCACTCCCCTTCTAGCCATTCCTAGACCTTTCAAGTGGTATCAGAGCTAGTACACCGTCTACAAAGGCTTAACATCCCACGGTGTTAAAATGACTCAAATCAACAACACCAAGAGGGCACCTAAGTTTGATGGCAACAATTATAGCTATTGGAAGGCCTTGATGACCACCTATCTTAAATCAATCAACCGGAAGATATGGTTGGTGGTTGACAAGAAGTTTGAGGTGGTAAATGAAGGGGCACCTACCCCGGCCGAAGAGGAGAAGCTCCAAAATAATGACATTGCTTTGAGTGCCATCCATGAAGCAATCTCAAGAGAAGTGTTTGAGCAAATCAAGAACTTGGAGAGTGCTCTGAGGCATGGAAGAAGCTAGAAGAGTCTTATGAAGGGACTCAATCCATGAAGGGAGCAAAGGCCTATATCTTGAAGGAAAAGTTTGCAAGCTTCAAGATGAAGGAAGATGAAAATGTGCCAGAAATGTTCAATAGGCTTGAGGTGCTTGTCAATGACCTGAAGTCACTTGGAGAGAAAGTGGAAGACAAGGATTTCTCATTCAAATTTTTGAGGAACCTTCCCTCAAGATTTGAGATGCTTGTCACTCTATTGGTGAGAAGTGGATTGGACACAATGACACCAAACCAAGTTCTTGGTGAGGTGATTACCGATGACACCTTTAGATAAGACAAGGACAAGATTAGAGAGAACAAGGAGAAGAAGGATGAGAAGAAGGAAGACAAGAAGAAGAGTGTGGCATTCAAAGCCACATAATCATCTAATGGCAAAGCAAAGTGTGATGAATCAAGCAATGATGAATGCTCAAGCAATGATGATGAAGATGATGAAGAAGAGATGGCCCTCTTTGTCAAGAAATTTGGCAAGTTCATGAAGAAGAAGAGCTATAGAGCTAGAAGGAAGAAGAACTCCTTCAAGAGCAAGAATAATGACAAGAGATGTTTCAAGTGCAATAGGAAGGATCACTTCATTTCGGATTGCCCTCTTCATAGTGACAGTGAAGATGATAAGAAGGGCAAGAAGAAAGAAAAGAAAGAGAGCAAGATGTTTCTCAAGAAGAGCAAGAAGGGAGGCTCATATGTTGTCACTTGGGATAGTGATTCAAGTGATGATGAGAAGAGATCAAGCAAGAATAAGACTCTTGCAAGCATTGCTATGAAGAACAAGATCTCTCTCTTTGACACTCCATCGACATGCTTCATGGCTCGGTCAACTAAGGTACAATCCGATGATGAGTGTGACTCTAGTGATGATGATGATGATGATGAACCCACTAAAGATGAACTAATTGAAATGTTGGAAGATGCTAAGACTCACTTTGATATCAAGAGAAAGGAGTGCAAAGTATTGCGAAAAGAGCTCCAAGCTCTCAAGCAATCCTTTGATGAGCTCAATCTTTCTCATGAGAGGCTAGAGGAAGCCCATGAGAAGCTTGGCAAAGCTCACTCTAAGCTTGAAAAGGCTCAGTCATCTCTTGTTGAGCAAAAAGGGAAAGAGCATGTTTCAACAAGTAACATGAGAACACCTTGTGATATAATTAATGAATCATTCTATGAACCCATCATCATCTAGGTTGTCCAGATACGGATACGAGTATCAGATACTATACGTATCGATATGCGGATACGTAGTTTTCTAAATAACAGTGACATGGGGATACGTCTAGGATATTTTTTTAATAATAATAATTACACATAATTTGTTATGAAATAATATAGATAGTACATGTTATTTAAAAATTTAGTAAAATTAAACTCACAGTACATAAGACATAATTGAATGCACAACTTGATAAAGCCATAGACAAGTCACAAGTGAGAACTTAATAAGGTCGCAATACAAAATATTAGATTAAGCATTACATGTTCAAAGTAATAGGTGGTATTACTACAAAATCATACAAGGAGCAGGGTCGTCGGGCTGCAAGGAGCTAGGATCGGTAGCGGCGCCTGCAGACTGTGTCACCGCCGTCCACCGCTCGTTGTTTTACAGGCGGAGTGGCGAAGTGCGTTGCGGGTGTGTTTGTACGATGTGGCCAAGAGTTAGGACGCGGCGTTGCTGCGTTGGTCAGTGACATGCGAGTCAGGATGTAATTGTGGGCCGTATCCAAGTTAGCCCAAAATGCGTCGGATACTGGTATCCGGTTTAGTACGTATCCAAAATTCTCAGTACGGCTTGGATACGTATCCAAAATTCTCAGTACAACTTGGATACGTATCCAACGAGTATCCAAGGCGTATCGGTATCCGATACGTATCGGATACGAGATACGAACCCCTGCTGAAGTATCCGCGTATCATAGATCATCATCACCCCAACTAACCCTTCTTGTAGCACATCTAACTCTACCTCTTCTACTAGTGATGGCTTCACTTGTGATGCTTCACTAATGGTTGAGAATGAGACCCTTAAGAAGGAGGTTGGTAAGCTCACTTTAGCATTAGGAAATGCCTATGGTGGAGAACTGGAGACACCCGCTTGCTTAAGTGCTTGGGTAGCCAAAGGTTTTCTCTTTGCAAAGAGGGACTTGGCTATACCCCCAAGAAAGGCAAGGCGGCCTTTGCAACTCCAAAGCCTCGCTTTGTGAAGAGCAATGGTCGGTTTTGCTCTAGTTGCAAGCAAGTAGGGCATGATGAGCATTATTGCAAACTAAACCAAAACAAGATAAAATTTACACATGCATCTATTCGCTTTGATTCTAGTTATATGCTTACCAAGGGCAAGAAAGGTGTGATTGCTAAGTACATGGGTACACCCAATGAGAGCTCAAAGAAGAAAGCTATTTGGGTACCTAAGCCTTAGTCACTAACTTTGGAGGACCCAAGCAAGTATGGGTACCTAAGAAGAATTGAATTGTTTTGTAGGTCAATTATAAAGCCGGAGGAATCGGAGGCCGTAACCTCCGTAAGCCATGGTGGCTTCGATTTTGTGATTGTGTCCCTAGTTTGCTTGTGTTCTTCCCGTTTTGCTTTTGCTCTCTCTTTTTCCCGAGATGATTTCTCTTTGTTGAGAGTAGCTTTCCAAAATTGACTTGAACCAAGTTGTTTGTAATCGTGAGGAGCTTCTTTGCACCGAAGGAATTCTCCTCAAACCTCACGAGTGCGTAGATCGGGTGTTTTCTTTGTTGCGTTCTTTGTTTTCCTCTTTCTCTCCAAAATCCGAGTGTTCACATTTATCCTTTGCAAATTGAGCGATGATTTCTTCGGGATAGCTCCCCAACTACACTAGGATCATGCCTACAAAGTTTGGCTACAGTTGGTGATCATTTGGTTGAGTTTTCAGAAGATTTGGCGGAGTGGAAACGATTTTCGCGGGCTTCAGCTTGTCTCTTCGTGAGCGTTGGACCACCCTCCGGACGACTTTACCCTAAGCTCCGGACCATAGCAAGTGGTCCGGTGTCAAGCAGCAAGGGGCGTCGAACTACCCTCCGGACCACCCAGCTTGTGAGCACCGAACCATAGACAAGTAGTCCGGTGGGTCTGCTGAGGGTGTCACTCACGCGTCGGACCAGGACCAGGTGTCTGGAGGTAGGGTGCTTCCTGTGTTCTTTTGCTCGGTGGCGACTGTGAGCACCAGACTACTTTCCATAGTATGACGGTGAGCGTCAGACTAGTTGTGCGGAGCCCAGGCACTCACTGGTTGATTTCTGTGTGAGCACCGGACTTCTAAAACTGTCCATCGGACTAGTCCGGAGCCTCTAGTCCGGAGCTAGGGTGCTCACTGTATCGGCCTGTCCCGGTGGGTGAAGGCATGGGACCTGAGCTCCAGACTACTTGCTATAGTCTGGTGACTCAGTCTCATCTGGTCCAGAGCCTCTGTTGAGTTGTTGTTTTCTCCGTTTGGGTTGCGGTTTGTTTCTCCGGGTTCGTGGCTAGCTCCGTTGTGTTCCTAGGAAATCTCCTAGAACATCCACCCACTTGTGGGTCATGAGCCTAGTTCTTGCTTCGGGTCGTGCTTGGGACAAGGGTCAAGATCTTCCGAAAGGAATTTTTATTTGGCTCCTATTCACGCCCCTCTGGTCGCCGTTTCTGGTCCTTCAATTGGTATCAGAGCCGATTAAGGATCATTCCACCTTACACGGTTCTTGATCCGCAAAGGCGACATGGAGCGAGGTGCTGGTAAACCTCCCTACTTCGATGGAACCAACTTTGCCTATTGGAAGGTGCGCATGTCCTCTTACCTCCAAGGTCTTGACACAAAGTTTTGGGAGATTTGTGAGAATGAGAACTACGTGGTTCTTGAGGCTCGGATCACCAATGCCCAGGTTATGCAACATGCATCTAATGCAAGAGCCCGTAGCATTCTCTTCTCTTGTCTGTCTCTTCCGGAGTTTGAGCTGGTTTCGACTCTCACTACGACACGGGAGATCTGGCAAACACTCTTGAGATATCATGAGGGCAACCCTCAGATCATGTCCAGACTCTTCGACACATACCGTAGAGAGTACGAGAACTTTGCTCAGTTGGTCGGCGAATCTGTTGACGGTATGTTCACTTGCTTCCAATCTATCGTCAACAAGATGCGTGCCAATCGGGCCAACTTGCCTTATGATGATCATGAGATGGCTATCAAGCTTTTGCATGCTCTTGATCGGAAGGTATGGGAGATGAAGGTGGCTGCCATCCAGGACTCACCGGGCTATGATTCCCTGACCGTGGACGAGCTGTTCAGCAAGCTCAAGTCCTCAAAGATTGACTACCAGACCAGGGCCAAACTCGAGAACCCGTCGAAACCATCTATGGCGTTGGTTTCTGGCCCCGGCGGTATGTCTTTTTCCTCCTCTGACCCTTCACATTCCTTGTTCGCTTTGTCTTTGATTTCTGTGACAGAGGATCAAGTGGAGGCTCTTGGAGATGATGAGCTAGCTTTGGTCATCACCAAGTTCTCACGGTTTCACAACAACCGTTTGAACCATCGGCGTGGTGGCTCAGCCAAGGGGTGCTACCGTTGCGGTGATGAGGATCACTTCATCGCAAATTGCCCCAAGAAAGCTACCGGCGACTTCACCAAGCGCAAGGACAAACACGAGCACCACTTCAAGGACAAGCACAAGCCCAAGGGTGGCTACCATCGAAGGTCCTCCAAGAAGGTGATCGACAAGGTGAAGGCCAAGCACCGAGCCTTGCTCGCCTCCCTCAGCGACATCAAAGCCTCCTCTGACGGAGGTGCTTCTTCGAGTGATGATGAGTCCAAGGGAAAGGTTGAGGACAAGCTCAATGGCCTATGCTTCTACGGCGATGCCAAGCATGGTGGCTTTTGCACCATGGCGATTGAAGAAGGCAAGGTCGGCAAGCGCAAGGAAGGCCCCGACTACGACTACGACTTCAACACACCCGAGGTACCACCCACCGTCGAGTCCCTCTCTCTCGAGATTGAATCTCTGAATGACACCTTGATGAGTCAAGATGCTTTGCTCAAGCGTGCCGCTTGTGAGAGGAACAACTTTAAGGCGAAGTACCTTAGCGCGCTTCATGAGCTAGATTTTGCTAAGGCTTCAGTGGTGGTTACCGAGGAGGTAGAGTGTGATGCTTGTGCCATCCACATGTCTGATCTTGTCACTCTCCAGGACAAGTATGGCACTCTACTTGAGGAGGCTAGTGAGCTGAAGGCTAGGCCTAGCTTACTTGGTGCGTGCAAGTCTTGCTTAGGCTTGCGTTCTGAGCTGGCACAGAAGGATGCTAAGATCGCTGTGTTAGAGAAGGTCAGCTCAGATAGCACTAGAGAGTTGGATCGCTTTGAGGCTTTGGAGCTTGAGATCGTGTCGTGTAGACACAACAAGATGCGTACCGAGGAAGAAAACACATACCTTCGGTCCATCTTGAGCTGGGTGTCTTGCCGAGAGCCGCAGTTGTGTATGATGCTTTGCCAATGCAAAAGGGCTGGCAGCACGGGAGTAGGGTTTGCTATAGGTGGGAAGGACGATAGCATGTTCGGTAAGATCGGTGACTGCAGTGGTTTGAGCAAGAATGAGAAACCCACAACAACTCCCAAGCTTACCAAGATCACTCCACCTAAGCCTACTAACCCCTCTGAGTTTCCTGTGAGAGATGGTGTGTTTGAAGAGCCACCCAAAACCACTCCACAAAAGCAAGTGTGGATTGCCAAACCTAACCACCTTCACAACACACTTGACACAATGCCCGACATCTCTAGTGATCCCCTTCCTAAGAAAGCTAGAGCCACCCAACCCAACAAGAGAGTGCCTACCAAGAGTGTGGTGAGGTACCATTGTGAGTATTGTGAGCGGGATGGGCACTTGGCTGAGTTTTGCTTTAGGAGGAAGAGAGATGATCGGAGGCAGGTTGGGTTGAATAACCGAGACATGTACCACCAACGAGTTGGGGTGCGTGAACCGGAAGTTCAGAGGCGCACTACTAGGCCTAGAGGTACAATGCCTCAAGGTGCTAGGCATCAGGAGGCGAGACCACGTGGTGGTCGTGCCCGACGGGGTACCGGTCGTGACCCATACGACTACGGGCCTCGTGGCAGTGGCTTTACTCCACCCTTCTTTAGCGGACCACATTTTCCCTATCGTGGTGATCGCTATCCCTCCGTGGGGCAGGAGATGTTTGGTTTTTCTCCTAACCCATTCTTTGGGCAAGTGGGACAACACTAGTGTCCTTCACAGTTTACTAACCCCAGTGTTGGTCCGTTTGCTCACCCTATGTCTATTTATTGATGTAGGACGGAGGACTGGAGGAGACTTGGCTTGTGGATTCCGGATGTTCACGCCATATGACCGGAAGTGCCAAGTGGTTCTCCAGCCTCGACCCCGTGCGCCACACCGAGTACATTACATTCGGGGACAAGAGTAAAGGTAAGGTTGTCTCCTGTGGGTCCATCCGAGTCAATTCGTCTTTTGTCCTCAAGGATGTTGCTTTGGTTGCGAATTTGCATTTTAACCTTCTTTTGATCTGGCAAGTCCTTGATGACGGTTTTGAAGTGAGTTTCAAGCCTAATCTCTCGGATTTTGGACTCTCGTGGTGAGCTTGTTTTCCAGATTTTACCCTTCGGAAAGGTTTTTCGTGCGGATTTTTCTATCTCTTCCGGACCTTCTCGTTGACTTCTTGCCGGTTCTTCTTCTGAGCTTTGGAAGTGACATAGGAGATTGGGACACTTGAATTTTGACTTGCTTGCAAGGCTTAGCTAAATGGACCTTATCCAAGGATTGCCAAAGCTAAAGTTCGAGAAGGACTTAGTTTGCCATGCTTGCAGGCATGGCAAGATGGTTGCTGCTTCCCATCCTCCTGTGACTGAGATCATGACCACTCGACCCAGCGAGCTCTTACACATGGACACAGTTGGTCTAGCTCGGGTCAGTTCGGAAGGAGGGAAGTGGTATGTTGTTGTAGTCGTTGATGACTACTCGAGGTACTCTTGGGTGTTCTTTTTGGAGAGTAAGGATGAGACTTTTCCACTTGTTCGAGATCTGATTTTGAGATTGCAAAATGAGCTACCTAAGAATGCCATGAGAGCTATCCGTAGTGACAATGACACATAATTCAAGAATGCTCACTTTGCAACTCTTTGCTCTTCTTTGGGTCTCGATCACCAGTTTTCCTCACCTCACACTCCCAGCAGAACGGTGTTGTTGAGCGCAAGAATCGGACCCTTGTTGAGATGGCCAGGACGATGCTCGATGAGCATAGGACTCCTAGGCGATATTGGGCCGAGGCACTTAGTTCTGCTTGCTATGTTTCCAATCGCATTTTTCTCCGAGCTTTCAAGAAGAAGACTTCTCATGAGTTGCGATTTGGGAGACCACCCAAGGTAAGTCACCTACGGGTGTTTGGGTGTAGGTGCTTCATTCTCAAAAAGGGTGGTTAGTTGGATAAATTTGAATCACGGTCTTGTGACGGTATCTTTCTTGGTTACTCTACTCACTCTCGTGCTTATCATGCACTTAGCCTTGAGACTAACCGAGTGATGGAGATTTGCGAGATTACCTTAGATGAGACTATGCCCTGTGTTTCCACTGCTTTTGAGCTCGCAGGTGATGATGAGGTGAACACTAGCATCTTTGTGGAGGAGGAGTAGGACGACGCCGACTGGGGTGATCCCGAGCCAACTCCACTGGCTGCCCCCGTCGACCCTGCGACATCCACTTCGGCTCACGATCCCGATCCGACTACTTCCTCTACATGGGGGTCGTTCGAGCAGCTTCCTCAGTCGGTGCCCATTGCACCTGAGGGAGCTCCAACTATTGTCGAGGGGGAGGCCACTTCGTCCAGGCAGGCTCCCCGCCACAAACTAGCGGCAGCACCCGCCGAAGAACATCATCGGCGACATTGACCGTCGAGTTACGTGGTCCAGGTCTTATATCTCTCACTTTGCTCATTTGGCTTTTGTTGCTTCTTTTGAGCCCCGAGATGTTGGACACGCTTTGATAGATCCGGATTGGGTTAAAGCCATGCATGAGGAGTTAGAAAACTTTGAGCGAAACCGCGTTTGGGTCTTAATTCCTCCCCCACCTAGTTGCCACCCCATAGGTACCAAATGGGTTTTCAAAAATAAACAAAGTGAAGATGGGGTGGTAGTGCGCAACAAGGCTAGGTTGGTAGCTCAAGGCTTTTGTCAAAAGGAGGGAATAGACTATGAGGAAACCTTTGCTCCCGTAGCTCGTTTAGAAGCCATTAGAATCCTTCTAGATTTTGCGGCTTCTAAGAGTTTTAAACTTTTTCAAATGGATGTTAAAAGTGCTTTCTTAAACAGCTACATACAGGAGGAAGTTTATGTTAAACAACCTCCTAGTTTCAAAAATCCCAAGTTTCCAAACCATGTTTTTAAACTTCACAAAGCTTTGTATGGTTTGAATCAAGCACCTAGAGCATGGTATGATAGGCTAAAAACCTTTTTGCTTGCTAAGAGCTTTAAAATGGGATCGGTAGATAAGACGTTGTTTCTCCTCAAGCAAGGCAAAGACACTCTCCTTGTTCAAATATATGTGGATCATATCATCTTTGGTGGTTCTTCTCATGCTCTTGTTGCCAAGTTTGTAGATCTTATGAGCAGAGAATTTGAGATGAGCATGATTAGAGAGTTGACTTTCTTTCTCGGGTTGCAAATCAAGCAAACCCGGGAAGGGACGTTCGTGCACCAAGGCAAGTACATAAAGGATATCTTGAAGAAGTTTGACATGGGTGAGGCAAAGCCTCTTTCGACGCCCATGTCGACTACGACTGCCTTGGATGCAGACGAGGAAGGAGAGACGGTGGACCAGGCGGAGTACCGAAGCATGATCGAGTCGGTTCTATACTTGACAGCGACTCGACTGGACGTTTAGTTCGCCATTTGCTTGTGTGCACGCTTTCAGGCATCCCCATGGACTTCGCACAAGCAGGTGGTGAAACGCATCATGAGGTACTTACGTTTCACTCCAGAATTTGGTCTTTGGTTTTCCACCTCTTCGTCTCTTGAGCTTTGTGGTTATTCTGACGCCGACTTTGCCGGTTGCCGACTTGATCGGAAGTCCACTTTTGGGACTTGCCAGTTTCTCGGGTCTTCTTTGGTTTCTTGGTCTTCTCGCAAGCAGTCTAGCGTGGCACAGTAGACGTGCGAAGCTGAGTACGTTGCCGTGGCTAGCTGTTGCTCGCAATTGATTTGGATGATTGCCACTTTGAAATATTTCCGTCTTAAGCTTACTAAGGTGCCTCTGCTTTACGATAGCACGAGTGCAATTAGTGTGGCCAAAAATCCTGTGCTTCATTCAAAGACCAAGCACATTGAGGTTCACTTTCATTTCTTGCGAGATCATTACGAGATGGACGACTTTGACCTCCAGCATGTCGAGACCCACAACCAGCTTGCGGATATTCTCACAAAGCCTTTGAATCAAGCTACGTTTTTTTGCCTTCGGGGCGAGTTGGGTGTTTGCTTTCCTTTTTAGCGGAGGAAAGTTTTGTGTTTCATAGTTCTTTTTTGTTCTTTTTGTCTTGTTAGTGTTAGTTGGTGTCATTGCATTGTGCATCTCATTTGCATTTGTGACATAGTTCATTTCAAGCTTCATACTTATAACTGATATAATGAATCTATGCTCTGTTTGAGGTGCTTTATGTGTCTATGGTGTTGCCTAACTTAGACTCTCTTTGATCTCATGATATGAATAGAGCTAAGTTAGCAAAGCTTTAAAACTGAATTTAATTCCCCATGCCACCTCTGAAATGGCACTAGCATGTGTAGGCTTTTGAAGATCCTTGGCGATAGCACGAGTGCAATTAGTGTGGCCAAAAATCCTGTGCTTCATTCAAAGACCAAACACATTGAGGTCCGCTTTCATTTCTTGTGAGATCATTACGAGAAGGGCGACAATGACCTCCAGCATGTCGAGACCCACAACCAGATTGCGGATATTCTCATAAATCCTTTGAATCAAGCTGCATTTTCTCGCCTTGGGGGCGAGTTGGGTGTTTGCTTTCCTTTTTAGAGGAGGAAAGTTTTGTGTTTCATAGTTCTTTTTTGTTCTTTTTGTCTTGTTAGTGTTAGTTGGTGTCATTTCATTGTGCATCTCATTTGCATTTGTGACATAGTTCATTTCAAGCTTCATACTTATAGCTGATATAATGAATCTATGCTCTGTTTGAGGTGTTTTATGTGTCTATGGTGTTGCCTAACTTAGACTCTCTTTGATCTCATGATATGCAATAGAGCTAAGTTAGCAAAGCTTTAAAACTGAATTTAATTCCCCATGTCACCTCTGAAATGACACTAGCATGTGTAGGCTTTTGAAGATCCTTCTTGGTTGCCTTGTATATAGCTTGTAACTGTGGCTCTTCATTGTTTGATTCACTACCTTTGAGAACCATGATTAATATCTAAAATGAAATTTCTCTCTGTTTTGTGAATTGGAAAGATCGAGTTGGGTCTGCATTGTGAGCACTTCACCGTGTGTTCGAGACTGCTTCCCATATGGGTCGATACTTGAGCGGTGTCGTGTATGACCAAAACCAGTGTGTCAAGTCCTTTGACTTCGCCCGGTTGGTAAGCAGTGGCATCACTTTTCTTACAACCACTCACATACAACTTAAATGTGCCTAAAACTGAAAATTGGCTGCAAAACTCTGAAATTTGGAAAATTCATTCAGTTGAGTCATTGGCTTGTTGTATGAACTTTGCTAAGGGATAGTTTTACTTGCTATACATGAAACTACTTTGAGATAGATCCTATCTTGTTTGCCATGTCTAACTGTCTCTAGGAGGTGATACCCTTTCTCTGCTCTCACATGATATGCTCTCTAAAATAGCTTCTAAAGTGATCTTAAGCTCAAGTTGAGTCTTTGTTGGGCACATAGAGCTTTTCCTATTCTCACAGGATCACATCACTTAGAGCATCTATTCATTGTCTTAGCTCTAAGTATGAAGCTTTTTGCACTCATTTTCATTTTGCATTTCATGGCATTTGTAGCCGGATCTTGAGTTGTTGATGTTTGATGAGCTACATGTGTCAACAACGGGGAGAGATGTGCATTTCATTCCATTTTCAGCCATCTACTTCCAAGGGGGAGAAAGAGTGCATCTCATTGGTTTCATTGGTTTAGAGCTTCTTTGGTCAAGGGGGAGTTTTGTGTGCTTTTTTGCCCTAAGGAGCTCATTTGGTATCTTGAGTGTGCTTTTGCCCAGGGGGAGCTTTTGCTAGGTGTGTTGAGCCTTTGCCTCTTCTGGAGGGTCTAGCTTCCTTTGTTGGCTCCGACAGGTTTCAAGTGCTTCTTGAACGTTAAGTGTTTTAATTGGTATCTTTGGAGTTCCCTTGGTGTTTTCAATTAGTTTCTTGAGCTTTGGTAGGCTTCAATTGGTATCTTGTTTTGCTTGGTTGCGTCGAGCCATTTGCCCACGTGCTTTTGTTTGGCATCTATAAGTGGCTTTGTCATGAGGTGTTTTTGAGGATGCTTTTAATTGGTATCATGTTTGCTTCTCTCAAGTGACCCCGTTTTGGCTTTTGTAGCTTTTTGGTCATTTGGAGAGCTTTACCTTGTGGCTCAAATCTGAAATGCACTTGTGTTAAAAATACACTCATCAAGGGGAAGATTGCGAACACATGGTGGATAAGTACCATGTTTGTTCAGTTTTGATGATGAGTGATTGTCCAACGCATGAGTGTTTCAGTTTGAGTGGCTTATCCTAACCTCTGCGAAAGCAGAAACATGTGCTTGTCTATCGGCTTGTGGTGTGCAGGTGCTATGCCTAGTGACAGTGGTCAATGGCGTGGAGAAGGTCAAGTAGAGGCTTGTCGTGCCAATGGATTGAGAGTGGTGAAAGGCGGAAGCGGGGCTCGGACTGAGGTACCATGGGCGCCGACGGACTAGCTGTGGTGGCTAGTACTTGGCACTGGCGAGTGCGAGAAGACATGGAGGTAGACCAAGTTGACCGAGTCAAGATGGTGGACACGCGAGCAGAGGCTCAGGGGACTCGGAGTCCGACCGGGCGAAGAGAAGGTGGCTCGCGTCGAGTGGTTTGGGCCTCAAAACCATACGCGTTTGTTTCTGAGTTTGGGCCGTAAAACTCGGGGTTCGGTAGTTGAGCCCAAATCTACCGGTGGCGGGTTTCCTGGGTTTGGGCCTCAAAACCTAGGCAGAGCTTCCGAGGAAGCTGGATGGCATGTGGCGGAATCCTGGAGGTTGCGTCGAGGCGACGGCAACTCCCAGCAAGAAGTGGGGCCGTCCATTCAAATGAGTGGCTGAGAGTTACTGACTTGGATTACAATGTCTTAGGGCTAGGTAATTCAGTCTTGTATCTAGGGGGTCTTTGGGAAATAGCCAAAGCCTCGTTAAATAGAGGATGATGGGGTATCCTCATCCTATCTCTTGAACCCTAATCTTTTGCCCCAACTCTCTCTCTACCCTCTCTCTAGTTAATGAGATCCCTATGTTATTTCCACCAACCTTTGTAAGAACTTAGATTTGTTGCGAGGAATCGGAGGCCGTAACCTCCGTAAGCCATGGTGGCTTCGATTTCGTGATTGTGTCCCCGGTTTGCTTGTGTTCTTCCCGTTTTGCTTTTGCTCTCTCTTTTTCCCGAGATGATTTCTCTTTGTTGAGAGTAGCTTTGCAAAATCGACTTGAACCAAGTTGTTTGTAATCGTGAGGAGCTTCTTTGCACCGAAGGAATTCTCCTCAAACCTCACGAGTGCGTAGATCGGGTGTTTTCTTTGTTGCGTTCTTCGTTTTCCTCTTTCTCCCCCAAATCCGAGTGTTCGCGTTTATCCTCTTCAAATTGAGCAATGATTTCTTCGGGATAGCTCCCCAACTGCACTAGGATCATGCCTACAAAGTTTGGTTACAGTTGATGATCATTTGGTTGAGTTTTGAGAAGATTTGGCGGAGTGGAAACGATTTTCGCGGGCTTTAGCTTTTCTGTTCATGAGCGTCGGACCACCCTCTAGACGACTTTACCCTAAGCTCCGGACCATAGCAAGTGGTCCGGCGGTCTTGACTATTTTAGTGTCAAGCAGCAAGGGGCGTCGGACTACCCTCCAGACCACCCAGCTTGTGAGCACCGGACCATAGGCAAGTAGTCCGGTGGGTCTGCTGAGGGTGTCACTCACGTGTCGGACCAGACTCATTAGTCCGACGGTGATCGTCAAACCAGGTGTCCGGAGGTAGGGTGCTTGCTGTGTTCTTTTGCTTGGTGGCGAGTGTGAGCACCAGACTACTTTCCATAGTCCGACGGTGAGCGTCGGACTAGTTGTGCGGAGCCTAGGCACTCACTGGTTGATTTCTGTGTGAGCACCGAACTTCTGAAAGTGTCCATCGGACTAGTCCAGAGCCTCTGGTCCAGAGCTAGGGTGCTCACTATATCGGCCTGTCCCGGTGGGTGAAGGCATCGGACCTGAGCTCCAGACTACTTGCTATAGTCCGGTGGCTCAGTCTCATCTGGTCCGGAGCCTCTGTTGAGTTGTTGTTTTCTTCGTTTGGGTTGCGGTTTGTTTCTCCGGGTTCGTGGCTAGCTCCGCTGTGTTCCTTGGACATGTCCTAGAACATCTACCCACTTGTTGGTGGTGAGTCTAGTTCTTGCTTTGGGTCATGCCTGGGATCTTCCGAAAGGAATTTTTATTTGGCTCCCATTCACCCCCTCTGGTCACCGTTTCCGATCCTTCAGTGATCTTAGTTTTAAATGCATCTTTGGAGTTGATGATGTAGAGATCATAAGTGTAGATGGCTCTAACTTGATATTCAAAGGATTTAGATATGAGAATCTATACTTAGTTGATTTCAAAGACAAAGAAACTCAATTGTCAACTTGCTTGCTATCCAAATCTAGCATGGGTTTGTTATGACATAGAAGGCTTGGTCATGTTGGAACGAAGCAATTCAACAAACTAGTCAAGCATGATCTAGTTAGAGGCTGGAAAGATGTGGTCTTTGAGAAAGATAAGCTATGTAGCTCTTGTCAAGCCGGCAAACAAGTTGGAAACACTCACCCTAGCAAGAGCATGATGAGTACTTGCAAACCATTTGAGCTCTTGCATATGGACTTGTTTGGACCAACCACATATACAAGCATTGGTGGAAACAAATATGGCTTTGTGATAGTTGATGACTTCACTAGATATACATGGGTATTCTTTCTTAGTGACAAGAGTGAAACATTTGATACATTCAAGATCTTTGTCAAGAGATGCCAAAATGAATTTGAAACAACTATCAATAGAGTAAGAAGTGACAATGGGAGGGAATTCAAGAATACAAGAGTTGATGAGCTTTGTGATGAATATGGAATCAAACATCAATTCTCAGCCAAGTATACACCTCAATCAAATGAGTTTGTTGAGAGGAAGAATAGGACACTCATTGATATGGCAAGATATATACTTAGTGAATACAATGTGAGTGATTCTTTTTGGGCCGAAGCTATCAACACGGCTTTCTACTATAGCAACCGGCTCTATTGTCACAAGATGCTTGAGGAGACACCTTATGAGCTATTGAATGGAAGAAAGTGAAATATTGCATACTTTAGAGTATTTGGATGCAAATGCTATATCTTGAAGAAAGGTGCAAGATTGAGCAAATTTGAGAAGAAATGTGATGAAGGCTTCCTACTTTGTTACTCAACTACAAGCAAAGCATATAGAGTATGGAATCTTACTCATGGCATAGTTGAGGAGGTACATGATGTGGAGTTTGATGAAACTCATGGATCTCAAGATGAAAGTGCAAATCATGATGATGTGAGAGGTGAACCATTGGCCAATGCAATGAAGAATATGGATATTAGGGACATTAGGCCAAAGCAAGTGGGTGATGAGCAAGGTATTGAAGATGAAGTGAATCCTTCATCCAATGTGAAACTCAATGAAAATCAAGCTAGTTCATTCTCTCCAACTCAAGAGCAACAAGATAGTTCATCCACTCTACCCAATGATCAACCAAGTACAAGCAATCAACTTCCAATACTCCAACCTACATCTATTGCTAAGGATCATCCTTTGGATCACATTATTGGAGATATCACAAGTGGTATACAAACAAGATCAAGATTGGCTTCATTTTGTGAACACTACTCTTTTGTATCATCTATTGAGCCAACGAAAATTGAAGAAGCTTTACAAGATATTGATTAGGTGAATGCTATGCATGAAGAGCTCAACAACTTCACAAGAAATCAAGTTTGGGAACTAGTTGAAAGACCAAAGAACCACAATGTCATTGGCACTAGATGGGTCTTTCGCAACAAGCAAGATCAAGATGGAATAGTGGTGAGAAACAAAGCAAGACTAGTTTCACAAGGGTACACTCAAATAGAGGGTCTTGACTTTGGAGAAACATATGGACCGGTGGCAAGACTAGAAGCAATAAGGATTTTATTGGCTTATGCTTGTGCTCACAACATCAAGCTCTATCAAATGGATGTGAAGAGTGCATTTCTAAATGGGTACGTCAATGAATTGGTATTTGTTGAGCAACCACCTGGTTTTGAAGATGAAAAGAAACCCAACCATTTATACAAGCTAAGGAAGGCATTATATGGCTTGAAGCAAGCTCCTAGTGCATGGTATGAGAGGTTGAGGGACTTTCTCCTCTCTAAGGGATTTATTATGGGCAAAGTTGACACTACCCTATTCACCAAGAAGATTGGGAAGGACTTGCTTGTGTTGCAAATCTATGTGGATGACATTATGTTTTTTTGAACGAAAACCGTGGGGCAAAAAAACCCCCCGGCAACATAAATTAACTCATAAAAGAAGTTCCAGTGAACTTACAGGAGGAGGTTGTCCTAACAAGGAGTTAGGAGGTCAAAGCTACCTAGCCAAAGAAAAATAAAGATTACAAGGCATTGAGCCAACTAAAAATAGAAGAGTACAAGGAGGACTTGATTCTATAGAGGTGCTGCAAAACCTCATTCTTCAGGGAGGCCTTCCAAACAGCAATGCAAGGGGCTTTACCATGGAAGAGGAGAGCATTCCTTTCACGCCAAATGCACCAAGCAGCAATCATAACAATCTCCACGAAGAAAGGCTGGCCGAAGGCAACCGAAGCCCTAAGAAGTCTTTCGAAAATATTCACCCCAGCATCCCAGGAGATACCAATTGCAAACCACCTGCAGATGGAGGAGGAACACTCAAATAAGAGATGATCCACAGTTTCTTCCCGAGCATCTTGACAAAGAGCACAAATGTATCCCTCCTCAAGAAATTTGTTTCTTCTTCTTAGCATATTCCTGGTGTTTAGCCTGTCGTTGAGCAAGAGCCATGCAAAGAAATTTATTTTTGGGATGCATTTGGATTTCCAAATCCAGGTGATGGCTTGAGGGGGGTGGATAGAGGCAAAATGGTGCTGATAGAAACTATGCGAAGAATAGGACTGATTTCCCCAAATGAAAGACCAGGAATCTCTAAGCAACCCAGACGTAGGCCCCAAGTCAAAGAGTTCATTCTGTAGAACAAGGAAATCATTGTAAGCCTGTCTAGTCATCGGGATTCTAAAGCAATCTAGGAGGGGATCAGACCTTCTCAGTTTCCAAAGAGAAATCTTCGGGTTCCTGGAAAACTGAAAGAGGGCCGGCAGGGTATGAGAGTGAATAGCCCCATTGACAAGATCATCCCAAAACCCAACAGTGTCACCTTTATTGGGGGTGCAAACTACAACCCCTCTATACTTAAGGTGCAGACGAAGGATATCCTTCCACTAGAAGGGCCCCTTCTCCCTGGCCAGATGGGGGACATCATCCTGATAGTACTTCTACCAAATGAGGTTAACCCATTGAATATCAGCCTTTCTATAGAGCTTATCCAGCTGCTTGAGGAGAAGAGCATCGTTTTGAAGACTGAGATTCAAAACACCAAGACCACCTTTATTCTTGGGCTTCTGAACAAGATCCCAGGCAGCCAGATTGTAACCTTTCTTCTGAAAGTCATTTCCTCTCCAAAGGAAATTCTTTCTATGCTTATCAATAATATCAATTACAGTGACACGAAGCTTCAAAGAACACATAAAGTATGTGGGCAGGGAAGAGATCACATCTTTGGGTCAACCAATCAAGAGTATTGTGAAGAGTTTGGCAACATGATGGCCAAAGAGTTTGAGATGTCTATGCTTGGAGAGCTTAGTTACTTCCTTGGTCTTCAAGTCAAACAATTGAAGAATGGGACTTTTGTTAGTCAAGGCAAGTACATCAAGGACATGCTGAAGAAGTTCAATCTAGATGAAGCAAAGTCTATTAGTACACCAATGGGAAAAAATGGAAATTTGGATGGTGATGCTAGTGGCAACATGGTAGATCAAAAGCTATATAGATCAATGATTGGTAGCTTGCTCTATGTGACCGCATCAAGACCGGATGTCATGTTTAGTGTATGCATGTGTGCAAGGTTTCAAGCTTCTCCTAGAGAGAGTCATTTGAAAGACACAAAGAGGATATTGAGATATTTGAAGCATACACCAAATGTTGGGTTGTGGTATCCTAAAGGATAAAACTTTGAGTTACTTGGATACTCCGACTCGGACTATGCGGGTTGCAAGATAGAAAGGAAAAGCACATCGGGCACTTGACAATTGCTTGGAAGATCACTAGTCTCATGGTCATCAAAGAAGCAAAATAGTGTGGCACTCTCTACCGCCGAAGCCGAATATATTAGTGCGGGGAGTTGTTGTGCACAAATCCTTTGGATGAAAGCTACTTTGAATGATTTTGGAGTCAAATTCAAGCAAGTGCCTTTGCTATGTGACAATGAAAGTGCAATCAAGCTCACCAACAATCCGGTTCAACACTCAAGAACAAAGCATATTGGTGTCCACCATCATTTCATTAGAGATCATCAATTGAAAGGGGACATTTCTATCACTAGTGTTGGCACCGAAGATCAATTGGCCGATATCTTTACCAAGCCACTAGATGAGAAAAGGTTTTGCAAGCTAAGGAATGAGTTGAATATACTTGATTTCTCCAACATGAGTTGATGCACCCCCACTTATATGACATGCCTCTACTCCAACAATGCAAGGTAAAAGTTGATTTGAGAGCATTCATGCATACCTTGTTAGGACTTGTGTAGAGAATTTAGACATAACTCATGCTTCTAGGCTCATTCATGAAAACCAAACGTCTTTGATGCTTATATGGTACCACTATTGCTTCTATGAATTGATATGATCTAGTGCTGGCATATGACATGTTGATGTGCTTGCAATCCTAGTGTTTGCTCTATGTCTATGAACTCAAAGTGTTTAATTCAACATAGGCAAGATAACCATCTTAATATGTGTGAACAAGCTTGTCTATGGTTTAAACCGAATTAAATATCTTGGGCAAGTAGCTTAGTTCAAACCAAAGTTGAAAACAATCTTTCACCCTATCTCACACTAAGGGGGAGCTAAAACTTGAATATCTATAATTGGTCCCACCTTTTTGTGTCAATTTGATGACAAAGGGGGATAAATTATTGTGAAAAGATATAATTTTGGACAAACATATATCATACATATATCATGGGGGAGAATTGTTTAAAAGGATAAAATGAAGAATCAATTTTGAAAAGAACACACAAATAGGGGGAGCAAGCTCATAAACACCTTGTTGCATTTGAACGCTTGCATCCTCGTATGTATTGTTGCACAAGTACTTTAAATTCAAATATTCATGCTTGTGTGGTGATTGCTAGTGATACAAAATGAATAATGATTGATCAACTAGCATGCATAGGTTGATTAGCTTTAACCCATGTATCTTCAAGTGGTTGTTTTTGCAAGTGGTGTCTAGCTAATCTGGTGCTAAGAGTGATTCTAAATTCCACACTCCGATGGTATCACGCTTCAAAGGTCTACTCTTAAACCTTAGCATCATTTGGTAGCTATTTACTCTCCCACATTGTCTATCTATACATATGTGCAAAACTTGAACCAAACTCATGAAGCACATATGTAGGGGGAGCTAATAACTACCAAAACTGAATTTGTGTAACTTGTCCAAATCGTGAATCTTTGATTAAAATGCTTGGACAAGCAACTCAAGATCAAAATGATTATATTTCATATCTTTTTGGAAGGGTTGTCATCAATTACCAAAAAGGGGGAGATTGAGAGTCTCCCAAGTGTTTTAGTTTTGAGTAATTGATGAAACCTACTTAGGTACTAACCTTGGATCTCTAAGTGTGAATCATGAGATAGGTTGGTACATGCCATGAGATAGAGCAAGGTGGATGAAGTGAGGATTGCATAAGCTCTAGAATGGTGAAGGAGATGGAAAGGAAAATGATGCCAAGGCAAAGGTGATAATAGGACCATTTTTGGTTTGGTGATCAAGACATCATAGAGGATGTGATCACATTTAGGATAGATAGCTGCACTATCAAGGAGGGAGCTCTTAAGTATGATTGCGGTTATCATGTGCCACTAGGTTCATATGCATTGCATTAAAATCTATTGAACCAGTGAAACAACCAACTAAATCCAAGATAATTGTGAACTAAAAGATAACACACGTGCACAAGTGTTGATATCACTTAGTGTTAGCCCTTGGAAGCTTGGAAGAAGTTGGAGTGAAGTTGGCCAAGTGTTTTGGATAGAAGAAGAGGTCCGGATGCAGTGTTTGTCATAGGTCCGGACCATCGGAGATGGGTCCGGAGGCATACCCTAGCCTGGCTATGCTAAGGAGAGGGATCCGGACGCTGATTGCAGTCCGGACGCGGTGCTCCGGACGTGCGTCTGGAAGCGTGGACCTCTCTGTTGTCTCTGTGTAAAAGGATCCGGACGCAGGTGATAGTCCAGACATGTGTTCGGAGGAGAAGAGGAGATGAGGAAGCTCTCGGGTGTTCTCGGGTGCTCTGGAAAATATTACCGGACCCGGTGAACAGTGGATCCGGACCTGCACTATTGCGTGCGTCCGGAGCCACGTGGCAGGCTACGACGTAGGCGGGAAAGTGACCGTTTGAATAGAAGGCTGACTGGACACGCGGCCATTTGTCCGGATGGCGCGCTGCGCGCATCCGGAGGGCAGCGTCCGAAGTTCTGAGCAGAGGCTCTGTCTGTGCTAGTGTGGGGCAACCGGACGCAGGTTTTGGTCCGGACCCTCACTGTTGCTTGCGTCCGAAGTGGGCGCAGCAAGCATTTTTAGTGGGAAAACGGCTAGTTGTGAGTGTGGGCTATATATTGAGGTATGGCTGGCCCTTGGGGGCACTTCTTGCACATTCTCATCACTCACACTATTGTGTTCATTTGTGAGAAGCCTCATCACTCAGCCTCTCAACATATTTGACATATTCATGAGAGATTGAGTGAATCCAAGTGCATTGCTCTTTGATTGTATTCTAGTGGCACTTGGTGATCGTCGTGATCGCGGAGCTCTTGTTATTCGTGGAGGTTGCCACCTCCTAGATGGCTTGGTGCGACGAGGATCATTGAGCAGAGGAAGGTGATTGTCTCCGGCTCGGATCGGTGGATTGTGAGGGGTTCTTGAACCTACCCCGCGGGAGATTCGCGAAAGGTATCTCTAGTGGATTCCGCGTAGCTTGAGGATCCCCATCTTGTGTTGGTTGTGCGGCACCCGGTGACGGGTTTGGCTTGTGATTGCCAATTAGCACGTGAACCTCCAAGTGGGTGTATCGCTACAACGAGGACTAGCTTGTTGGCAAACAAGTGAACCTCGGTAAAAATTCTTGTGTCACATTGTCTCTACCGAGGATTCTTATTGTGATTGATTGGTTATCTATTGGCTCATCTCTTTGCGGCGGTATAACCCTCCTAACTCTAGCTTTGCATTACATTCTTACATTCTTGCAAAGTAGAGCCTCTAGCTTAGCTTGTGTAGCTTAGTCTAGAAGTTCTAGTTTTCTAGCTCTTGTGTGTGACATAGGATATATCTTGCTAGTAACTAGACTTGTGGTAGGTGGCTTGCCAACCCTAGTAGTGCTAGTGCAAACTTGCTTTACACCGTGTTTTATTCTAACAAGTTTGCCTAAGTGTTGTTGTAGAAATTTTAATAGGCTATTCAGCCCCCTCTAGCCATTCCTAGACCTTTCACCCGAGATGATGTCGTGATGAATTCATCGCTTCGGTTCTGCTCGCAGGAGAATCCACACGGAATGGTGCCGATGAAACACATCCATCAAACCGATCCCTTTTTGCAGTAGTGAGTGGCAAAACCTACTGCCTAGTAGCTACCTCAAGAGCGCGCTTGCAAGGGCCACCCTCGAGCCATGTTTCCTTGCTCACCCTAGGGTGGTTCCGAGATCTTCAAGGCGCTCTTGGTGCTCCTTGCGCCTTCGCCACCTCGTCGTGGACTTCGCCAGCCAGCTCGTGTAGTTCTGGCGTATTCAAAGGCAGTCGTGCGTCATCTTCTGTCGAAGATCTGACTGTACCCAGCGTCGCCATCCGTAAACTTGTCACTTTGTGGTCTGACGCTACATCGACTAGCCCATTGACCACCGACGCAGGGTACTCATCTGTTGGGGCAGTCTTACTCGCCCTGTCCTCTTACACACAAGGATCGTGCCGATGACCCATCTGGGGCATCTGAGTGATCCTTGCTTTGTAGAGCCGAGCGACTTCAACCCTCGCATCGGCCATGGTTCCATCTTTCCCGGGTTTCCACCTATCTTAGCCAATACCTTTCCTTGATTGGTAGGTGATGCTTGATTGGCTTCTGGTTCAAACTGGGCATATTGCAATCCCAAACCAAACACTCCTTGTGCTTTAACACAATCGGACCTCTTCGAACCTTGGGACATGGTTTGGTTCTATTATGTGCCAGCCTGGGCTTGTCGCCATTCAACATTGGCCGACATAGGCCTCTTGCCCAGTTTGTCCTCGCCGTTGCTTGTCACTCTTCCTCATTTAAGCCGACTGCTCGGGTCAGCTATTGACACACAATCTTAAGGGTAGTGAGGTCTTCCTGCAACCTCCTACCCCAAAAGCAGTCGAAATCGTAATCCTCCAAAACCCAGTGAGCAAGGTTAATGGTTGCTATAGAGATCGAATCATCGGCCGGAACGATTTCAAGATCATCATTGTCCAACCATTGTATTGCAACCTGATGCATAGTGGATGGGATGCAACAGTTGGCATGAATCCAATCTCTCCCTAAGAGTAGATTGTAAGAACTATCTCCGTCAAAGACGAAGAAGGTTGTCAACAGAGTCTTGTTGCCAACTGTCAACTCCACCTATAGAACCCCCTTGGCCTCGGATTTCCTTCCTCTGAACTCACCAAGCGTCAGATCCGTATTGAAGAGCCTTTCGGATTCCAGCCCCAGCTTTGGGATAATGTGAGCTGGCATCAGGTTTATCGAAGCACCGCCATCAATTAGTATCCTTCCGACGAATCTTTCGTTGACGTACCCTTGGATGTACAGTGCCTTCAGGTGCCTATGCTTAGCAGGCTTACCAAAAACCTCCTGGAATTCATGTGTGAACGTACCGGCTTGTAACCAAAACTTTGACTCGTCGAAGTTAGAGTAGACTTCGGCGTCCATCGGCGCCCTGAACTCCATAGGTAGGAAGAAGTTAGCGGCGCGGGCTGCTGTATCGCGATGCCGCCTATCAGCCCTCTGACGTCGGAACCTCCTCTTCTGGGTCTTGGTCAGCCCTCTGGGCCTCTGAGATGCTTAGTGCCCATCAAGCTGGCCTGGCCGAGACTGAGCACGGTCTATACTAACAACCTCAGTACTGGGCCAACTACGAACACAATCTTCGATGACACGCCAGTTCCCCTCCTTGTATTCCACTAGTCCTCGAGTGAACCGACCGTTAGCTTGGAGCCTTCTATATCCTTCAAACTGTTCGTTGCACCGAGGATAGTTATCCATGGTAGGCAACTTCAGATCCTTGTCGAGGCAGTATGCGAAGAACGAGCAATTCTCACACACGTCGATCGGCTCCACAGCTCTGGAATGCTCTGCTGGCGGTTTCTTGTTTTCGTCTTCTTCGTTCTGACGCCTCCATCTGGCCTGAGCAACAGACAAATACTCGGTGCCAGGTGGCTCGACTATCCCATCCAAGATGACCAAGGCTCTCTGTCTCTCTATCCTTCGCAGGGTTTCTTCAAATTCTTCCTCGGTCACCAGGGAGTCTGGACCGAGGGCCTTCAGCCTCTTATCTCGGGATGGGTGTGAAATTTTAGCTTTACCCTTGTCCATGACTAACGATTGTGGTCCCACTGGGCGTGCCAAAATGTGTTGACACAAAAAATGGGGCTTCCAGCGTCAGCACTGCGTAGGGCCTGCGGAGACCGTACAACAGCAGAGCTTGATCTCCTGGACCCCTTAAGCTGCTGAAGCCACTTCGATGATTGATTCCAGGTGTGCGAGTTAATTTTACCTACAATTGACAAGGAGATGAAACATTAAATTATGGAACTTGTCAGTCATTGCCAGACAGTTCCATGAGTGTGCGGCTCTCATATAACCAGTGAATGTAGGAGACTAACTAAAGAGTCAACTCCGAACATGATTAGATATAACAAATGGTGCATGAACGACTGTCACAAGATATCAAGCGTAAGGTACGTAAATTGCCTATCATGCAGTGAGATTAAGGTAAAAATGCGATGCATGCAACATTATAGTTATCAAACTACCAAATCTACTAAGTATACCGGATAAAGATTAACCATCAACATAGGTTTGTTCTCATGAATCCATGATGACAATTAACCCGATAACCTGACCAATCTACTAGCATTGGGGTGTTTCTATGCAGCCATAAAAGTAAACGAATCAAACCACGTCCAGTATACTTAATAGATCTAATAGATCAGAACGACAAAGTACATGCATCGTATGATTGAAGCATAACCAGATCAGCAATGTTAGCCGACATGGGATCAATGAAGCTTGAACAAGATCCATGTACTCGACATCGGACGGATCTAAGTCTCAACAGACATAACTCAATGCATATGGCATTCGAGTTCATAAGATGCAACCGTACCGCATATGTTGAGCTAGATTCAACCACACTCAAACCCGCAAGATGTAACAACCGCAACTAATGAATTAACCGATATGATCTTAGATCTATCACCTCGCTGAATGTAAAAAAAAGAATGCAACGGAAGCAAATAGATCTAGATAGAAAATAAAGCATAGGTCAATTCATTAGATGAGATTTGGCATGATATTGTAGCAATAGATTAAACAAAGCATAACAGACAATATCGATAACTTGATGAATCTATTAGATCTCCAATCTAATAGAGCCGATAACTTGCTTGAAGCCATGATTCATGTGAGATTGAAGCAATGCAACCCCATGAACAATAGATTCAAACCAATAACTAGCTCATACCGAGCTTGCACAAGTTACACAATACAGCCGTACAAACAAAACATGAACAAAGGCTAGACTTAGAGGCAAAACCGGAGGTCGATCTAGTCGATGCAGCCCAATCCGTCGAAGGTTCACCGAAATCTACTCTACTCCTACGTCCTAGGTGTGGCCGAAGGCCGGAAACTAAGGACTATGTTGTGTGTTTGATTGATTGGATCTTCTTCTCATTCCCTATGCCCCGCTATTTTTAGATCATAGCATGTACCTTAATCGGTTGGCACGCAAATCCTAATAATAAGGAAACAAACCCTGACTTGGCCGGGCCTCAATCTGCTTTATTGGCGAGATCGCCGTGTGCGTGTTGTTGATACCGACCGAAAGATCTTTTTTCTGATATGTTATTTCCTTAGTCGAACTTTCAGGTCCATCTTGTGTGCTCCTTCTGAAAGCCTGCTAGGAGCCCATCAGATCGCATCTCGTCATACCCAAATATGGTGTTAACACTTACAAAGTAGACCTAGCTGTGCAGAAGTATATACTGAAACACTCATCTTAATGTTGTTACTACCAAAACTTCTCCTCTCTCCAAGTGCAACAACTTCCCCTCCTTGTGGTCTTGTCTAAAGTGACAGTGGAAGAAAAATCCCACCATCAGATTTATCCTCAGAGGTCTTGATCTTCACAAGTACTCTGTCTCCCAATGGTTTCACGGAAGTATACTGCAAATTGGATGCATGTATATGGACACAACTGCTTACATAAAAAGACAAGAATCACACATATTGCTAAATAAGCAATAGAGGTTTGCGACACACATAAACTGTAATATTATGTGGACACGAGATAGAAGATTTATAAGTGCAAGACTTGATAACATAGGTGTTCGTCACTAAAACAAATAGGTCCTATCACTCATGCTTGGGGTTTGCAACACATAGGTGTTATTATCAGAGTAACCATGGTTTTTTTTTAAAAAAGAAATGAGCAAGAGCTTTGCTATTCAATTAAGGTAGAAGAGCCGATAACTGTAATTTTCTGGCCAGTTAGTACTACTTGATGGAGATAGATGGGCATGAGGTCGTTAGATGCACAGTCTGTGGGGAAGCAAACTTAGCTAGCTCTCTAGATGAACTATTTGTATGCTTTCACATAAACCTCTGCTAGTCTATCTCACTCAAGGGGCATGAGCCAAGTTTTACCAGTGACTAACACACAAAATCACATATGAAAAAGCAAAAACAAAAAAATGTGATCTATACAACAACGTTGTAATCATTCCTGCATGATCCTGTTTATGTCAACATGTGTGAGCAACCACAAGCACATCCTGTTATATCAGTACATAGATTATGTGACCAAGATGAAGATACATGTAATCAGATTGACACATACTCCCTCCATCCATTTATCGGGGTCGTCTTAGGGTCCGGCACAATGACCAAAGAAAGCCAGCGCATGCAGCATTGTGCCTTAATTAGCCTACTCCTTAATTAGCTAGCGCATGCAGACTCGTATTCTACTGGCCGCGCGACCACGAGCATTAATGGGAGGGGGTACTTCAACCAACGGGAGAAGGGGCCGCATCAATTGCTGCATGGTATACGAGGAGTTTCTTATCGTACGACGAGCGTGAATGTGTGGGGACGTGGTCGGTAGCTAATATGACCCGATTAATGGAAACTTTTTATTTGCTAATACAACCCGATAAATGGATGGAGGGAGTAACACTTAACACCATGGTTTTTGAAGCATTGTGGGCACGCGCAGTGCCCTACCCCCTCACAACGCCTAGGCCTATACAGTGGATGCCTAAGAGACTCCATACAAACAGTTTTGGTGCCATGAAGGCTCTGTGTAAGATAGAATTCTATATGCTAGTGCTGGTGCAACACATACATACCTTGTTTGTTCCCGATTCTTGAGCCTAGGTTAGTCTACGTGAGCAAAGGCACACGCGCAGAGCCGAGCAAATACAATATTTAAAGTAGAGCATAGTAGAGAGCGCACACACTAGTCCGTGAGCAAGAGCAGAGCAGAGCAAACATAACAAGAGAAAGTAGGCTGGTTGATTTAGGAGTAGAGAATACAGACGCGTTATCGACGAAATATGGTCGATAGTCTACCTATGGGTATTCCCAATGTAGTAGATTAGATGCAGGAGGTGGGGCGACGACTATCAGGCGTAACACAGAGAGCGTAGACACGGCGATTTAGACAGGTTCAAGTCGGCAAATCGCCGTAATACCCTACGTCTTGTGTTCTGGTGGCTAGATTGATCTGAGAGATACATTACAAGATGTGTCTTTTGAAAGGGTCTCTGCTCGCCTTATATACCGGTGTTAACACTGGATTTTGGTATACTTGAGATGATGATAAGTAGGCCAGTACACAGTAAAGTTATAGAAACAGGCGCTCAGAGCATTCGGCAGATGTCCATGCGGTCGGCTAATTTCTAAAAGAATCGGCAAGTGATTGTGCGGTCGGCTATTTTGAAGAAAGGCGGTTTTCCGTTGAGGAAGCGACAAAAGCGGCAAGTAAGAGCCGATCGGGTAGCAAATATCGCGACAGTTGAGGCTTTGAAGGAAACTAAAGTCAAAGGTATCGTGCGACAGGTGCAAGCTTAGATTAGTTTGATCGTGTTTTTCTTATATGTTTCCTTCATCATGGTTCCCAACTCGGTTAGGTTGCCGAGCTTTGTTATGCTTTAATCTATGATTAATTGGTTCGTCCAAACGTACTTTCCCATGCACACACGGTTAATGGCCCAGCTTGTTCTGACTCAACGGGTAGTTTTCGATAAACCGGTTAAACATCGACATTTGAAGGCGCTTTACGTGAAGGGATACATCAATGGCAAGCCTCTGACCAAGATGCTTGTTGATGGAGAAGATGCCATCAATATTATGCCTTATACCACCTTTAGGAAGCTCGGGATGACCAATGAGGATTTGCTACAGACTGACTTGGTACTCAGGGACTTTGCTGGTAATCCTTCTGACACTCGGGGAGCTGTACACGTCGAGTTGATGATTGGATCAAAGACTTTGATCACTACCTTCTTTGTCATTGATGGCAAGGGATCAAAGATCCCGTGAATGTCTCTAACAAGGGCCAACAACCGATCCAAGCAGTCGACTCTCAGAGCAATTTTTAATGGAGAACCCGATCGATGGCAACAAAGGAAAGTTGGGACGTGGTTTTATGTCGGCCAATAAGCTAGAAGAAATAAATATTGGTGATGATGTTAAGCCAAGGCCGATGTATATCAGTGCGAATTTAGACTCAGAGTGCAGATTAAAGTTGATAGACTTGCTAAAAGAATTCAAGGATTGTTTTGCTTGGGATTATACAGAGATGCCTGGACTGGATCGTTCCATTGTTGAGCGTCGATTGCCGATTAAGCCTGGGTATCGTCCTTACAAACAACCTCCTTGGAAAATCTTCAAAGAGGAGGTACTGGCCGATGTGAAAAAGGAAGTTGAAAGATTATTAGAAGCAAATTTTATTCGGCCATGCAGTTATGCAGAGTGGATTTCAAGCATAGTTCCGGTATACAAGAAGAATGGAAAGATGAGGGTCTGCATTGACTTTAGAAATCTCAATAAATCCACTCCAATGGATGGTTACCCAATGTCGGTTGCCAATTTACTTGTTGATGCATCGGCTGGTTATGAAGTCATCAGCTTTATGGATGGTAATGCTGGCTATAACCAAATCTTCATGGCGATAGAGGATATTTCAAAGACAACTTTCAGATGCCCTGGTCATATTGGTTTGTTTGAGTGGGTCATCATGACTTTTGGTTTGAAGAATGCTGGTGCAACTTATCAAAGAGCCATGAACTATATTTTCCATGAGTTGATTGGCAACATCATGGAAATCTATATTAATGATGTGGTAGTCAAATCTAGAAACCATGGGGGACATTTAGCCGATTTAATGAAGACTTTGGAGTGCACTAGGAAGCATGGCTTGAAGATGAACCCGAACAAATGTGCCTTTGGGGTCTCGGGTGGTGAGGTTTTAGAATTTCCGGTCCATAAAGGAGGGATTGAAGTCGGTAAGAAGAGCATGGAAGCAATAGACAAGGTTATCCCTCCAACCAATCTCACAGAATTGCAATCACTACTCGGCAAGATTAATTTTGTAAGAAGATTCATATCTAATCTGTCAGAAAGGGTTTTTCCTTTCTCTCCGCTGTTAAAGCTTAAAAATGATCAAGAATTTGTATGGGGTGACGTACAACAGATACCTTTTGATGAGATCAAAGAGTACATGAAAGCGCCACCTGTGTTGGTACATCCACAGCTTGACAAGCCTTTTAAGTTGTACGTGGCGGCCGACAACCTGACAATAGGGTCGGCCCTCATGCAAGAGTTTGATGGAAAAGAAAGAGAAATAGCTTAGCTTAGCCGAAAGCTGCTGGATCCAGAGACAAGGTATTCGGCTATAGAAGGGCTTTGCTTGTGCGTATATTACTCGTGTACCAAGCTTCGGCACTACTTGTTGAATGTTGAATGCGTGGTAGTTTCTGAGTTTGATGTAATAAAGCATATGTTATCAATGCCAATTTTAAATGGAAGAATTGGCAAGTGGATTTTGGCTTTATCAGAATTTGATTTAAGGTACAAATCAGCAAAGGCAGTAAAATGTCAGGTTATTGCCGATTTTGTTACCCAACATCGTGATCCTTCTGCTAACATGGTGATTATTGCACCTTGGACTTTGTTTTTTGATGGGTCATCTTGTAGCAAAGGTGGAGGTGCTGGTGTTCTATTAATCTCTGCGCGAGGGGTGACTTTTGAATATGCCATCCCTATTGAATTCTCTGTTACTAACAATCAAGCAGAGTATGAAGCATTGCTTAAAGGGCTTCGGCTTCTTGTCGAAATGAAGGTTGTTGCTGTTGAAATCTTCGGAGATTCTGAGTTGGTAATTAACCAACTAATCGGCCAATATGAATGCAAGAGTGATATGTTAAAGGGATATTATGAAGAGTGTCGAGAGCTTTTGAAGAGTTTCCAGGTAGCCACCTTGCATCATATCCCTAGGGGGCATAATGAAGAAGCAAATAGACTAGCTCAAGCTGCTTCGGGATACCGAGAGGATCAAGAAATTCATGCTTTGGATGAAGACCGGGTAGTTGATGACTGGGGGAATGAAATCGCCGATTACTTGAAAAATCCATCACAAAAAGTTTCCCGAAAACTCAGATATAAAGCTCTCAAGTTCGTGCTCCTTGATGACCAGTTGTACTACAAGTCCTGAAGGACCGAGAACGGCGACTAGAGGTGGGGTGAATGGGAGCCTCAAATTTCTCTAGAAATATTCGGGCTACTCTTCCAAAAAACCAAACCCAGTTGCTGGGTGCTCAACCTCCCCCGAGCAACGCGAGTGGGGATTCAGACGAAAACGGAGAAGTGAAAGCTCAACGGTAGTGAAGGAAAACCCACCGGAAACCCCCAAGATAGAGTTCTCAAACCCTATGAGAAAAAGGCAAAAACCCCAAGAAAAATAACTCAAAATACAGGTGACGGACGCTGGACAATAGGGTGATGAACGCTAGGCGTCGGACGCTGAAAGATCGTCCGTCGGCCTTCCAGAAAGCCTTGCAGAGGAGAATTAGAAAGCAGGGCGTTGGACGTTGGACGACGGACGCTTGAGTGAGCGTCCGTTGGCGTCGGACGCTGCGCGATGGACACTTAGGGGAGTGTCCATCGGGCTTCCAGTGAACGCTGAAAATCGAGACAAAACAACAAAGCAACGGACACAGGGCGACGGACGATGGGTACCCTCCGGCGCCAAACTCACACACACGTGGACAAACACGATGGACGCTGACATCAGAACGTCCTTGTGTCCGACGCCTCGACGGACCGTCTGACGCCAAAACTCAGAGCGTCCGGCGCCCTCGAGCAGAGCACAGAAACGCGAAAATAGTTTTCTCTCCTCCAAATCTTCCCAAAACTCAACCAAACGAACTCCAACTGCAACCAAATTTTGTAGGCATGATCCTTGTGCAGCTAGGGAGCTATCCCGAAGAAGTCATTGCTCAATTTGGAGAGGATAAACGGGAACACTCGGATTTGGGGGAGAAAAGGCAAAACGAAGAACACCGCAAAGAAAACGCCCGATCTGTGTGCTCGTGAGGTTTTAGGAAAATTCCTTCGGTGCAAAGTTGTTCCTCACGAGTACCAAGAACTTGGTTCAAACGGATTTGCAAGAGCTACTCCCTACAAAGAGAAATCATCTCGGGAAAATAAGGAGCAAAAGCAAAACGCGAAGAACACAAGCAAAACGGGGACACAATCACGAAATCGAAGCCACCATGGCTTACAGAGGTTACGGCCTCCGATTCCTCGCGACAAACTCAAGTTCTTACAAAGGTTGGTGGAAGAAACCTAGGGATCTCATGAACTAGAGAGAGAGTTGGGGCAAATGATTAGGGTTCAAGAGATGGGATGAGGGATACCCCTTTACCCCCTACTTATCGGGCTTTGGCTATTTCCCAAAGACCCCACTAGATACATTGAGTGAACTACCTAGCCTAAGCATTACAGTCCAAGCTCTGGAAAATATCTCCCGAATTTTGAATGGACGACCCCGCTTCCTGCCGGGAGTTGCCGTCGCCTCGACGCAACCTCCAGGATTCCGCCACGTGCCATCCCCGCTTCCTCGGAAGCTCCACCTAGGTTTTGAGGCCCAAACCCAGGAAACCCGCCACCGGTAGCTTTGGGCTCAACTACTGAACCCCAGGTTTTGCGGCCCAAACTCATAAACCGACGCGGATGGTTTTGAGGCCCAAACCACCAAACTGTAGGGTTATGAGGTTGCTACGCTAGTCAGAAAACAAAATTTTTCTACCCCATAAACCAGGAACTAGTGCTAGTTATAGATCACGGGGTTCCCACTAGACGCGCAGGTGCAGCGAAAGCGACTTGATATAGTCATGCGCGTCGCAGCAGTGCCGTGCAGTTGCGAGGTCGTCCGTCTCAACGTCTCCTTCTCGCGGTTCGTCCTTGTGCTCCAGATGCAGCACCTCCGAGGAATCCCACACGTGCAGGGAAGAAGCGTCCCCCCTCTGGACTGCTAGGTCCGCGAGCAATACTAGGCGCGAGCGTGGGGAGGGCAACGGCGGCTGCCAAAGGACGTGAGTATCTCACCCCGCGCCCACCCCTTGCTTATATAGGCGTCCTAATGAGCTCCCATGTTGGAGGCCCATTAGGAACCCTAAACCTAGTCTAATTCGGGTCTAACCCGAATTAGGCTTCCAGCCCCTTAAGCGTGCGACCCTATAGGCTTACGCACACATAGACATGGCCCAAGTACTCTTACTCGACCAATAGTTGATAGCGGCCTCTAGTAAGGCGTGTCAACTCCTATGCATACACTATGATCATATCAGACGAACCACTACAATACAATATACATGTTATTCCTTTGCCTCATGATATTTGGTTCAACTCGTGGGTTAACACTTAACACAAGCATGGCCATGCATTTCATGATCTAATCATTTGAGTGATCTAGTGATATCTCTCTCATATGGAGAGTGGCAAATTCCATCTTGACTGACTATGTCTCACAGCATGTTTCCTGACAAACCCGAAAGCTACCTTTATAACTACCCAGTCATGAATTAGCGTTTGGTAGTCCTAGGGTAGGTCGTTTCACATCTTGAGTACATACGACAATCTCAGGTCTAAGGACATAACGTACACGATGTGTATAGAGACAATCTCATGTTGGGTCTATCCAGAACCATGTCCTACATGTGCCCACATTATTAGTTTGACATCTCATGTCCATGACTTGTGAAACATAGTCATCAACTAATAATGTGTTGATCTAATATTCATGTGCATTCTTGCACGAACTCCGATCAGGGACAACTTTTATAATAACCATACAAGTAAAAGAGTTTCACAAGAAATTCACATAATTGCTAATCGATATAAGTTGTCTTTAATGGATATTCATAACATGTCATGGATACAAGGAATACATCATCTTTATGATTGCCTCTAGGGCATATTCCCAACACAAACCACTCGACGCGAGCCACCTTGTCTCCGCCCGGTCGGACTCCGAGTCCCCTGAGCCTCGCGCGTCCACCGTCTTGACTCAGTCGACTCGGTCTACCTCCATGTCTTCTCGCACTCGCCGGTGCCAAGTACTAGCCACCACAGCTAGTCCGCTGGCGCCCATGGTCCCTCAGTCCGAGCCTTGCTTCCACCCTTCACCGCTCTCAGTCCATCAGCACGGCAAGCCTCTACTCAACCTTCTCCACGCCATTGACCACTGCCACTAGGCATAGCACCTGCACACCACAAGCCGATAGACAAGCACATATTTCTGCTTTCGTAGAGGTTAGGGTAAGCCACTCAAACTGAAACACGCACGTGTTGATCAATCACTCATCATCAAAGCTGAACACACATGGGTACTTGTCCACCATGTGTTCGCAATCTGCCCCTTGATGAGTGCATTATCAACACAAGTGCATTTCAGATTTGAGCCATAAGGTAAAACTCTCCAAATGACCAAAAAGCTGAGAAGGCCAAAACGGGGTGACTTGAGAGAAGCAAATACGATACCAATTAAAAGAGAGAGGCAAAAAATGATACCAATTAAAAGCATCCTTCAAAACACCTCATGACAAAGCCACTTACTGATGCCAAACACAAGCATATGGGCAAACATTCAACGCAACCAAGCGAAACAATGCTAGCCCTGACTTCCAACCAGGCAAAAACGGGCTAAACACCGCTAGCAAGTCAAAGATACCAATCACCGCTCTCAAAGCTCGGACTTCCAATTTAAACACTAGGGGAGCTCAAAAGATATCAATTGAAACCACTTACGTCCCCTAATGCTCAAGAAGCAATCGAAACCTGTCGGAGCCAACAAAGCAAGCTAGACCCTCCAGAAGAGGCAAAGGCTCAACACATCTAGCAAAAGCTCCCCCTGGGCAAAAGCACACTCAAGATACCAAATAAGCTCTAAACCAATGAAACCAAAGAGATGCACTCTTTCTCCCCCTTGGAAGTAGATGGCTGAAAATGGAATGAAATGCACATCTCTCCCCCTTGTTGACACATGTAGCTCATCAAACATCAACAACTCAAGATCCGGCTACAAATGCCATGAAGTGCAAAATGAGTGCAAAAGCTTCATACTTAGAGCTAAGACAATGAATAGATGCTCTAAGTGATGTGATCCTGTGATAATAGGAAAAGCTCTACATGCCCAACAAAGACTCAAGTTGAGCTTAAGATCACTTTAGAAGCTATTTTAGAGAGCATATCATGTGAGAGAAGAGAAAGGGTATGACCTCCTAGAGACAGCTAGACATGGCAAGCAAGATAGAATCTATCTCAAAAGCAATCTCATGTAGCAAGTAACACTATCCCTTAGCAAAGTTCATACAACAAGCTAATGACCCAACTGAATGAATTTTCAAAATTTTAGAGTTTTGCAGCCAGTTTTCAGTTTTAGGCATATTTAAGTTGTATGCGAGTGGTCGTAAGCAAGGTGATGCCACTGCTTACCAACCGGGCGAAGTCAAGGGACTTGACACACCGGTTTTGGTCATACACGACACCGCTCAAGTATCGACCCATATGGGAAGCAGTCTCGAACACACGGTGAAGTGCTCACAATGCAGACCCAACTCGATCTTTCCAATTCACAAAATAGAGAGCAATTTCAATTTAGATATTAATCATGGTGCTCAAAGGTAGTGAATGAAACAATGAAGAGCCATAATTACAAGCTATATACAAGGCAGCCAAGAAGGATCTTCAAAAGTCTACACATGCTAGTGCCATTTCAGAGGTGACACGGGGAATTAAGTTCAGTTTTAACGCTTTTCTAACTTAACTCTATTGCATATCATATAGATAAAAAAGAGTCTAAGTTAGGCAACACCATAGACACATAAAGCACCTCAAACAGAGCATAGATTCATTATATTGGCTATAGATATGAAGCTTAAAATGAACTATGTCACAAATGCAAATGAGATGCAAAATGCAATGACACCAACTAACACAAACAAGACATCAAGAGAGAAGAAGGACAAAGAAAAGACTAAAAGAATAAAAAAGAACTATGATACACAAAACTTTCCTCTTCTAAAAAGGAAAGCAAACACCCAACTCGCCCCGAAGGTGAGAAAACACAGCTTGATCCAAAGGCTCAGTGAGAATATCCACAAGCTGGTTTTGGGTCTCGACATGCCGGAGGTCAATGTCGCCCTTCTCATAGTGATCACACAAAAAGTGAAAGCGGACCTCAATGTGCTTGGTCTTCGAATGAAGCATGGGATTTTTAGCCACACTAATTGCACTCGTGCTATCGCAAAGCAGAGGCACCTTAGTAAGCTCAAGACCGAAATCTCTCAAAGTGGCAATCATCCAAATCAACTGCGAGCAACAGCTAGCCGCGAAAACGTACTCAGCTTCGTACGTCGACTGTGCCACGCTAGACTTCTTGCAAGAAGACCAAGAAACCAAAGAAGACCCGAGAAACTGGCAAGTCCCTGAAGTAGACTTCCGATCAAGACGGCATCCGACAAAGTCGGCGGCAGAATAACCGCAAAGTTCAAGAGAAGAAGAGGTGGAAAACCAAAGTCCAAATTCGGGAGTGAACCGCAAGTACCTCATGATGCGTTTCACCGCCTGCTTGTGCGAAGTCCGTGGGGACGCCTGAAAGCGTGCACACAAGCAGACGGCGAACTGAATGTCCGGCCGAGTCGTTGTCAAGTACAGAAGCGACCCGATCATGCTTCCGTACTCCGTCTGATCCACCGCCTCTTCTTCCTCATCCGCATCCAAGGCAGTAGTAGTTGACATAGGCGTCGAGAGGGACTTTGCCTCGCCCATGTCAAACTTCTTCAATATATCCTTTGTGTACTTGTCTTGGTGCACAAAAGTCCCTTCCCGGGTTTGCTTGATTTGCAACCCAAGAAAGAAAGTCAACTCTCCCATTATGCTCATCTCAAATTCCCTGCTCATAAGATCTGCAAACTTGGCAACAAGAGCATGAGAAGAACCACCAAAGATGATATCATCCACGTATATTTGGACAAGGAGAGTGTCTTTGCTTTGCTTGAGGAGAAACAACGTTTTATCTACCGATCCCATTTTAAAGCCCTTAGCAAGCAAAAAGGTTTTTAGCCTATCATACCATGCTCTAGGTGCTTGTTTCAAACCATACAAAGCTTTGTGAAGTTTAAAACCATGGTTTGGAAACTTGGGATTTTCGAAACCGGGAGGTTGTTTAACATAAACTTCCTCCTCTATGTAGCCGTTTAAGAAAGCACTTTTATGTCCATTTGAAAAAGTTTAAAACCCTTAGAAGCCGCAAAAGCTAGAAGGATTCTAATGGCTTCTAAACGAGCTATGGGAGCAAAGGTTTCCTCATAGTCTATTCCCTCCTTTTGACAAAAGCCTTGAGCTACCAACTTAGCCTTGTTGCACACTACCACCCCATCTTCACTTTGTTTATTTTTGAAAACCCATTTGGTACCTATGGGGTGGCAACTAGGTGGTGGAGGAATTAAGACTCAGGTTGAGCTAAAGATCACTTTAGAAGTCAAAATAGAGAGCATTACATGTGTGAACAAGGAATTGGTATCACGTCCTAGAGACAACTAAACATGGCAAACAAGATAGGATCTATCTCAAAGAGATCTCATGTATAGCATGTAGAACTATCCCTAGCAAAGTTCTTACAACAAGCCAATGATCCAACTGAATAAATTTTTCAAATTTCAGAGTTTTGCAGCCAAATTTCAGTTTTAGGCACATTTAAGTTGTATGCGAGTGGTTGTAAGCAAGGTGATGCCACTGCTAACCAACCGGGCGAAATCAAAGGACTTAACACACCGGTTTTGGTCATACACGACACCGCTCAAGTTCCACCCATATGGGTAGCAGTCTCGAACACACGGTGAAGTGCTCACAATGTAGACCCAACTCGATCTTTCCAATTCACAGAACAGTGAGCAATTTCATTTTAGATCAATTTTAATCATGGTGCTCAATGGAAGTGAATGAAACAATGAAGAGCCATAGTTACAAGCTATATACAAGACAACACAGAAGGATCTTCAAAGGCCTACACATGCTAGTGCCATTTCAGAGGTGACATGGGGAATTAAATTCAGTTTAAAAGCTTTTCTAACTTAGCTCTATTGCATATCAAGAGATCAAAGAGAGTCTAAGTTAGGCAACACCATAGACACATAAAGAACCTCAAACAGAGCATAGATTCATTATATCGGCTATAGGTATGAAGCTTAAAATGAGCTATGTCACAAATTCAAATGAGATGCAAGATGCAATGACACCAATTAACACTAAGAAGACACCAAAGAAAAGAAAGAAAAGACAAACAAGAACCAAAAAGAACAGTGCTACACAAAGAGCTTCCCTCAACTAAAAAGGGAAGCAAACACCCAACTCGCCCCGAAGGCGCAAAAACGCAGCTTGATCCAAAGGTTTTGTGAAGATGTCCGCAAGCTGGTTTTGGGTCTCGACATGCCAGAGGTCAATGTCGCCCTTCTCGTAGTGATCACGCAAGAAGTGAAAGCGGACCTCAATGTGCTTGGTCTTAGAGTGAAGCATGGGATTTTCGGCCACACTAATTGCACTCGTGCTATCTCAAAGCAGATGCACCTTAGTAAGAACAAGACCAAAATCTCTCAAAGTGGCAATCATCCAAATCAACTGCGAGCAACAGCTAGCCGCGGCAACGTACTCAGGTTCGCACGTCGACTGTGCCACGCTAGACTGTTTGCGAGAAGACCAAGGCACCAAATAAGACCCAAGAAACTGGCAAGTCCCAGAAGTGGACTTCCGATCAAGACGACAACCGGCAAAGTCGGCATTAGAATAACCACAAAGCTCAAGAGAGGAAGAGGTGGAGAACCAAAGTCCAAATTCAGGAGTGAAGCGCAAGTACCTCATGATGCGTTTCACCGCCTGCTTGTGCGAGGTCTGTGGGGACGCCTGAAAGCGTGTACACAAGCAGACGACAAACTGAATGTCCAGTCGAGTTGTTGTCAAGTACAAAAGCGACCGGATCATGCTTCGATACTCCGTCTGATCCACCGCCTCTCCTTCCTCGTCAGCATCCAAGGCAGTCGTAGTCGACATGGGCGTTGAAAGAGGCTTTGCCTCACCCATGTCAAACTTCTTCAGAATGCCTCACCCATGTCAAACAACGTCCCTTCCCAGGTTTGCTTGATTTGCAACCTGAGAAAGAAAGTCAACTCTCCCATCATGCTCATCTCAAATTCTCTGCTCATAAGATCTGCAAACTTGGCAACAAGAGCATGAGAAGAACCACCAAAGATGATATCATCCACGTATATTTGGACAAGGAGAGTGTCTTTGCCTTGCTTGAGGAAAAACAACGTCTTATCTACCGATCCCATTTTAAAGCCCTTAGCAAGCAAAAAGGTTTTTAGCCTATCATATCATGCTCTAGGTGCTTGTTTCAAACCATACAAAGCTTTGTGAAGTTTAAAAACATGGTTTGGAAACTTGGGATTTTCGAAACCGGGAGGTTCTTAACATAAACTTCCTCCTCTATAAGCCGCAAAAGCTAAAAGGATTCTAATGGCTTCTAAACGAGCTACGAGAGCAAAGGTTTCCTCATAGTCTATTCCCTCCTTTTGACAAAAGCCTTGAGCTACCAACCTAGACTTGTTGCGCACTACCACCCCATCCTCACTTTGTTTATTTTTGAAAACCCATTTGGTACCTATGGGGTGGCAACTAGGTGGTGGAGGAACTAAGACCCAAACGCGGTTTCGCTCAAAGTTTTCTAACTCCTCATGCATGGCATTAACCCAATCCGGATCCATCAAAGCGTGTCCAACATCTCGGGGCTCAAAAGACGCGACAAAAGTCGAATGAGCAAAGTGAGAGAGATAGGACCTAGACCGCATGACTCGATGTTAAATGTTGCCGATGATGTTCTCCGGCGGGTGCTGCCGCTGGATGTGGCGGTGAGCCTGCCTGGACGAAGTGGCCTCCCCCTCAACAGCAGCTGAAGCTCCCTCATGTGCAACGGGCACCGACTGAGGAAGTTGTTCGAACGACCCCCATGTAGAGGAAGTAGCAGGATCGGGACCGTGAGCCGAAGTGGACGTCGCAGGGTCGACGGGGGCAGCCGGTGGAGTCGGCTCGGGATCACCCCAATCGGCGTCGTCCTGCTCCTCCTCCACAAAGATGCTAGTGTTCACCTCATCATCACCTGCAAGCTCAAAAGCAGTGGAAACACAGGGCATAGTTTCATCGAAGGTAATCTTATAGGTCTCCATCATTCGGTTAGTCTCAAGGTTAAGTGCACGATAAGCACAAGAGTGAGTAGAATAACCAAGAAAGATACCGTCAGAGGACCATGATTCAAATTTATCCAACTTACCGCCCTTATTGAGGATGAAACACCTGCACCCAAACACCCGTAGGTGACTTACCTTGGGTGGTCTCCCAAATCGCAACTCATAAGAAGTCTTCTTCTTGAAAGCTCGGAGGAAAATGCGATTGGAAACATAGAAAGTAGAATTGAGTTCCTCGGCCCAATACCGCCTAGGAGTCCTATACTCATTGAGCATCATCCTGGCCATCTCAACAAGGGTCTGATTCTTGTGCTCAACAACACCGTTCTGCCGGTGAAAGACCTTGTTTGGTTTTGGTTAATTGATGAAACCTATGGACTAACCCTTTGTACTAAGTGTATGATCAAGATAGGGTGGTTCATCTTGAGATATGGAGCTAGATGAAAGATCATGATGGATCAAGTGCTCCATGACTAAGGAAAAGAATAAAGAGAAAAACAAAATGGACCCAAGACAAAGGTATATCTATAGGGCCATTTTTGGTTTAGTGATCAAGACACTATAGAGAGTGTGATCGCATTTAGGATAGATAGCCATACTATCAAGAAGGGAAAACTTGTGTCGATTGCGGTTATCATGTGCCACTAGGTTTGCATTGCATATCCATATAAAACAAACCTAAGTGACAAAAACTTGAACTAAAATCCATGAACTATATTGTAAAAGGCTAACACAGGGCTTAAGTGGTTGGAACACTTGGTGTTAGAACTTGGAAGCTTGGAGAAGAAGAAGCGAGTCGTTTGGACAAAGCAAAGTGATCCGGACGCAAGGTCCAAACAAAAGGGAAGCTCGGTCCGGACTAAGGAAAATGCGACCGGAGGCAAACCCTAAGGCATGGCCTCGGCGCACAGGAGGACCGGACGCAGATCAGCGTCCGGACGCTGACTCAGGTCATGCTTCTGGAGCTCGGCGCTCTCTGGACTCCTCTGTTCAAATCAATCAAATCTAACTCCAATGATGGCATTGATAGTATCACATTTGGGGATAATGGTAAAGGCAAGGTCAAGGGTCTTGGTAAGATTGCAATATCCAGTGACTTGAGCATATCCAATGTCTTGCTAGTTGAGAGCTTGAACTTCAATTTGCTATCGGTAGCTCAATTATGTGACCTTGGATTCAAATGCATATTTGGAGTAGATGATGTTGAGATAATTAGTGTAGATGGTTCAAACTTGATCTTCAAAGGCTTTAGATATGAGAACCTCTACCTAGTTGATTTTAAAGCTAGTGAAGCTCAATTGTCAACTTGCTTTCTCACTAAATCAAGTATGGGTTGGTTATGGCATAGAAGGCTTGGTCATATTGGAATGAAGAAATTGAATAGATTAATCAAGCATGACTTAGTAAGAGGCTTGAAAGATGTTGTGTTTGAGAAGGACAAACTTTGTAGCTCTTGTCAAGCCAGCAAACAAGTTGGTAACACCCATCCAAAGAAAGGCATGATGAGCACTAGTAGAGCTTTTGAGTTGTTGCATATGGATCTATTTGAACCAACAACATACACTAGTATTGGAGGAAACAAGTATGAATTTGTCATAGTGGATAATCTTACAAGATATACTTGGGTATTCTTTCTCAATGACAAGAGTGATACATTTGCAACCTTCAAATCTTTTGTCAAGAGATATCACAATGAGTTTGAAACAACCATCAAGAAAGTAAGAAGTGACAATGGAAGTGAATTCAAGAATACAAGAGTTGAAGAGCTATGTGATGAGCTTGGAATCAAGCATCAACTCTCGGCCAAGTACACCCCACAATCAAATGGCCTTGTTGAGAGGAAGAATAGAACATTGATTGATATGGCAAGATCTATGCTTAGTGAGTATAATGTGAGTCAATCCTTTTGGGCGGAAGCCATCAACACCGCTTGCTACTCTAGCAACCGGTTATATTGTCATCCATTGATGGAGAAGACTCCATATGAGCTATTAAATGGAAGAAAGCCCAACATTGCATACTTTAGAGTCTTTGGGTGCAAATGCTACATCTTGAAGAAAGGCACAAGACTTGGGAAATTTGATAAGAAATGTGATGAAGGGTTCTTACTTGGTTACTCAACCACAAGCAAAGCCTATAGAGTTTGGAATTCAGCTAGTGGTATACTTGAGGAGGTTCATGATGTTGAATTTGATGAAACTAATGGCTCTCAATATGATCATGAGAACTTAGAAGATGTGAGTGGATCTCAATTGGCAAATGCTATGAAGAGCATGGATATTGGTGATATTCGGCCTAGGCAAGTGATTGATGTTGAAGATGACAAAGATCAAGTACTCAACTCACCGATGAAGCAAGCTAGTGGCTCTCAAGCACAAGATCAACAAGTTGCTAGTTCATCTCAACCAAGCTCAAGCAATTAACTCCCAACTCTCCAACCAACCAACATTGCAAGAGATCACCCCATTGATCAAATAGTTGGTGACATTACAAGTGGTGTTCAAACAAGATCAAGATTGGCATCCTTTTGTGAGCACTACTCTTTTGTTTCATCCATAGAGCCAACAAAGATTGATGAAGCCCTACAAGATGTTGATTGGGTCAATGCTATGCATGAAGAGCTCAACAATTTCACTAGGAACCAAGTTTGGGAACTAGTTAAAAGACCCAAGAACTACAATGTGATTGGCACAAGATGGGTATTTACAAACAAGCAAGACCAAGATGGTATAGTTGTGAGGAACAAAGCAAGATTGGTAGCTCAAGGATACACTCAAGTTGAGGGTCTCGACTTTGGAGAAACCTATGCACCGGTTGCAAGATTAGAGACAATAAGAATCCTATTGGCCTATGCATGTGCACACAACATCAAGCTATACCAAATGGATGTGAAGAGTGCTTTCTTGAATGGATACATCAATGAGCTAGTATATGTTGAGCAACCTCCCGGATTTGAAGATGACAAGAAGCCCAACCATGTGTACAAGTTTAGAAAGGCTTTATATGGCTTGAAGCAAGCACCTAGAGCATGGTATGAAAGATTGAGGGACTTCCTTCTATCTAAAGGGTTCATTATGGGAGAGGTTGATACTACTCTCTTCACAAAGAAGCTTGGCAAAGATTTATTTGTGCTCCAAATCTATGTGGATGACATCATATTCGGTTCAACCAATCAAGAATTTTGTGAAGAATTTGGCAAGATGATGGCAAATGAGTTTGAAATGTCAATTATTGGTGAACTTAGCTACTTCCTTGGTCTTCAAATCAAACAATTGAAGAATGGCACCTTTGTGAGTCAAGGCAAGTACATCAAAGATATGATGAAGAAATTTGGCTTAGAAGAATCTAAAGGCATTAGCACTCCAATGAGCACTAATGGACACTTGGATAGTGATGCTAGTGGCAATATGGTGGATCAAAAGTTGTATCGGTCTATGATTGGAAACCTACTCTATGTGATCGCTTCAAGACTAGATGTGATGTTTTGTGTATGCATGTGTGCAAGATTCCAAGCCTCTCCAAGAGAAAGTCACTTGAAGGCTACAAAGAGGATATTGAGGTACTTGAAGCATACACAAGATGTTGGATTGTGGTATCCCAAGGGGTCTAACTTTGAGCTAATTGGATATTCGGACTCCGACTATGTGGGATGCAAGATTGATAGAAAGAGCACATCTGGCACATGTCAATTGCTAGGCATGTCACTTGTATCTTGGTCATAAAAGAAGCAAAATAGTGTTGCACTCTCTACCGCCGAAGCCGAATACATAAGTGCGGGTAGTTGTTGTGCTCAATTGCTTTGGATGAAAGCAACTTTGGATGACTTTGGAATCAAATTCAAGCAAGTGCCATTGCTATGTGACAATGAAAGTGCGGTGAAGCTAACCAACAATCCGGTTCAACATTCAAGAACCAAGCACATTGATGTGAGGCACCATTTCATAAGGGACCATCAACTTAAGGGTGATATCAAAATTACAAGTGTTGGCACCGATGATCAACTTGCCGACATATTCACCAAGGCACTTGATGAGAAGAGGTTTTGCAAGCTAAGAAATGAGTTGAACATTCTTGACTTCTCAAATATGTGTTTATGCACCCCCATATATGACATGCCTCTCCTTCAAGCTTTGCAAGGTACAAGTTGATTGACATGTCATTCATCCTTATTAGGACTTGTTAGTGCATCTAGACATCAATTCATTAGTATCATTCATGAAAATCAAAATGTTTTGATGCTTATATTGTACCACTATTGCTTCTATGCTTAACTTGATCTAGTGGTAGCATATGACATATTTATGGGCTTGCAATCCTAGTGTTTGATCTAGATCATGAACTTCAAATATTTAGCTCAACATGGGTAAGATAACCATTCTAGGATGAGTGAACAAGCTTGTCCACGGTTTAAACCGAGTTAAATAGCTTGGGGGCAAGTAATCTAGATTGAACCACAACTAAGCTTCTCTCCAATAATCAAACTTTTGAGCACATCTTTTATGATAATGGATGACAAAGGGGGAGAAGTAAGTAGTAAGACAAAGAAAAATATTTTTGAAAATTTTGAAAATGAAAGCACACAAGTAGGGGAAGCAAGCCTATGAATAAAGTTGTTGCATATCTTTGTGCACTCATAAGTGCTTGCTTCCATATGTATTTACATTCATGACATACTTGTGTGGTGTATGCTAGTTATAGGATTCATATGATGTTTTGCTTACTAGCATGCATAGGTTGGTAAGCTAGAACCTTGTTCTTTCAATTGGTATCTAGAAACCTTGCTTCTAATGTTGATCTCACGAGGTTTCTAGCGTTTTTATGGTATCTATCTAACCATGGTGCTAAGGATGTTATATTATGGCACTCCGATTGGTATCACGCTTCAAAGGTCCATCCTACACACCTTAGCATCATTTGGTAGCATTCACTCTCCCACAATTCCTATTCATGCATATGTGATCAAAATGAACCAAACTCATATATCACATATGTAGGGGGAGCTAATACTACCAAAGTTGAAAATTTCATCATATATATTCTTTTGTGAAAGGTTGTCATCAATTACCAAAAAGGGGGAGATTGAAAGACCTTGTTTGGTTTTGGTTAATTGATGAAACCTATGGACTAACCCTTTGTACTAAGTGTATGATCAAGATAGGGTGGTTCACCTTGAGACATGGAGCTAGATGAAAGATCATGATGGATCAAGTGCTCCATGACTAAGGAAAAGAATAAATAGAAAAACAAAATGGACCCAAGGCAAAGGTATATCTATAGGGCCATTATCATTTAGTGATCAAGACACTATAGAGAGTGTGATCACATTTAGGATAGATAGTTGTACTATCAAGAAGGGAAAACTCGTGTCGATTGAGGTTATCATGTGCCACTAGGTTTGCATTGCATATCCATATAAAACAAACCTAAGTGACACAAACTTGAACTAAAATCCATGAACTATATTGTAAAAGGCTAACACAGGGCTTAAGTGGTTGGAACACTTGGTGTTAGCACTTGGAAGCTTGGAGAAGATGAAGCGAGTCGTTTGAACAAAGCAAAGTGATCCGTACGCAAGGTCCGGACACATGGGAAGCTCGGTCTGGACTAAGGAAAATGCGACCAGAGGAAAACCCTAAGGCATGGCCTCGGCGCACAGGAGGACCGGACATAGATCAGCGTCCGGACGCTGACTCAGGTCATGCGTCCGGAGCTCGGCGCTCTCTGGACTCCTCTATTCAGAGGATCTAGACGCAAAGCATGGTCCGGACCATGGAAACCGGACGCGCGACCGGAGCCAAGGGGCTCTCTGGATCGGCTCGGTGTAGAGTCTAGACACGAGACAATGATCCGGACATCTGCACTATTGCGTGTGTCCGGAGGCGACGTGGCACGCGCATGCGAAGGCGCCAACGTCAGAATTCAAACGGCAAGGCGTTCGGACGCGCACGCAATGGTCCGGACCCCCTATCCAATCTGCGTCCGGAGTCACACTGAAAGCTGCGAAGATGGAGGCAAACGGCTAGCTCGGTGGAGATATCTATAGAAGTGTTTGGCCGGCCTCCTAGGGCTAACTCTTGCACCTCCCATTCATTTGATACACTTGTGCTTGCTTGAGATAGCCCTCAACTCACTCTCTTCACTCTTGTTGCATATTTGTGAGAGTTTGAGTGATCCAAGTGCATTGATCATTGCATTGCATCTTAGTGGCACTTGGTCATCGTCATCGCCGCGTGGTGTCTTGTTATTCTTGGTGTTTGCCAACACCTAGACGGCTTGGCGATTGTGGAGAAGCTTCAACACAATTGGTGATTGTTTGCAGCCGACTTCGGTGATTGTGAGAGGGCTTGTACCCACCTCGGCGGAGAGCCAAAGGGTAACTCTAGTGGATTGCTCGTGTCATTGAGTTACTCTCATTTGGGTGGATTCTTGTGGCACCCGAGTTAGTGGGCTAGTCTTGTCATTGCATATTAGCCACCAAATCACCATTTGAGTAGTCGACACAATGGGGACTAGCTTGGTGGCAACCAAGTGAACCTCGGGAGAAAAATCGATTGGCATCTTGTCTCCCAGCTATTCTTTGGTGTTCTTTGTGATTGGCTCTCTACAATTACATCCTCCTATCACAAGGCATTGGTATATCAATCACCTCCTCTCTTGCTTTTATATTCATTCTTATCTTGTCTAGTTAGCTTGCTAGTTAGCTTCTCTAGTAGTTGTTCTTACTAGCTTGTGCTAAGTGCTTTAGGTTCTTGCTATTGATTGTAAGCACTTAGCTAACTAGAATTGCATTGGATAGGTGACTTTGCACCCCAAGTAGAGCTAGAGCAAAAAGCTTCGCTTAAGTGTTATCTAACCTTTTGCTCTAGTGATTTGTAGATTTTTATTAGGCTATTCACCCCCCTGCTAGCCATCTAGGACCTTTCAGCTGGGGAGTGTGAGGTGAGGAAAACTGGTGATCGAGACCCAAAGAAGAGCAAAGAGTTGCAAAGTGATCATTCTTGAATTCTGTGCCATTGTCACTGCGGATGACTCTCATGGCATTCTTGGGTAGCTCATTTTGCAATCTCAAAATCAGATCTCGAACAAGTGGAAAAGCCTCATCCTTACTCTCCATAAAGAACACCCAAGAGTATCTCGAGTAGTCATCAACGACTACAACCACATGCCACTTCCCTCCCTCTGACCTAACCCGAGCTGGACCAACTGTGTCCATGTGTAAGAGCTCGTCGGGTCGAGTGGTCATGACCTCAGTCACAGGAGGATGGGAAGCGGCAACCATCTTGCCATGCCTGCAAGGATGGCAAACCAAATCCTTCTCGAACTTTAGCTTTGGCAATCCTTGGGTAAGGTCCATTGAGCTAAGCCTTGAAAGCAAGTAAAAACTCAAATGTCCCAATCTCCTATGCCACTTCCAAAGCTCGGAGGAAGAATCGGCAAGAAGACAACGAGAAGGTCCGGAAGAGATAGAAAAATCCACACGAAAAACCTTCCCGAAGGGTAAAATCCGGCAAACAAGCTCACCACGAGAGTCCAAAATCCGAGATAAGTTTGGCTTAAATCTCACTTCAAAACCGTCTTCAAGGAGTTGCGAAACCGAGAGAAGGTTAAAATGCAAGTTCGCAACCAAAGCAACATCCTTGAGGACAAAAGACGAATTGACTCGGATGGACCCCCGGGAGACAACCTTACCTTTACTCTTGTCCCCGAATGTAATGTACTCGGTGTGGCGCACGAGGTCAAGGCTGGAGAACCACTTGGCACTTCCGGTCATATTGCATGAGCATCCGGAATCCACAAGCCAAGTCTCCTCTAGTCCTCCTTCCTACATCAATAAAAAGACATAGGGTGAGCAAACGGACCAACACTGGGGTTAGTAAACTGTGAAGGATACCAGTGTGTCCCACTTGCCCAAACAATGGGTTAGGAGAAAAACCAACATCTCCTGCCCCACGGAGGGATAGCGATCACCACGATAGGGAAAACGTGGTCCGCTAGAGAAGGGTGGAGTAAAGCCACCGCCACGAGGCCCATAACCGTATGGGTCACGACCGGTACCCCGCCGGGCACGACCACCGCGTGGTTTCACCTCCTGAGGCCTAGCACCTTGAGGCATTGTACCTCTAGGCCTAGTAGTGCGCCTCTGAACTTCCGATTCACGCACCCCAACTCGTGGGTGGAACATGTCCCGGTTGTTCAACTCAACCTGCCTCCGATCATCTCTCTTCCTCCTATAGCAAAACTCAGCCAAATGCCCATCCCGCTCACAATACTCACAATGGTACCTCACCACTCTCTTGGTAGGCACTCTCTTGTTGGGTTGGGTGGCTCTAGCTTTCTTAGGAAGGGGATCACTAGAGATATCTGGCAGGGTGTCAAATGGGTTGCGAAGGTGGTTCGGTTTTGCAATCCACACTTGCTTATGTGGAGTGTTTTTGGGTGGCTCTTCAAACACACCATCTCTCACAGGAAACTCAGAGGGTTGGTAGGCTTAGGTGGAGTGATCTTGGTAAGCTTGGGAGTTGTGGTGGGTTTCTCATCTCGCTCAAACCACTGCACTCACCGATCTTACCAAACATGCTATCGTCCTTCCCACCTATAGCAAAGCCTACTCCCGTGCTGCCAGCCCTTTTGCATTGGTTGAGCATCATCCCCAACTGCGGCTCTCAACAAGACACCCAGCTCAAGATGGACCGAAGGTATGTCTTTTCTTCCTCGGTACGCATCTTGTCGTGTTTGCACGACGCGATCTTAAGCTCCAAAGCCTCAAAGAGTTCCGAATGTCTAGTGTTATCTGAGCTGACCTTCTCTAGCACAACAATCCTAGCATCTCTTTGTGCCAGCTCAGAATGTAAGCCTAAGCAAGACTTGCACGCACCAAGTAAGCTAGGCCTAGCCTTCAGCTCACTGACCTCCTCAAGTAGAATGCCATACCTGTCATGGAGAGTGACAAGACTAGACATGTGAATGACACAAGCATCACACTCTACCTCCTTGGTAACCACCACTGACGCCTTAGCAAACTCTAGCTCATGCAACGTGCTAAGATACTTAGCCTTGAAATTGTTCCTCTCGCACGCGGCACGCTTGAGCAAAGCATCCTGACTCATCAAGGTGTCGTTCAAAGACTCAATCTCGAGAGAGAGGGATGCGATGGTGGGTGGTAACTCGGGTGTGTCGGAGTCATAGTCGTAGTCGGGGCCATCCTTGCGCTTCCCAACTTTTCCTTCTTCAATCGCCATGGTGCAAAAGCCACCGTGCTTGGCGTCGGTGTAGAAGCATAGGCCGTTGAACTTGTCCTCAACCTTTCCCTTGGACTCATCATTGCCCGAGCAACGCGAGTGGGGATTCAGACGAAAACGGAGAAAAGAGAGCTCAACGGCAGTGCAGGAAAATCACCGGAAAATCCCAAAACACAGGTTCTCAACCCCTAAGAAAAAGAGACAAGAACCTAGGCAAAATAGGCGAAAACTGCAACCAGACAAAGGCTCCGGACTAGATGGAACTGAGCCACCGGACTATAGCAAGTAGTCCGGAGCTCAAGTCTGACGCTCTGTCAAGCCGAAACAGCGCAACACACTGAGCAACTGACCTCCAAACTAGGGGCTCCGGACCAGACCGACGTCACCTCCAGACCAAGGAGGGTGGTCCGGTGCTCACTACTGCCTTCGCCCAAAACAGTCCAGTAAGGACCCGACCTCCGGACCAGACCACCAGACTACCTCGTCAGACCATGGAGAGTGGTCCGACGCGTGGTAGGAAAACTCAGCAGAGCCACCGGACCACTGGTCAAAGGTCCGGAGCTCAAACGCCAAGTAGTCCGGAGGGTGGTCTGACGCCCCTCGCTGCCTGACACAGGAAAAAACACGACCACCAGACCACTTGCCTTGGTCCGAAGCTTAGGGGGAAGGTGGTCTGACGCTTTCAGCAGAAAACTGTTCTTCACGAAAATCATTTCCACTCCGCCAAATCTTCTCAAGACTCAACCAAACGATCACCAAATGCAACCAAACTTTGTAGGCATGATCCTAGTGCAGTTGGGGAGCTATCCCGAATAAATCATCGCTCAATTTGGAGAGGATAAACGAGAACACTTGGATTTGGGGGAGAAAGAGGAAAACGAAGAACACCACAAAGAAATCACCCGATCTACGCACTCATGAGGTTTGAGCAGAATTCATTCGGTGCAAAGATGCTCCTCACGAATATGAATAACTTGGTTCAAATGGATTTGCAAGATATACTCCCTACAAAGAGAAATCATCTCGGGAAAAAGAGAGACAAAAGCAAAACGCGAAGAACACAAGCAAAACGGGGACACAATCAAGAAGTCGAAGCCACCATGGCTTACAGAGGTTACGGCCTCCGATTCCTCGCCACAAACTCAAGTTCTTACAAAGGTTTGTAGAAGCAACCTAGGGATCTCATGAACTAGAGAGAGAGAGAGTTGGGGCAAATGATTGGGGTTCAAGAGATGGGATGAGGGATACCCCTTCACCCCTACTTATCGGGCTTTGGCTATTTCACAAAGACCCCCGTAGATACATTGAGTGAACTACCTAGCCTAAGAATTGCAGTCCAAGCTCTGGAAAATATCTCCCGCATTTTGAATGGACGGCCCCTCTTACTGCCGAGAGTTGCCGTCGCCTCGACGCAACCTCTAGGATTCCGCCACGTGCCATCCCCGCTTCCTCGGAAGCTCCGCCTAGGTTTTGAGGCCCAAACCCAGGAAACCCGCCACCGGTAGCTTTGGGCTCAACTACCGAACCCCGAGTTTTGCGGCCCAAACTTGGAAACCGACGCTGATGGTTTTGAGGCCCAAACCACCAAACCACTCGACGTGAGCCACCTTGTCTTCGCCCGATCAGACTCCGAGTCCCCTGAGCCTCCGCTCAACTCGCGGGTCCACAGTCTTGACTCGGTCGACTCGGTCTACCTCCATGTCTTCTCGCACTCGCCGGTGCCAAGTACTATCCACCACAACTAGTCCGTCGGCGCCCATGGTCCCTCAGTCCGAGCCCCCTTCCGCCCTTCACCGCTCTTAGTCCATCGGCACGGCAAGCCTCTACTCGACCTTCTCCACGCCATTGACCACTGTCACTAGGCATAGCACCTGCACACCACAAGCCCATAGACAAGCACATGTTTCTGCTTTTGCAGAGGTTAGGGTAAGCCACTCAAACTGAAACAGTCACGTGTTGATCAATCACTCATCATCAAAGCTGAACATACATGGGTACTTGTCCACCATGTGTTCACAAGTCCATATATGGAGTGCTCCTCAAATGTTTGAGTCAAGAGAAGGCCAGAGAGCTGATGTATGAAGTGCATGAAGGAGTATGTGGTGCACATCAATCGGCTTACCGGATGAAGTGGATAATGAGGAGAACTGGCTATTTTTGGCCAACCATGCTTGAAGATTGTTTTGAATATTATAAAGGGTGTCAGGATTGTCAGAGATTCGGTAATATTCAGAGAGCTCCAGCATCTGCTATGAACCCAATTAACAAACCTTGGCCATTTAGAGGATGAGGCATAAATTTGATTGGTTAGATTCATCCTCCTTCTAGCAAAGGGCATAAGTTTGTGTTGTTAGGCACATATTATTTTACAAAGTGGGTTGAAGCTATTCCTTTGAAGAAAGTTACATCAGAGAACATGATCAATTTTGTTAAGGAACACATAATTCATAGATTCGGGATTCCTCAAACTATAACGACAGATCAGGGAACTCAGTTTACTTCATCTGAATTTTGTGATTTTGCTGAAGAAATGGGAATCAAATTGTACAATTCTTCTCCTTATTATGCACAAGCTAATGGTCAGGCTGAAGCATCAAATAAGATCATGATTAAGATTATTCAGAAGAAGATTGATGAAAAGCCAAAGAAGTGGCATTCGGTTCTTAATGAGGCTTTGTGGGCTTACCGAATGGCTTGTCATGGGTCTACTCAAGCATCTCCCTATGAATTGGTTTATGGGCATCGTGTTGTACTACCATGGGAATTGCAATTGGGTTCGAGACGGGTCACATTGCAAAACGATTTGAAAAAAATAAGATTATAAGGGTTTGATGATGGACGAATTAGAGGATTTGCATTTAGTTCGTCTGAAAGCGCTGGAAAATATTGAGAAGAACAAATTACGTGTTGTCAGATATTACAACAAAAAGGTCAAAGAGAAGCAATTCGCAGAAGGAGATTTAGTTTGGAAAACTATACTGGCGATTGAGACAAAAGATAAAGCATTCGGAAAATGGTCTCCGAACTGGGAAGGACCTTTTCAGATAGTGAAGCATGCGCCTGGCAATGCGTATATGTTAAAAACTCTATTGGGATAAGAATTCACTAGAGCTATTAATGGAAGATTTCTCAAGAAATTCCATCACAGTGTTGAGGTTGGTGCATAAACAGGCTCAGAAAGTTTTGTACACAAATAGCCGATGTAGAGACATCGCTTTTAGCCAAAAAATACTCTAAAAAACTCAGGGAATAGCCGACGCAGTATGTGTCGCCTTTAGAACAAAAATATAAACACAATCAACCAAGGGTAATGTCATGCAAGCATTCTTCAGAGTGGTTGTTCTTAGAAAGATTCAAAAGGAGGAAACCAGTGGAGATCATAGATATTTCACAAGATAGGTAGTTTTTACACAGAGTTCCTAAATACAAACTATTTCTCAAACAACTTGTTGAGGACTGTCTGGGCATCTGTGGCTTCAGCGAGGACAGTAGCGTGGTCCTCATAACTCTCCAGGAGATCGTCGATGTCCTCGACGTCTTCTGGGGGCACGCTACCACGGAAACCGACTGGCATGAAGGAGAAATTTTCATTATTCTAGGTAGACATTGCCACCAGTCCCAGAGTTACGCCGTGATGCACGCCGTGGATGGCGATTTGGTTAATGCGGTCGTCCGCATCATCAAGGCGTGCCTCGACGGTTTCTCCTTGGACGTTCACCTTGTCTGCAATCTTGTTCGCCGCAATCTTTAGGCGCTCATTCTCTGCAGAGAGCGCTGAAAAAAATGCAAATCGGGTAAACAGATGGAATCAGAAGAGGGAGTTCGAGTGCGGTTATTTTTACTAACAAGTGATGGCGTCGCAGAGCTGCTTCCGCTAGTCCTCCCATTCAAGTTGGTTAATACCGTATTGCTTGGAGGTCTTCTCCAGCTCTCCTCGGGCCTCGTCCCTTTCACCCTTGAAAGTGATTTCCTCCGCATGGGTGTAGGGGACGTCCATGGCATCTGAACCAAAAGCCAACTCCCAGGGGTTGGAGTGGTAGGAGCCTGAAGACCCGGCAAGACTAGATGGTGGAGTCCCCAGTTGAACTGCCGACGCCGAAGGGAGAGGGATGCTCTGAGAGGAAGAGATGACCCTGATTCTGATGAATGAAGAGAGAAATCAGAGCTATAAGGATGAACAAGAAGAACAACCGCAAGGGGGCAAGAGATCGATTCTCACCCACGTCGTCGACAGCGCTGCACTCGGCTTCCTTCGGCTTCTCCCTCGGTAGGACGCTTGCCACGATCGTCGCCACCCGCCATTGTTACTATGGAGGTGAGAATGCTTGACTGAAACTGTTGACAAGGGCAGAAGAAGGAAGGTTTATTTATAAGTCGAGTAAGAATGTCAATCGACAGGTTAGGGTTTTTCCCTTTCGGATGGGCCATTACTGGGCTGGGCCAGGCTCGGATAAATCAAGAGTCGCTCGGCTGTGTCCCTGAATCGGAAGGATAAAGTGCAATCGGCTATCAAAGAACTAGAGGCGATCGACTATGATCTAATCGGGAAAATAACAGAGCCAATTATGTTATCATACAAACAGAAGTATATAGAAGTGAACGGTAGAGACATCCAATTGTTCAGAGACAAAATGTGTTGTGCTTAATCTATTACAAGCCGTATTTCTATTGGCTCAGAAGCTGACTGATGGCATCTAAGGTCTCAGTCCTGATTCGGCTAACATTGTCCAGCACTTTCCGATCTTCATTTTCCGAGCTCTGGATGCTAGACAGCTTTGCTTTGAGCTGTTGATCTTCTTTGAGGATGATTGATATTTTTGATGAAGTTGCTTCTACAGAATTCGGGAAATCTGTCGTCTTGGCTTCATGAGACTGAATTTTGGTGTTCAGTTCAGTTAGTTGAGCCTCTAATCTGATTTTTTTCATCATTCATGATTTTCAGCTCGGACTTCAGAGTCACCAATGAGTCCTTAGCCACTTGAATTTGGGAGGGCAAAGCTTTGACTTCTTGCTTCTTCAGAGACCTGTTATTCTGCAAGATAGTCCTGGAGGCTATATTTTTATTTGCCCTCTTCACCACAGCAAAATGATCATCAAGATGTGCTGCAGATTCTAGAGAAGCCTTGAGGACAGGTGGAAGGTCTTGGTTGATAAGCTCGAGGAGATCTTTTATCTAATCTGAATCTTGGACCAGAGTGTTGATATCCTTGTTCAGTAGATTAGCTATGTCTTTCAGCCGAGCTTGATTTTTCACTGACAGAGCCTGCTGAGAGGTAGCTTCTTCACCCTGCTCACTGATATAGTCTTCAACGGTAAAAGAATAACTAGTAGTCGGTTTGGTGGTGTTCTGGAAGAAGAAAGAGGTGTTAGCCGATTGGATAAGTGTGCTAAAAGAATAGTTTAAGGCGAGATGTTACCTGCTGTGCTGATTGATCATCAAGGTGGGTAGTGTCCTGATCTGGTTGAGGGCTTGATTGTATGCCCAGGGATGGTGATTCTGGAGCTGGGCCAGAGGAAGGTTCTTCTGCTGGATTGTTTATGGTTTCATCTATTTCCAGTGATGCAGTTTCATGGGCATCTATGCCTTTGGCTTCACGAGCCTCTGCGGATGGTTGAGCTTCTGCATCTTCAGTAGAAGTTTGAAGAGGAATGTCCACCGTTGTTGAAACATTGCTTGATCCAGGGATGTCAACATGTGGCTGCAGTAGAGGTGATTGATATAAAAACAGTCAGAATTATTGCCAAGTGAAATTTATTACCGAATAGGAGATTCATGCCTTAGTAGATCGCTTGGCTTTCTTGGATCTGACCCTTCTGAACACATGAACATTCTCAAGTGTCTTCCTTTTGCCTTCTCCTCCTGAAGGTGCAGTAGCTACAGCTGCAGGGATCTTCATGAAGGTTGCAAGAGTTGGAGCATTAAAACCCAATGCAGGATTGGGTCCAGCTGAGTAGTACTGAACTACTTTGTTAGGAGGAGTAGGCTCGAAGTCCTGTGCATAGCCAGATTTTAAAATGAGAGGAGGTGAATTCGAAAGCAGGAAGTAACAAGTATAATGAAGTTACCTCACTATCAGAGGCAAATTAGGGCTGCAGGTCTTGGCATAAAGGGTGCACTGGTATGTTCAAGATATGATTGTGTTACTCTTGCCACCAGGAAGCAAAAAGGGAGTGGGCAACATCTATCAACCCAAATGGAGAGGGTTCATATGTTGGCATGTCCTATCCAAGCTCAAAGGCTTTTTTATCTTCTGTTTCATTTGCGATCAACTCCCTGTATCTTATGGTTGTTGAGAAGAAAGGTCTTGGGGGAAACTATCCACATCTTAATTGCCTGGATACCATATTGGGATTGTAGAATTCATAGGTAGGGTGCACTAACCTCCCATGATGGAATTCGGCTGGCAAGATGCAAGGTTTAATGAAGGAGTTGAAAATCCCTGTGGACACCTTGTCAGAATAGCCGGATTCAAGGGCTGAATTTGTAGGGGAGAGTTAAGCTATCATTTTCTCTGTAAGGGAGCCAAAGCACATTGTCAAAACCCTTGAAAAACAATTTGAAGAGATGACCAATGTCCATGTCAATACTGATGGAAGATGCTGCTTCTCCATAAGTTTGACAGCCCTTAGTTCTTGCTATACTGCCTTCAGCATAGTTGACTGAAGGAAAGCTCAGGTTATGGAGAGGCACAGAGATTATCTGATGCATGTATAGTTGCAGCCACATCTGAACAAACCACCAAGGGCCACTTATGCAAGAAATTTCCACACTTCGATGCATCTGGGCAGTGATTTGATGCATCATGTGATAGACAGATCCCATCAGATATTTGCCCAGAGGTATCAGGGAGCCTGCAACTAAGTCTTCAGCCATCACCATGTGATTTAAGGTTGGCTCATTGGATTTTCCACAAAAGATAAACTTGCACAGCCACATGTTCATGAAGGCCTTGCATTCCTTGTCAGAAACAGCACCAGATGCTTCCATATAGGTCTGAATATATCCAACCCATCCACCTCCAGATTTGATAGCTTTCTGGTTGCTTTTGCTCTTGTACTTGGAGGGATATACTGGCTGTGACACATTTAGGCCAGTCATCATAAACACATCGACCAGAGTAGGGGTCATCATGCCATGGCCGAAAACAAAGGCATTGATAGCATTAGACCAAAAATGGGAAGCTGCCATCAGAAGGGATTCATTTCTAGGCATTTCTGACAGGGATAGTTCTAGGCAGTGGTTGATGTCTTGATCATCCCAATGGCTGCTGCTCTTTTCCGACATTCTCCGGTACCAGTTTCGCCATCCGGCGATTGGACGAGACGGCCAGGTCTTGAAAATGTTTTGCCATCGGTTGGGCGGGGTGACTCCAGACTTGAAGGGTATTCTTAAGGTTTCTTTCTCAATGATCTCAGTTGAGTCAGGATTCCCCATTGGACCAAGGAAGTAGGAATCAGGATTTGCAACATAGGGGATCAAAATGTCGTTCTTGTATTCCTTCAAAATAATGAAATCAAAAAAAACAAATGAGTTGGGAGAAAAGCAAGCAAGCCAATCGGGATTGCCGAATGCGTGTAAGTGAATAAAGTTTACCTCTGGGATTTCGTCCTAAGTCGTCATTGAAGATTCGAGGATGTGCTGGGGCTTGGATTTATTGAGCGGCGGCTGTGGTATTGGACAGTGTTGACCTAAGAAGAAAAGGAAGTTTGTGGTCAATTTCAGAATAAAATGACTTTTATCTCGAAATTGAGGGGGCATGTGTTAACACTGGATTTTGGTATATTTTACAGAGATAGGCGCTCAGAGCATTCGGCAGATGTCCATGCGGTCGGCTAATTTCTAAAAGAATCGGCAAGTGATCGTGCGGTCGACTATTCTGAAGAAAGGCGGTTTTCCGTTGAGGAAGCGACAAAAGCGGCAAGTAAGAGCCGATCGGGTAGCGAATATCGCGATAGTTGAGGCTTTGAAGGAAACTAAAGTCAAAGGTGTCGTGTTTTCCTTTAATATTTTGTAATTGTGTCCTTTTAGGACTCATATCGTGACTAAGGTATAAATATAAACCCTTGACCATTATAAAAGTGTTCACAACCAAATCAATACAATCGGCCCCGTGCCAACTTCGAGTCCTTTTCGTTGTGTCGTCGAGTTCTTCGAGAGGAATCATTGATCCGTCGACCTCCGTAAGTACCAGCAACCTTGTCATCATGTCTAGTATCATGCGGTGGATTTAGATATTGATGCAATTAGTCTTGTTTGTTTTCAATGATCGTGCAGCAGATCATTGCTTGATAATCAGGAAGTCTTCACTTATGTTTTGTTTGTAAGTAGATGCTGTGCGGCGGGTGTTTGCTTGTTATGCTTAGCAAAAGCAAGATATTTATCGGCTCTATTAGATTTGACAAAATCTAATGGATTCATTAAGTTATCACATGTTGCATGCTCCATATATTTTATATATGCAACAATCTTTTGCCCAATCTAGATTAATACGGTTCAGCTCTTTTATTTATCATAGATCTATTTATATTTTAACAGCTTTTATGTTGTTTCTATAGTTAGATCTTACATTCATGATAGCCGAATTAGTTCAATCTAGATTGTTACGTGTTGTAGGTTTATGCATGTTAAATCATGTTCAAGCCTTGATAAAGCTAGGTATCGTGCGGTAGGTACAAGCTTAGATTAGTTTGATCGTGCTTTTCATATATGTTTCCTTCATCATGGTTCCCAACTCTGTTAGGTTGCTGAGCTTGGTTATGCTTTAATCTATGAATAAGTGGTTCGTCCAAACGTACTTTTCCATGCACACACATTCGGCTATTATTGCTTTACGTACTCCATAATTGTTTTAGCGGAGTGACCTATAAAACTTGTTGGCAGACAGCTTCTATAGCTGTATGTCGTTGTAAGTGGCTTCAGGGCCGTATATATAGAATTGTTTGGTCTCACCCAGCATGTTCCAGGTTATATCTAATAATTTTTATCCCTTGTTAGTTTCACGTTAAACTGACTGGCACGTTCTCGGATTTCGAAACACCCGGGTACCCGATTGAAGCTACGCTTTCCGGCTTGTTGTGTGTGAGGCACAATAAGTTACATTTTGTGTCAACAACCGAGGAGAAGGGTTACAGTTTTTATATCCTAACAGATTACGATCAGTCCCTTAAGGAAAGATATCCGAACCTATCTTTTAGGATCTACCTTGGCGAGCAAGGCTCGTCCTTGGCGAGTAAGTCGAGCCTGGTAGCGCGCTGTAGGGCCTTGCGAGTTGGGTTGTCCTTGACGAAGGGCCCATGTAGGTCCATAGGGGCATACGGAGATAATACCCCCACACACGTATAGGACGATAGCTAACTATTACAATATATAGCAGGCTGAGAAATTTGGGCACAAAACATAATAAATATATTACAATTTTTTTCTATAGTATGACAAAGACAAAAAAGAAAATATGTGACAAAATTACAAATAATAATTCTATAGGAAGACAAGGGAAAAAATGTGGTCTGGGTTGGCACAACCCACGATAGACAAATTGCAATCATAAGAAATCATTTTTTTTTGTATGAAAGGACAAAGACAAATATGTCGTCTGTGAATTTAGTTTACACAAAAGCAGGTCAAAAATAACATTTTTTCTATAGCAAGACAAGGACAGATCTGTTTTGTTTGTGTTGCACAATCACAAATAATAATTTTTTTCTATAGAAAGACAAGGACAAAATTATTGGCACAAATCACAATAAACAAATAGGAAGACAAAAGGATATCTCTTACCATAATTTTTGGAAGGTTAAATTATGTTATGTAATAATTTTTTAATCACAAAAAAGGATCACCACAAGTCGTAGTCTATGTATTCAAATTTCAACTTTACAGTAGGTGCACAGAAATATACATTGTTGATGCTTGTATTCATCCAGTATTAGCAACAACCACTTAGATCAGCTACCAGAAAAATGACAAAACCATAAGGCAAATGGTTCAACACCAGCATATTGCATATTTTCAGAACTAGAATTCTTGTGTCCAAGACACTTGCAATTTAAATTATTGTTGATTACAATTATGTAACTGAATATTTAATATGTTTCCTTTTCATCAACATCAGAGAACAAAGCACTTCCAACAAGTAGAAAATTACGATCACATAGTTCAGTGGTATACCAAGTGCTATAGCAAGGAGTGGTACCGTAGTTTACCATGGAGAGCAGCGGCCCAACCACTAGCTCGACCATTGATGGTTGCACACAACAGTCGTATCTAAAAAAGTAAAAATATGGGCAAATAGAAGAAATGGATGGATAGACAAAGACTAATATACCAAACACACCAAAATGTTGATGTTTTAGCTTGAAGCAGAACAGACAAAAAAAATATCTGACCCTATTTAAGTTCTGAAGTAAAAATTCCTGACACATTTTGGCTTGATGATAGAGATTTACACTTTCCTATAAATGATAACAAATGAGTTTTGCAAATTGATTTTCAATCCCTAAAACAAAAAAAGGCATAAGTTGAGAAGTTCCTTCAGAACCTAATAAGAAAAAAGCATGCCAGAATTGGTTCAGCTGATCAAATAGATTATAAGCAAGATGTCATTGTTCAGACAACACAGTCAACAGATGACTCATAAAGGGTGTGGCCTTGTTAGCCTCTAGGTGGCTCAAAGCATAAATACAAAATTGATATATGCTGATCTATAGCACGACATACTAAAAATAACTAAGAACTAACATATTCTAAGAACTGGCCTCTTCTAAACCTAGATCTTTGTTAATTTTGAAAGAAGCCTGTCAAAGTTGTTGCTTCATTGCCAAACATTTGAAATATTGGCTTTGTTGTGGTACCTCCAAATAACTGTGAACCATTCATTTAAATAGATCGGATGGCTACAATCATCTATTACCTCCTAGAAAGTAATAGATGAAATATATGTTTAATTTTATTTTTATTTGGTAAAGTACTAAAGTATGATAAATTAAGAAAGATTAAGATCTAATTGATGAATGCATGATTCATAGGAGGCAGTGAATCTTTTAGTTTGAAAACTTTGGACGTGAAGTATTTAACTAGCATGTTAGTCTTTTTTGGCATGTAACGTCTTTATACTAGCTAGTGTGGTGTTAGCATTTTTTTTATGCATGTACCTGTATAAACTTTGAATGTATGCTGCCTCGTGGATTAATTTACGTTGGTTTATAAACTTTGAATGTAATTCATTTTTTATGTATGTACTATGTTATCTCCTAGATTAATTTACAAACTTTAAACGTAATTGATCAAATTTTTTTCATGCATGAACGTATATACCTCCTATGTACATGTGTTAGCTAGTGTGTTAGATTTAACTGACAACTTTTTATTTGACCTTTTTTTCAACGTGCATGTATACTAAAGAAACCAGTCCGCTTTCTATGTTATCCTAATATTAGGATATCTAGAGAATTTTCTTCCCTTTTTCTACCTTGTTTTTAGATTTTTTAATTTATTAAGTAATTTAATAAAATGTGAAAAATCAATGGCTCAGATTAACCTTAATTATAGGTAAAGTTTGTACAGTAGCATTGTCCTTGAAATATTGCTGATTTCGATGCTTCCAGTTATCTGTGTTTAATAGTGTGGAATGAGTGATGCTAACACCTTTTAGCATTTTTTGCGAGTTCACTTGTTGTAGTAAATATGCATAATCATATGACTAATCCAAGAACAATGGATTTAGTGCAGCTATCTCATATCCCCACCGGAAGTAATAGCGAACAAATTATATAAAAAGCTCTTTAATTTTGTGCAAAAGAGTAAAAGAAACACCAAGGGTTTCGGTCACAATATATTTGGTTTGGTTTCACATTACAGAATTATTATACAGCTAAAAAGCAGGGAAAGAGATTATCTTGTTTTAGCATTAAAGTACCTCATGACCCATTTGCCTGTGCTTTGATAGTCCACATTCCTCAAGGGTTTTGAACAGATAGAATAGAGCTATTTTTTCTCGTTCTTTTTCCCATGCCTCACTATATTAGCAAAATTAGCTGCCCCACAGATTCTCTCAAGTGAGGTCCAAAATAACTGCAATCTATTATTGAGCTCAGGTGTTTCAGATTGCATATTCTGTCCAATTCTTTTTGTAAGTTTGTAATAAACACACAGGAGGGAAAAGAAAAATAGAATCGGTTTCGTTTTTGTTTTTTGTGTGTTGGGGTGGGGAGATAGACACCTTTGGAACATCCTTACTTGCCCACTTGTGATACCACAAAAACCTTCAAGAAAGAGAAAAATAACATAAATGTAATAAATAAGGAATTAATAGTACAAATATAATCAGCTTTACAGGGCCACCTTTTGTTCAAATTTTCAGTGTCAACAGGAAGCTGTGATTCAGGCTTACCAGGATCAAACCAGCACATAACCTTCCTTGATGAGGCTTCTTCGTTCAGTAGAATGCTCACAGAACTTTTCATAACTTTGTTGTTCAAAATGCAATTAGCATGCCAACTGTGTTACCAAAAGAGCCAGTGACTTGGACACCAACAAGGCAAGTGACTCCCTCCCGTTACATATTAGTGGCCATTTTAGGTTTGTGTGCAGTCAACCATACCAAAGTTTGTTTACAAACTAAATTTTATGTTTTCAGTTTGAATATTTGAAAACGATACCACTTGCCACCAGATTTTCATAGGAGTATTAATTTAGTTTATGCTTCATAAATATATTACAACAAAAGGCACAAGTTAAAGTTGTTTTTGAGGTCTGGACACTAATGTCCAAAACCACCAATATTATTTGTGACAGGAGGCAGTAGGTCAATAATAATAATGCTATTAATAATTTTCCTGTTTTCAAGAAGTTAAAAAAGTTATTTGAATTGACCTTGACCTTGACCTGTGATAGCATAATTCATTTCTCCTACCTTAAGAAAATACTTTTCACAGTTGCCAGCTTAACTCAGACTAAGACATTTCCACTGAGGTTTAGTCTCCGAATCTACAATACCTCTTTCTCCATTCAGAAAACATATTTTCAGTTCTAAGAATTCCTATATGAATGGGTCTGTATTACTTTAAAGAGCAAGGAAGCTTAATCAGACCAAAACATGCAGATCACAAAACCAGCGCCATCTTCCTCTATACAAATCCAACCCATAAACCATCAAATCCTAAATAATAAATCAAATCAAACCAAACCCTAACAAACGTGAACAACTACAAGAACAAGCACGTACATCATACACAACCAAATCTACAGAATGACAGCTAACTGAACCAACAACTGAGCTGAGATGACACATCTAAGAACATGTCAGCAAAAACCATTTCTCAAAATAGCTATGAAACAGTTCTTACAAGCATCATAAACTGAAACCCGTAAAAAAAATCAAATATCAAATAGGGAAAACCGTATTGGTAGGGGCAGGGCAAAACAAAGCAACGAACCTCAAATCAAAGAGCGTGCACGCGTACGCAGGTAGCTCCCGAGCTCTACCAATGGCAGATGAGAGCGAGGTTGCGAACTTGCAAGGGAGAGGCCACGTGCAGCAACACGGTGGGGCAAAGTGGGGAGGTCGCCGGAAGAATCGCCGCGACGAACATCCTGACGAAATCGCCATAACTACACGAAGGGAGAGGTCACGTGTGTTTGGTTTGGGGATGATGTGGGATGGGTTGGACCCAACCCAGTTTTGTAGGTTGGGTTGAACTCATTTCTTGTTTGGTTTGAAGGTTGGGGATTGTTCAAGTTCCATGTTTGGTTGTGAGAATGGGTTAAAACGGGTTGGGTCATTGACACGTGGGTCCCGTTGGTCAGTGGTGATTCCTTCTTCCTCCTTCCACTCTGACGACCGCCCCATGGCCTTGCTCTACCCCGGCTCCGGCGAGCGCGACCTGCCCCGCCTCAGCGCGGCCATGACGCGTCCCGCCCGGCGGCCGCGCCCTGCACCAGCGACCCGGACAACTTCCCCGCCCCACGGCTCTGCTCGGTCCGCCCCGCGCGGCGGTCGCCGGACAACTTCCCCGCCCCGCAGCTCTGCTCATCCCCGTGCGCTGCTCTCCAGACCCGCGGCTCTGCTCGACCCGGATGCACCCCACCTCGCGGCTCGGCCCAGTGCGCCCCTTGCCTCTCGCCACTCGGATTCCACACAGCGCCGCTCGCCCCTGCTCGACCCACACGGTCCCCTCGATTTTGTGGAACCAAATGAACCCGGATCTGAAGGGAATATGCCAACCCGGGTTGACCTGATTCCACTGAACCCCCAATCCAAACAAGGGTTCATCTGGGTCCAATCCAGGACAAACCGGGATATCCCGCAATCCAAACACACGGTAATGGTTCACATCCGAACCCAATAAAAGCACAACAGAGAGAGTCTCATAGAATCGGTCAATCAGTCAGAGATACAGCAGCCATCAACAGCCACAACGTCGCCCAAACAAAACACAAAAATCAGGCAACAGAAAAGGTATTTATATTTGTTTGATGTTTACAAAAAAAATTAAAAACCACCGCGCGTCTGTTGGGTGAACACTTTTGGTGCTATATATGTTCATTCATCCGCACTAGTACAGAGAACCTCGATCGAGTGAGTGGGTGGGAGTGGATTGATGCGGCGGTTATGCGTAAGTACGTGCACAGTGCACTGTCCATCGATGTGGGAACTGGGAACGCCAAGGGGTTGGGGACTTGGGGCTGCGTGCATGCTGCAATCGTACCACGAGCCGATGAGGGGGCGTCTCCATCATCGCCTGCTTGCGTTTGCTTAATGGTTTGGCGGATGACAGATCCACTGACGTACTTCTATGGTGACGACTCTGGCGCTGCTCTTCACTTCCCAAAATTTCAAAACTTTACAAAATTCCCCATCAAATCAAATCTGTGAACGCATGCATGGAGTATTAAATATAGATAAAAAAATATAACTACGTATACAATTTATCTAATTTGCGAAACAAATATTTTAAGTCTAGTTACTCCAAACGAAAGTGCTACAACGCCTATTTTTCAAATCTTTACGGAACTAAATAAGGCAACGTGTAGAAATCGGACTTCATACTTTGTCAATACTGTAGGAATCAAACTTTGTATATTATCGGGAGGGACTAGAGACCAAAAAGAGGAGAGCGCACATGTAATCATCCATTGTATGCTAACTCATTATTATTAATTAAAGCAGGGTAATCCTGATCTTAAAAAAACAGGGGAGAGAACTGTTACCTTTTTAGTATTGGTATATATATAGATACGATATAAATTTATGTACGTCTGCGCACATTGCGTAATTTGTTTCATCTATCCACTACTACAGAACACATCTTTGGCTCATTTCCAAAATCGGTTTTAGCCCCGGTGGAAATTGCGCCCGGGGCTAGTTCCGGTTGGTAACACCAACCGGGACTAAAAGTCCCCTCCCAACGGCTTGGTGGTCAGGCATTGTCACTAAAGGTCCACATTTAGCCCCGGTTGGTATTACCAACCGAGGTTAAACCTTTAGCCCCGGTTTAAGGCACAAACCGAGGCTATTTCTAGGCCTTTAGTCACGACTAGTTCTATGGACCGGGACTAAAGGTCCCCCTATTTGAACTCTCTTCCTCCCCTGTCTGAGCCCGAGAGCTCATTTCTTCATCTTTGTTCTTGCTTGTTCTTGGTGTGTTCTTCATCTCCTCTTCGGCCATTGCTTCATTTGATCACTTCTATGCCTCCGTCGACTCGTTGAAAGATTACTATCTTCAGCCCCTCACTTCTACGCCTCCATAGAGCTGGTCTATATGTGATTTTTCTTTACGATTCCTCTTTTTTGCCATTTTTTGAATATTTTCACTACAAGAAAACCTCACATCCATAACGCTCTACTTTTGTCATGGAAAATCCCAAAAACGTCATGGACACATTTCTGTGACGAGTTTATGACGAAATTCTGTTTGTCATCTTTGTCGCGTCATAGATATAAAATAGTGACGATTTTAAAATTTTCATCATAGATAGCGTTTCATCAATGACGATTTTTGCACCGTCATAGATCTGGTTCCGCCGGCGTTCAGAGTACACGTGTATGCTGCATAGGTCGACACGTGTCACGCTGTGAGGTCACCACGTGGTAACTTTTGAGTTCGCCACATGTTTCTCTTTGTGTTGGCCACGTGGTTCGCTAAGACGAGGACACGTGTCCCGCTTAGGGACTGCCACGTGTCACGCTGCGAGGATTGCCACGTGTCATGTTGTGAGGTTGCCACGTGTCACGCTGTGAGTTCGACACGTGTTTCTTTCTGTGTTGGCCACGTGTGTCGCTTAGGGATTGCCACGTGTCGCACTGTGAGGTTGCCACGTGTCACGCTGTGAGTTTGACATGTGTTTCTCTCTGAGTGCGACACGTGGTTCGCTACGACGCTGACACGTGCAATGTTGTGGTATTGCCACATGTTACCGGCAGATATTGCCACGTGTATCTCTGTGAGGTGGACATGTGGCTTTCACATAATGACGGTTTTCGTCATAAAAAATGACAGAAGTGTCACTAATTTTGGTCACATTCATGCCCACTCACAGCAAATCAATCCAGAACAGTTCACAAGAACGAACTGATTCATACAGCACAAACATTATTCCACAAACTGGTTCATACATCACAAATTGAATGTTTATAATACAACGAGGTTTCCAAACACATGGGAACCCCAAGCTGAAACTCAGTCATTATTGTTTCACCACCCAAACAACCTCAATCCAATAGTACACAAGTTCACAAGCGACGACGATAATCAACAAAGTCCACAAGCACTGCAAGAGGAGCCCAGCAAGAAGGAACAAATGAACTAAGTAGTTCTATTACCTGAGCTGAGGTTCAAGATGGCCTTAAGCATTAGATCATTGGCTTCCTGTTTCTTCTTAAACTCCTCCATCTCTTGCTGGTTCCTGAGCACCTGTTCTTGGGTCTTTGACAATGTTTCTTCTGTTTCTTGACCTTTCTTCTTCAGGGTGTCCAGTTCTTATTCAAGAAGATCAGCCCGTGCCTTCTCTTCGTTTAGCTGTTCCCGAAGTTGCACTTCTCTTGCAGCTGATGCAGCTGATTTTGACCCTGGAGTTTGAAGACCAGCATTCTTCAGGAATGTAGAAGCAGCATTGGTTTGAGACAGGACCTTGGAAACAACTTCAATACTAGATCTTGGAGTCTCTAAACCTTGAGCAGGTTCAGCTAACATAGTTTCCTTGGCAGCCTATAGTACAAAGATGCAAAATTGATAAGTTCATTATACAAAATCTAAGTTACAAGCAAAGATATGTAAATCATTAGAGAATTCATATTTCAAGCAAATGTATGGAAATTATCAGATAAAATTGTGTGTGTGTGAGCACTGCAGCTAAATTTACATTAACTTGTCATGACACTTTAAAGATGTGAACATCATATCCAATAACTTCCCATTGCAGCAAGGATATAACCACAAATATGAAAATCATCATACAACTTGAGCTGAATTTACATTAAATTTCCCCGACACATTTAGTGTTTTAAGTAGCACACAACCAATGTGTTAATCACATCCAACAACCAATTATGAATATAAATTTACATGTACTAATCAACATATCCAACAATGATGTGTACAGACTTACCACTATCTCCTTGACTTGATCAATCATACCCTTCGTCTTACTGGTATGTAATACCTTGAATATCTCCACTGCATCGTCTGAAGTGACATTGTTTTGCTCACGCTTTATTTAGTTTCAGAAAGTTCGTAAAAATTAGCTTTCATGTCCACAAACAGAAACAGAAAATGTGTAATGTCAGTTTCTGAGCACTTACATATTCGTACAACTGCGAGACATAGCTGCGAGATCCCGTGGACTGATGGTGCTTGACCTTGGAACGATTGTCCTTGTTCTTCTCAACTACTTCCTGAAAAGTAGACTTGTAAGTTGCAGACAAAATAGAAAGAATAGAGAAGTTGTGATGTGACACAACACAATGTACCTTCACTCTTGGGCTAGACCACTTGGCCGTGAGTTCTTGCCACTATTCATCAGTCATAGTCGAAACAGGAGAAGTAGTACGGACTTGATCAGCCGGTATACCAGTGAAGTACTTCTTCTTCAACATATATCTAGTCTGGTGTACCCCAGATTGGAGTAGATTGGTACGGGCTTTCTTTGTTGGGTTATCTTTACCATCAACTTCCAACCTTGTCTGTAAAAGTCCAACGACTATGAGATTTAGCTATTAGCAACTGACGGGGTGATTAGTTGTTAGGAACCGATGGGAGCCATGTTCCTCTCAAAAAGCAAGGCAACTATCATACTTAGATACAAAATAGGTATAGTACAACAGATTTGCCTCAGATAGAACTTCCTTTTGTGTAAGTTCTTGGACTTGGACCTCAAAGAGGATTAGGCTTAAGTGTGGCTAAGAAACATCATGACCGACATGGAGCCATGTGAGACATCCATACAAGCCATCAATATACCTGGCAAAGTTCATCATCATTGGCATAACCCAAACTAGAAGAAACAAATGCCTCAGCTAATATGTTAATCATCATTGGTGGCAACAAGTAACAATACAAGCATGCACAAGATCATGGTAGCCATGGAACCGTGGGACACATCCATACCCAAGTGACTTTGGTATGGATGTATCGCACGATTTGATGACAAACATGAGTAACATAAAAGTTAACCTTAGATTATTAGTCATTTGCATCATTGACTACAAGGGGGAGATCAATAAACCTGGCAAAGCTCATCATTATTGGCATAGCCCAAATAGGAACGAAAAAATTGTCTCAGCTAACATGTCCCAAATAACAGGACTATATGATAATCATCATTGGTGGAAACAAGTAACAATACAAGCTTGCACAAGATCATGGTAGCCATGGTACCATGAGACACATCAATACCCAAGTGACTTGGGTATGGATGTGTCCCATGATTTGATGACAAACATGAGAGTAACATAAAAGTCCACCTCAGATTAGTAGTCATTTGCATCATTGACAACAAGGGGGAGCAGGTGGTGCGAGAAAATAGGCATTGTAACATAGCAAGTGCTCATTTTCTGAAATTCAACATGTATGGCCTCAGCTTAGCTTATCAATTGTGCTTACCAGTTCAGCTTTCTCCATAAAACACAGCCATACAACTGCAGTACCATAGTTCATCTATGGTGCTACCACTATATGGATAAGTTTCATGGCGAAAGATCAAACTTTATCAGCAACAATGAAATGGGTACAAGGACATCACAGGCTAGAATTAAAATAGGTAGGCCTCAACTATAGAATTTGGTGTCTAAATTCAATAAAAGTTAGTCATTGGTGGCTACACAGGTATGAATTAACTACAAATGAACTCAACACAAATACCAATCCAAATACAAGACAACCATGGAATCCATCTGTCCATCCATTCTCTAGCACCAGCATAAAGGAGTTGCAAGAGAATGGATGGTTCGGATGGATTTGATGACAGTCCTAAAAACAACAAGAAAAACCACATATTTGATCGTAGCCACCTCATATTTTCAATAAGTTTGCATCATAGGCCTGTTGCCATCACATATCAGGAGGTATATGATGGTCTTGCTACTGAAAGGATGTGTACAAGCTTTGTCCATGCAACACAGCCATACAAAGAGTTCATAAATCAGAGTGCATAAGAGTCATGAAAAAATTGAAAAAAATTGGCCATACAAAGAGTTCATAAATAAGATTACCATTAATGCATGGTAACAGTTCAGCTTTATCCATGCAACACAGCCATACAACTGCAGTACCATAGTTCATCTATGGTGCTACCAACTCATCAGCATTCTGGGCCTCATTCTGAACTTACTCTTGAGCAACATTGACCTCTACATTAATCTCTTGCATGATTAGTTCATTGATGCCCACATCCCCCAGCCCTTGTGCACCGGCCCCAACATGATCATGGAGCCAATTCTGAAAGTTGTTGGGGTTGCCAGCCAATGGAGCACCATGAACCGGATGTGGGTTACCATCAGGTGGAATGGGGTCTTCATCACCTGGTTCCTGGCCAAAAAATTGGCCACCAAGGATGTAGGTAGGGATGGACCAGGATCTGTTATTATCCCCAACAGCAGTGCCCTGGGATAGCACAACGCTATGGGGCACTCTAGTTGGATCCAAGAGCAAGCACCGGACCAGAGTCACACTTCTGTCGTTCCTAATACCTTGTCGCCAAAACAACATCCTACCAAAAGAGGTTACCGCCGCCTGAATGAACTTGTCTTGCTGGTAGTCTAAAGGGAATCCTAAAAACATGACCCAACACTCTCTATTGTAGTGACAAGCCCTCATGTTAATCGCTTCATCATGCTTCACAATCCTCAATACCGTATTATTGTCAAAATCAATTGGACTACTATCAAGCATACTCTGACGCTCAATAGCGGACCCAAACTGCACGAGACCAAGACCAAGCGGCGAGAGAGAATGCGATTGAACTCTAACCGGGTAGGTTTGGTGCATCATTTGGACGACGGCATTGAGAGCATCCCGGCGTTGCTGCGGCGGAGGCGGTGGGTCGAGGGTGACGACGGCGAACTGTTCATGAAGACGAGGCGGTTCGCCTCCAATGTCCACGCGCGTGCGCGCCGGACGGTGTCCTCCATCCTCGACATGGGCACCAAAAGGCACAAACAGGTTGTGGAGAAGAAAAATGCGATTGCAATCTCTGGCAGGGGTTGTTCTTGTGCTACAGTCGTGCGCCGGCAAGATAGGAGATGATGGTTTTTTGCACGCTACAGTCTTGCGTCGGACTGAGAGTTTGAGAGAGGAGACAGTTGCGCTTTCCAAGGGTGATGGTGGGGGTCAGAAAAACACTCGAGTAGTTTCCCCTTCCTAGGGAAGCAATAACATGGGTAGTTTGGGCCTCCGAATACAAACTTTGGGCCTCCAAACTTTGGGCCATGGCCTGAGAGTAGCAGCTACGGGCCGGCCTCTCCTCTCCTCATTACCTTGCTAAGCATGCTTGTACTCTTGATCTTGGCCATCATGTTTGGCTTGGCCAAATAATCACAAGAGTTGACATAGTATAACTATTTTCTAAGTACAAAACAATGAATTTGATCACATAGTGTATGTTACATCTCCATGCCATCAAATAGACAGTGTTTGCTCCACAAATTACATTCAATGACAACTAACCTAATCAACATCATTACACACCATGGGGTCTCTATCATTGTCACTGCAATACTCTAAGATAGTGTCATCATCACCATCTTCATCGTCGCTATCTTCACCAATGTCTTCATCCCTTCTATTGATAAGAACTTGTAAATTTCCAGGAACAATTGCTGTTTGTCCTTGTACATGCCGGTACAGTGATCGAGGCTCATCTAAGCCATCATCATCGTCATCTTCAAGAACAATTTCGTTATCGGAAACTATCTCATCTTGCTGAGCAAGTGGCACATCAGTTTCATTGACATCAAAACAGCTCTTGTGTTCAAATTTTTGCACAACACACCAATTTTTGCCAAATATTCTATCCTCCACAAAGAAGACCTTTTTTGATTGGGTTGCTAGTATAAATGGATTTGATTGGTACCAAAACCTCTCAACATTGATGGATCTAAAATAGCCATCATCTCTAATGGCTCTACCTTTGCCTTCTTGACTGAACCAATCACACCGAAAAAGTACTACCTTTCTTTGGAATTCCAAATTTGAGTTGTAGTTCAACTCAGTTATTTGTGTGAGATTACCATAAAATTCAGTCAACTCCCCATTATGTGATCCATCAACCAGCACACCACTATTTTGTGTCTTCTTGTGTTTGTCACGTTCGACAGTGTTGTACCGAACACCATTGACAATGCATGATGACCATACCATCACTCTAAGGTCAGGACGACATGATAAAGCATATAACCCTTCACTAACCTCTTCACGATTATCCTTCCACTCTTGACTCATCTGAAATAGCGAAATAGCAAAATATATAGTGAAAATTTCAAAAAAATTGAATATAACAAATAAAGGACGGCACGTCAATTCTAAAACAGCTTACCTAATTCCTAAACCAAGCAGGAAATTCTTTTTCCATCCTTGTCTCAACATCAAGGGTTCCATGATCTTTCTGCAACTCTTCTCTGAACTTGCTGCACCCATAATACAAAATATAATTGTCAAAACAAGTGAAAAATAAGCCATGCTGAAACCTAGGAGAAGTTACACAAAAATACTCACCACAAATATGGCTCTACCTCATCACAGTTGTTCAGCACATACCAACAAAGCTTGTCAAATTCTTCTGCCTCAAGATATGTCTGCCTATTGGCTCCCAATAGTTGAACACCATGATTAAAAATAGGGAGGTCACCCTTTGTTGTTCCCTCCCCTTTGTCATTATCTCGATTGAATCTAGTGACAACATCTTTCATGTACCTCGAACAAAAGGTCAGGGCCTCATTAGCTATGTATGCCTCAGCGATGGATCCTTCAGGTTTAGCCCTATTCCTAACATACCCTTTCAAAGTGCCCATTTGACGTTTGACTGGGAACATCCATCCATATTGCACAGGACCTTTTAAGAGTGCTTCATCTGGTAGATGCACAGCCAAGTGGACCATCACATCAAAAAATGCACGAGGAAATATTTTTTCAAGCTTGCACAGGATGACTGGAATTTCTTCTTTCAGACATTTGTGTTTGGGTCAGAAACTTAACGAAGACATGTACACAACAATATAGATGCAAAGAGACACATCCACACATTCGAAAACCACATATTTCATTAATTCTTTCTTGAATATACAAAATACATGATCAACAAAAAAAATATCTTCTTTCGTCTTCTGCGTCATGCTTAAGGAGAGGTCTGACTTGTAGAAGATTGCGTAGTTCGCCGATTCCCGGGGCCTTTTGGGCGCGTCTGGTTAATTACATCCGCAAGACGAGCTTGCGGAAAACCTCCGATTAAGCTGCGCTTCATGGTCGTCAAATATTCAGTTGCTCATAATTAGCCATATGCGATATATGGCGTAGTAATTGTGAATGTGGCTTCGTGTCGCCGAAGCTTGGTCACGACATCACGATCGTCACGTCGGAATAAACGGAATGAGATGATAATGAAGGGGATGACTTTCGCCTCGTCGGTGCCCAGTCATGTACGTCGGTCTTCATTAACACGGACGTGTATGAGTTGTTTTCGCCTTGTCGGTGCCCAGCAACATATGTCCAATCCCGTTAATTAGGACGTGTCGATGAAATAGTGACCTCGCCTCGTCGGGACGTGGCCAGAGCTCCGTCTAGCCTCGTCGGCACTAGACCCGTAGTGGACAAATTATATAGTAACGAGTTTGCAACTTGGACGATGCTTTCTCATGAGATCACATAGACAGCCTCCCGGCGTCACGACGATGATGATGACGACGACGAGCGGGTGTCTCCGTCTCGCGTGTCTGGCTCTTTGATATTCTTTCGGCGTCATGATGATGACGATGATGACAAGCGGGTGTTTCCCGTCTTGCATGTCTGGCTCTTCGACAGCCTTTCGGCGTCACGATGATGACTATGATGACAGGCGGGTGTTTTCCGTCTTGCATGTCTGGCTCTTTGACAGCCTTTCGGCGTCATGATGATGATGATGATGATGACGACGAGCTGGGATTTCTGGTTTCCCATGTCTCGCTTTTCTGGCAGTACGACATCACCACAACAACAACGACGAGATGGGTTTCTAATTTCCCGTGTCTCGCTTTGCATCAGACGAAGTTTTCCATCTCATAGGTCACAGCTAGCTTAACAACAACCTCGCGCGACGAGGGTTCTGACGTTGTCAAGTCGCTAGTTCTCATGTAGAAAAAATATTAATGAATCTGAATCAATAGCTCACTAGGAAACGTGATGGATGACATGATCATGGGCAGGTTGATGTAGATGAACAGCAACTAGGCTTGCTTCTCGGCGTGCAGCAGTACGGGTGTAGTGTAGATGCGTACGCCGACGTCAATGAACTCCAAGACTCGGCAGGGGTGCACGCCGGCAGGGGTACGTGCAGCTGTTGGATGCGTGAGTTGAACACGAACGGCAGGGTGCGTGCGTGCGTACGTGCTAGGGCTGGAGGGTGCGTGTGTCGGCTCTGGAGGCAGCAAGGCGTCGGCAGGCCAAAAAAAACTCCCCGATGCCTGCGTCCTGGGTGGATTTATATAGAACCAGAAGTCTGCGGTCAACTCCTTCCACAAGCAAGCTGGTACGTATTAGATTAGATCAGATTTGCATTGTGCGTATCAACTCAGGTCATGTATATCGGTAGTTAGTTTCTTTTTTTTATCCAACAAGAAAAGGTTGTACACGTATGTGTAGAGACTAACATTCTTTTCCGACATGCATATTTTATTTCAGTTAGCTAATATCTCAACTTATACTCTCTTGTCGAGAGAAATTTAACCTTCTAGAAATATTTCAAAAGTGAGGCCCAGCCACCTATAAACATGTCAAGAATATCATCCGGATATATTCTCATATTCATCTTGTCATATATGATTATTTTTTTGTTCAAAATAATCATCAAACAAATGCCACCCGCCGAGTCGAGTTTATGTGCGAAGCAACAGAGATTCGACTCGGGGAACAATAAATTTGAAGAACATGGCTGCATAATCATAGCCCGGCTCTACTTTTGTCTTCTTGGGTCTATGATCTCCAAAGCGCCTTGAGATCATAACTCCAGGAAATACTTATAACATATGGCGAAAAATCCATTCCACTCTTTGAGCAATATCAACAAGCAAGATATAGCCAAGATCATACCATATCCCGAATAACTCTTCTCGTTCCATTGTGACCAAACATACTGGTGACAACCAATAGAAGTTGAATTCTTGGATAAATTTATCAAAGAGAATGCGACCATGACAGTGCCAGCCATTCTTCTTAAAAGGTTTCACAGTTTCACAATCGTCACATTGACTTGCTTCACTGCTCCCTGATGGATATCATACATCCAAAAAATCCATAGATGCATTGCTAGAATAATCCAGTTATATACTTGTAGAGGCCAATTTGCAGATGTCGAACAATACTCACACATAAGCCACGGTGAGTGTTGACATAAATATGTCTTGAGTGGTAACAAGAAGGACCAGCTAGCTCCTTTTGAACTTCAATGAATGAGAACGGTGTTCTCAAAATGAGAAAAGGAAAGAAAAAAAAAAAATGGTGTATTTTTTTTTAAATGTTGGCTTTTCCATGAATCATCAAGCTATGAGGCATCTTCTAGTGACATCATCAAGGGTGTATTTCGACAGAAACATGTCATCAACACAACTTTCATATGAGGTTCAGTTTCCTTCGTGATAATCGTGTCGATGATTAGCACTTCATGAGGACCTCTCGGGGTCAAAGAAACTCTCTGCGAGCCTCCCTTTAGTCATGTGCCTCACACCTTACCATTATCCAGCAAGGGGGTATAGGATATGGCTAAATTTTAGGATTGGTTTGGGGTAAATGGCTAAGACAATTTTTTCGCCTTTACTTTTGCCGAGGGTGATAAATAACTACCCTCCTCCTTCATTTGCTTCATTTGATGATTTGATTCGACTTCATTTGATGATTTGGCTTCATTTGATTGTTGAGAACTCCGAGACATTTGACTATGTCTCCTTTTATGGAACCAGGTTATTGTTCCATAGAGGACGAAACGACTGCTCCATTAATCACGCGGATCCTTTGGAGAATTCAGAGGGTAGTTCTTTATCTTTGTGTAACTAATACTCCTCGCAGGCTCATTTCATTTTTTTCGGGCCCTTGTTATCACCTCTTAGGGGCATGCGGCTTTCACACTTGATCTAGACTTTTGTCGAGTCAGGTAGCCCTTCCATGCTCTTTTCCCTATAGTCTCCCTAGAGGCTTGGTACTCCCCTTAAACTGGACAAAGGCGAAGGATATGATGAACCCATGACTTGCAGGGTCAGCGTGAATTGAAATTCATCGGCCCACTTTATCCCTTATTGGTGCCAATCATGTGCTTGTGTTGATACCACTTCACCACATATTAAGTTGGTCGAGACACTTTTCTGTCTAAAGACACGCCTCTGAATGATTGCCATCGGAGGATTGAGCTTGATGACATATATAGGAGAAAGCCTTTTGTTGTTGGACAGGATGTCCACTCAGTTTAAAACACATTTTCTATGATGGCAGAAAACATGTCCCCTTTTTTTAAAAAAAAAGAAAGGAAAAAAGAAGATAGAGAATAAAAAAGAGATAATAAAAAAACAAAAGGGAGAAGGATCACACGACCACTGGTCATGTGAAATATTTTTTAAAATACCTACCATTGATGGGCGGCATAAGACAAAGTCCTTGGTGATCTACTAGATGGTATGCACCACCATCGTAGACTTGCTCGATGACAAATGACCCCTCCCACTTTGGCTCGAATTTCCCTTTGGTCCTGTGTGTAACGACAATAGGGCGCCGGAGAACAAGAGCAAGTTCACCTTTGCGGAAAACTGTTGGGAATATGCCCTAGAGGTAATCATAGAGATGATGTATTCCTTGTATCCATGACATGTTATGAATATCCATTAAAGACAACTTGTATCGATTAGCAATTATGTGAATTGCTTGTGAAACTCTTTTACATGTATGGTTATTATAAAAGTTGTCCCTGATTGGAGTTCGTGCAAGAATGCACATGAATATTAGATCAGCACATTATTAGTTGATGACTTTGTTTCACAAGTCATGGACATGAGATGTCAAACTAATAATGTGGGCACATGTAGGACTTGGTGCTGGACAGACCCGACATGAGATTGTCTCTATACACATCGTGTATGTTATGTCCTTAGACCTGAGATTGTCGTATGTACTCAAGATGTGAAACGACCTACCCTAGGACTACCAAACGCTACTCTGTGACTGGGTAAATATAAAGGTGGCTTTTGGGTTTGTCGGGAAACAAGCTGTGAGACATAGTCAATCAAGATGGAATTTGTCACTCTCCTTATGAGAGAGATATCACTGGATCACTCAAATGATTAGATCATGAAATGCATGGCCGTGCTTGGGTTAAGTGTTAACCCATGAGTTGAACCAAATATCATGAGGCAAAGGAATAACATGTATATTGTATTGTGGTGGTTCGTCTGATATGATCGTAGCGTATGCATAGGAGTTGACACGCCTTGCTAGAGGCCGCTATCAACTATTGGTCGAGTAAGAGTACTTGGGCCATGTCTATGTGTGCCTGAGCCCATAGGGTCGCACGCTTAAGGGGCTTGAAGCGGGTTGGACCCGAATTAGACTAGGTTTAGGGTTACTAATGGGCCTCCAACGTGGGAGCTCATTAGGACGCCTATATAAGCAAGGGGAGGCGCGGGGCGAGTTAGACTTACGTCATTTTGGCAGCCGCTGTCGCCCTCCCCACGCTCGCGCCTAGTACTCCTCGCGGACCTAGCAGTCCGGAGGCGTGACGCTTCTTCCCTGCACGTGTGGGATTCCTCGGAGGTGCTGCATCTGGAGCACAAGGACGAACCGTGAGTAGGAGACGTTGAGACGGACGACCTCGTAACTGCACGGCACTGCTGCGACGCGCACGACTACACCAAGTCGCTTCCGCTGCACCTGCGCGTCTAGTGGTAACCCCGGGATCTATAACTAGCGCTAGTTCCTGGTTTATGGGGTAGAAAAATTTTGTTTTCCGGCTAACGTAGCAACCTTATAACCCTACAGTGGTATCGGGGCCGTTAGTTGCCTCGTTATACTTTCGGGTGTGTGCATATGGAGATATGCATGGTTTTGGATTAATCTCTGATCATGGTTTGTGATCTTGCCACGTTGGTATTGTAACGATCTACTCGTACTGGTCGGGATTCCGCCATCCGAGTTAAGTGATACACGTAAACCCAATTACGGTGAGTTGGAGATCAATAAGATTGATCGAATCGGACCTAGGTCAAGTTCCAAGCACATGAGATGCGGAGGCGGCGGCGGATAGGATCCGCCGTCGGAGGGAAATTTACAGAAAAGTGTTGTTCGGTAAAACGGCCATAACTTTTGCATACGACCGAGAAAAACCTTAAACAAAAATCGTACGCCGGAAAATTTCGCATTCGTCAACGACAGCCCTTGACGGTTTTGGCGAAAATTATATTTGCGAAATTCGGCCCAGAAAATTGACTTTTCGGCGTTTTAAGTTTAGACGTTGGAATCGGTTAACTCTGTTTTGCAGGTATTCATGATTGGTATAGCCCTTATGTGTATGTGATGCATGTATGTAATTAATTCATGGCTTGCACGTCATGATTAAGACAATATGGCTGGAGCCACATATATTGTCAATTCATATGTAATGGCCTGTGTGCCAATCTGTGATGATCCTACGACTATGTAATTTTATTTCACTATGTTACAATAGTGATAGATAGTCTTGGTGGACTCATTACGGAGGATGACATACTTCAATCATGGAGATGGTGATCACCATGATGAACAGATTGGTGGAGATGGAGATCTCCAAAGGAACAATGGGCTATACCAAGTCAAATTTGTGTTTATGTCATTCTTACGATATTCTACTTTCACGTGCGATAATGTTTTTGTCTACATATGCGGTAGTGAAGTAGAACGATCCCTCAGCAATGTTTAAGTTGTAATGCTTCCCCAAACCTTGCACTGTCACGTGTCTTGTACAATCAGTGGTAGGTCTATGAAATTAGGGTGTCACTGATTTTCTTTGACTAGACAGGTTCGTGTCGGACACTTACATGCAGAAGGTTTGGTTACTTGAACAAGGTTATCCTAACGGTTAGGGACCTTGAAGCATTAGTTGTTGGTAACACAAGCATGGAGATGCCACCCAACAACAAGAGTCATATGTGATATGATTAGCAAGGAGTTGCTTACCGATCTACCATGTTGCCTAGCGGTGATGCTAAAGCTCACTAGTCGACTTGTTAGTTGTGGGTCTTGAATCACTAAGTTTCAATCGAGGGATATTGATTTTAGTGGGAGTATATTCTATTAAAAGTTTAATATGATTTACTCTGTTATGGATACATTGTCTTAGTATTTTGCATTACTTTTGTTGTAGATGGCTCCCAGTAATCAACCATTTACTTTGCGTTCAATTCTTGAGAAAGATAAGTTGAATGGAACAAACTATGCGGATTGGATCCGCAACCTGAGAATTGTTCTCAGGGCTAAGAAAAAAGAAGATGTTCTAGACACCCCATTACCAGATGAGCCTGCTGATAATGCACCTGCTGTAGAGAAAACCGCTTACAAGAAAGCATGTGATGCTGATCTTGAAGTAGGTTGCCTTATGCTCGCTGGCATGGAGCCAGATCTCCAGATGCAATTTGACAATAATCATGCAGCGTACGATATGATCGTGGCGCTTAATGATATGTTTCAGACTCAAGCTAGGACTGAAAGGTTCAATGTGTCCAAGGCTTTTGTCGAAACCAAGCTAGCAAAAGGCGCAACAGTTGGCCCGCATGTGATCAAGATGGTTGGTCACACTCAGAGATTGGAGAAGCTAGGCTTCCCAATGGGCCCAGAGTTGGCCACTGATTTCATACTTGCGTCTCTTCCACCTAGCTATGGAAACTTCATTTCGAACTACCATATGCATGGGGCGGAGAAGGGCTTGAATGAATTGTGCGGCATGCTTAAGACAGCAGAAGCTGATATCAAGAAAGGTGCTGGCAGTAGCCATGTGATGGTGGTCCAAAACAAGCCTATCTTTAGGAAGAGGGCTTGGAAAAGGAAGAAGGCAAAGGCTAAAGATGAGATCTCTAAGCTAAACCCTCCTCCTGCGCCCAAGGCTGCTGGACCTGCTGAAGCTAAATGCTTTCATTGTAAGGGGACAGGTCACTGGAAAAGGAACTGCAAGTTGTACTTGGAATCCTTAAAGGATGGCAGTAGTAAAGGTACTCCCGCTGCTTGTACACTTGTTGTTCATATTACAGACATTTTTCTCGCTGATTCTTATATCAATTCTTGGGTATTTGATACTGGATCGGTTGCTCATATTTGCAATACGATGCAGGGAATGATAAGAAGTAGAAGCGTGAAAAGAGGAGAACTTGATTTCCGCGTGGGCAACAATGCAAGAGTTGCTGCGTTGAGCGTTGGGACGATGCAACTTCACCTCGCGTCAGGATTTATCATGGAATTGAATAATTGTTATTTTGTTCCTAGTTTAAGTCGAAACATTGTGTCACCTTCATGTTTGATGAAGGATGGTTATTCATTTGCGAGTAAAGACAATGGTTGTGTGATCTCAAAGAATGACATGTTTGTGGCTTTTGCATCCATTGTGAATGGGTTGTTTATTTTAAATCTTGATGATGAACCTATCTGTAATATTAATGCTAAAAAGCCTCGGCTTAATGAGTTAAGTTCTACCTATATGTGGCATTGTCGTTTAGGTCATATAAGTGAGAATCGCATGAAGAGGCTCCATTCTGATGGGCTTCTAACTTCGTTTGATTTTGAATCATACGAGACATGTGAGGCTTGCTTGATGGGAAAGATGACCAAGTCACCTTTCACAGGTTTTCCTGAGAGGGCGGCAGACTTGTTGGAGCTTGTACATACTGATGTATGTGGACCAATGAGTACGACAGCTAGAGGCGGATTTCAATACTTCATAACCTTCACTGATGATTTTAGTAGATATGGATATGTCTACTTAATGAAACATAAGTCTAAGACATTTGAAAAGTTCAAAGAATTTCAGAATGAAGTAGAGAATCAACGTGGCAAGAAAATTAAAGCCTTGCGATCTGATCGTGGAGGCGAATATTTGAGCCATGAGTTTAGCAATCATCTAAAGAGTTGTGGAATTGTTCCACAGCTTACGCCACCTGGAATGCCTCAGAGAAACGGCGTGTCCGAGCGACGTAATCAGACTTTGTTGGACATGGTTCGGTCTATGATGAGCCAGTCAGACCTACCACTCTCATTTTGGGGATATGCTCTAGAAACAGCCGCTTTCACATTGAATAGGGTACCGTCTAAGTCTGTAGTTAAGACACCACATGAGATGTGGACTGGTAAGAGTCCCAGTTTGTCTTTTCTAAAGATTTAGGGTTGTGAAGTTTATGTCAAACGACTTATATCAGATAAACTAACACCCAAGTCGGACAAATGCTTTTTCGTGGGATATCCAAAGGAAACTTTAGGGTATTACTTCTACAACTGATCAAAGGGCAAAGTGTTTGTTGCTCGGAATGGTGTCTTCTTAGAGAAAGAGTTTCTCAATAAAGAGAAGAGTGGACAAAAGGTGTATCTTGAAGAAGTTCAAGAGGAGCCAATAGGGGATAACTCTACGAGTGATGCTAATGTAGAAGAACAAGTTGAGATACCTGTGGCAAGAGAAACACCACCACAACCACGAAGGTCAGCAAGAATCCGTGAGGCACGTGGGGAAGTGTTGTTGTTAGACGATGACGAACCTGTGACATACGCGAAAGCAATGATGGACCTAAATTCCGAGGAATGGCTAAGTGCCATGAGATCCGAGATAGATTCCATGGGAGACAATCAAGTTTGGAACTTGGTTGACCCGCCTAATGGGGTTACACCCATAGAGTGCAAATGGGTCTATAAAAGGAAAAGGATATGGATGGAAACGTTCATGTTTATAAAGCTCGACTTGTTGCAAAGGGTTTTTGGCAAGTTCAAGGAGTTGACTACGACGAGACATTCTCGCCGGTAGCGATGCTTAAATCTATCCGGATCATTCTAGCAATTGCTGCTTATTTCGATTATGAGATTTGGCAGATGGATGTTAAAACAGCCTTTCTAAATGGAAATTTGGAAGAGGACGTGTATATGATACAACCTGAAGGTTTTGTTGATCCTAATAATGCTGGAAAAATATGCAAGCTAAAGAAATCCATTTATGGGTTGAAGCAAGCATCTCGGAGTTGGAACATTCGTTTTGATGAAGTGATCAAAGGGTTTGGCTTTCGTCAGAATGAAGAAGAACCTTGTGTTTACAAGAAGGAAAGTGGGAGCGTTGTTGTATTTCTAATCCTATATGTAGATGACATACTATTGATTGGGAATGGCATTCCTATGTTGCAATCCGTAAAGACTTCACTGAATAATAGTTTTTCTATGAAGGATTTAGGAGAAGCAACATACATTTTGGGCATAAAGATCTATAGAGATAGATCAAAGAGGCTTATAGGATTAAGCCAAGATACGTACATTGACAAGGTGTTGAAACGGTTCAACATGGAACAATCCAAGAGAGGGTTCTTGCCTATGTCACATGGTATGCGTTTTAGCGAGAAGCAATGTCCTTCGACAACTGATGAGCAAAAGCGCATGAGTAAGGTTCCATATGCTTCAGCCGTTGGTTCCATTATGTACACCATGATATGTACTCGCCCAGATGTCTCATATGCTCTAAGTGTTGCGAGCAGGTACCAAGCTAATCCAGGTGAGAGTCACTGGACGCTTGTTAAAAACATCCTTAAGTACTTGAGAAGGACTAAAGATGTGTTCCTAACCTATGGAAGTGAGGAGGAGCTCGTTGTAAATGGTTACACCGATGCCAGCTTCCAAACTAACGTGGATGATTCACAATCACAATCAGGTTTTGTGTTCACAATAAATGGTGGTGCTGTAAGCTGGAAGAGTTCCAAGCAGGAGACGGTAACCGATTCTACAACAGAATCCGAGTACATTGCAGCTTCTGCTGCTGCAAAGGAAGGTGTTTGGATGAGGAGGTTTCTCATCGAGCTTGGTGTGGTTCCAAATGCATCTCGCCCATTGAATCTGTATTGTGATAACAATGGGGCGATGGCGCAGGCTAAAGAGCCTAGGAATCACCAAAAGAACAAACATGTATTGCAGAAGTTTCATCTCATTTGAGAGTTCGTCGGTCGAGATGAGATCAAGATGTGCAAAATACATACGGATTTGAATGTTGCAGATCCTTTGACAAAGGCTCTTCCACAGCCCAAGCATGAGGCGCACGTGAAAGCTATGGGTATTAGATATCTTCGAGATTAGCTCTAGTGCAAATGGGAGACTGTTGAGAATATGCCCTAGAGGTAATCATAGAGATGATGTATTCCTTGTATCCATGACATGTTATGAATATCCATTAAAGACAACTTGTATCGATTAGCAATTATGTGAATTGCTTGTGAAACTCTTTTACTTGTATGATTATTATAAAGTTGTCCCTGATCGGAGTTCGTGCAAGAATGCACATGAATATTAGATCAGCACATTATTAGTTGATGACTTTGTTTCACAAGTCATGGACATGAGATGTCAAACTAATAATGTGGGCACATGTAGGACATGGTGCTGGAAGACCCGACATGAGATTGTCTCTATACACATCGTGTACATTATGTCCTTAGACCTGAGATTATCGAATGTACTCAAGATGTGAAACGACCTACCCTAGGACTACCAAACGCTATTCCGTGACTGGGTAGTTATAAAGGTGGCTTTTGGGTTTGTCGGGAAACATGTTGTGAGACATAGTCAATCAAGATGGAATTTGTCACTCTCCTTATGAGAGAGATATCACTGGATCACTCAAATGATTAGATCATGAAATGCATGGTCGTGCCTGGGTTAAGTGTTAACCCACGAGTTGAACCAAATATCATGAGGCAAAGGAATAACATGTATATTGTATTGTGGTGGTTCGTCTGATATGATCGTAGCGTATGCATAGGAGTTGACACGCCTTGCTAGAGGCCGCTATCAACTATTGGTCGAGTAAGAGTACTTGGGCCATGTCTATGTGTGCGTGAGCCCATAGGGTCGCACGCTTAAGGGGCTTGAAGCCTAATTCGGGTTGGACCCGAATTAGACTAGGTTTAGGGTTACTAATGGGTCTCCAACGTGGGAGCTCATTAGGACGCCTATATAAGCAAGGGGAGGCGTGGGGCGAGTTAGACTTACGTCCTTTTGGCAGCCGCTGTCGCCCTCCTCACGCTCGCGCCTAGTACTCCTCGCGGACCTAGCAGTCCGGAGGCGTGACGCTTCTTCCCTGCACGTGTGGGATTCCTCGGAGGTGCTGCATCCGGAGCACAAGGACGAATTGCGAGTAGGAAGCGTTGAGATGGACGACCTCGCAACTGCACAACACTGCTGCGACGCGCACGACTACACCAAGTCGCTTCCGCTGCACCTGCGCGTCTAGTGGTAACCCCGTGATCTATAACTAGCACTAGTTCCTGGTTTATGGGGTAGAAAAATTTTGTTTTCCGGCTAGCGTAGCAACCTCATAACCCTACAAAAACTCGCTGCTTGACTAGTTTGTCAAAGGCTCTCACCATGTTCTAGCGATATAGCTCTAAGTTTTGGAGCGCATTGAGACGACCCTCCTCCAAAGTGTCCAGCTCTTGAAAACGAAGCCGAATTTGCTCATCGTTTGTAAGTTCATCTTGGACAGCCACCCGCAATGAAGGGAGTTGTACTTCAAGTGGCAGGACAGCCTCACTCCCATAAACGAGGGAGTACGGCGTTGCTTGTGTTGGAGTACTGAGTGGTCACTCGATATGCCCATAAGGCCTCAAAGAGATGATCATGCCAATCTCTTTTATGCTTCGTCACAGTCTTCTTAAGGATTTTGCCGAGAGTCTTATTGAATGCCTCAGCAAGACCATTAGCTTGAGGATAATATCCCGTGGAATAATTCCACATAATGTTATATTTTGCAATGAATCTTTGCAATTTACTAGATCTGAATGCCTTAGCATTATCGGAGGTAATTCTGTGGAACTCCAAAGCGATATATGATATGCCGCTCTAGGAAGTTGATGACATTTTCCGTCTTCACCTCATGTAGAGATACCGCCTCAGCCCACTTGGAAAAGTAGTCGGTCGCGGCAAGAATATAGTGATGCCCGTTGGATGAGGGGGGCTCGATAGACCCAATAACATCAATTCCCCATGCATTGAATGGCCATGAAGGAAGAGTGGGGTGAAGAGGAATCGGTGGTTGATGCTTGAAATCACCATGAATTTGACAATTGTGACAAGATTTAGCTATTTTAAGGCAAACGGCCATAATTTTTGGCCAATAGTACCCAGCTAACCTGATCCTGTGATACATCTTGGCACCACCTTGATGGCCACCGCATACTCCATGGTGCATCTCTTGTAATATTTGATTAGCTTCTTTTCTCGAGACGCACCGTAGAAGTATTTCTTGACCAAACGATCGTCGGTACAAGATCTCGACCTTATAGATATATGCTGGCAAGCATTGTTGTAGACGACGTCTTTCTACGAGATCATCCGGCCAAGTTCCATGATTAAAATAATCAATGAATGGCTTACGCCAATCATCGTCGCCACCTGATTGACTTCATATTCTTCAGGAACAAGTTCTAAGACAGCAGGGAGTAGCCATCTTTCTTCTACTTTTATCTGAGCGGGCTCCCCATCTGGGAGCACAAGCGCTGCTGCAAGTTTAGCCAATGCGTCAGCAGAAGCATTTTTGCTTTGCGGAACATGTACAACTTGAATATTTTGAAATTTCTCCATGAGCTTGCATGTCGCCACATAATACGGCACCAACTCAGGTTTGCGTAGCTCGTAAATATTGTTGACTTGGCGAACAATGAGCTGAGAATCACCATATGCTTGCAAATTCCGAACATCCATAGAAAGTGCAAGTAAGAGGCCAAAGATAAGAGCCTCATATTCTGCTTCATTATTCGTACACTCTTCTTTAAGCAGGGAGAAAGAGTGGTAGATGGTTTCGCCTTGCGGCGTCTTGAACACTAATCCGGCCCCAGCTCTTTTTCTAAGCGTGCCGTCAGGGTGCGTTTCAGTACGAGATGCACCGTCAAAGTATAATTCCCATGGCTATTCGACATCGACGGAAAATACCTCTTCATCGGGCAAATCAATCACTAGTGGTGAATCGTCTGGTACAGGATGTGCTGCAAGAAAATCAGCCAAGGCTTGGCCTTTAACGGCTTTTTGTGGGACATAACTAATATCAAATTCCATCATAAACACAGCCCATTTACCAAGACGCCCCATTAAGGCTGGTTGGTTTAGTACGTACCTTACTGGGTCTGCTCTTGCTATAAGCTGAATTTGGTGCGCCAGCATATAGTGTCGCAACTTCTTTAACGCAAACACGAGGGTCAGACACAACTTCTCAATGGGTGAGTAGTTCTGTTCAGCACCTACCATGGTGTGGCTCAGGTAGTAACAAGCTACCTCCTTTCCTTCATCATTATGTTGCGCGAGCAGCGCGCCTACTGAAGAGGGTTGTGTGGCAATATAAAGAATTAGTGGGGGTCCTGTTACGGGAGCCGCTAGGACAGGAGGGTTAAGCAAATACCTTTTAAGGTTGTCGAGTGTATTTTGGCATTGCTCATCCCATTGGAACGACACACCTTTCCTCATCAACCTTGTGAATGGCTGAGTGCGCCCCGAGAGATTAGATATGAAGCGTCGAATATACGCCAAGTGACCCTGTAATGATTTAAGGTCACTCAAATTTTGAGGAGGGGCATTTTAATTATAGCCTTAATTTTCTTTGGCTCAATTTCAATGCCTCGATAGCGAACAATAAAGCCTAAGAACACAACTGATTGCACCGCAAAGGCACATTTACGGGGATTCATTTTCAATTGATACTTCCGTAGTCTACTAAAGACAATACATAGATCATCCTGATGGTTTTGTCGATCCTTTGTTTTCACGACGAGGTCATCAATGTAACATTCAACCGTCTTGTGAATGAGTTCATCAAGCACCACAGTCATGGCACGCTGGTAAGTTGCGCCCGCATTTTTTAAACCAAACGTCATGACAGTGTAGTAGAAATTCCCTTTTGGCGTTCGAAATGTCGTATCAAACGCGTCTTGTGGATCCATCTTAATTTGGTTATAACCGGATGAGCCATCCATGAAGGACAAGGCACCATAGCCGTGTGTAGCATCTACTACCATCTCGGTAATAGGAATTGGAAAATCATTCTTAGGGCAAGTGCGATTTAGATCACGATAATCAACACAAATCCGCAGCTGACCATTCTTCTTCATTACCGGAACAATGTTGGCTAGCCAACGAGGATATTGCGCCTCTTCTATGAAGCCTGCAGCGATCAATTTATCAACTTCTGCGACTATGTCATTCTACAGCTCTAGACGGAAACGGCGAGGTTGTTGCTTGACTGGTCGAAATCGAGGGTCAATGGCAAGCTTGTGAACAGCGACTTGCGGATCAAGTCCAGGCATCTCTTTGTAGTTCCATGCAAAACAGTCCCAAAACTATATTAAGAAGGTTCGATAACTTTCACCCTCTTCTAATGAGAGAGTTGCGCTCACAAAAGTTGGCCGCGGGTCATCTTCAGTTCCAAGATTAACCTCAACCAACTCATCAACGCTCAGTTGTACACCTTCTTCAAAAGAACCTCATCTTGCTCCACGTCCATATTTTCGTAGACCCGTTCCAAAAGATATTGTTCGTCTCTCATCGTCTGGAGAGCATTAGCAGCGGCGTGCACAGAACGTGGTTGGTGAAGTGTAGAGTATGGGCCACAACCCTCGTTGTTAGAGGCTGCATCATCCATACCATCTTTATTTAGGATGACTGATGTCACGTGACACGTCATTCGTCGCGAGGTATTATGTTCATCGCCCCCGCTTCCCGACGAGTCTGAGGGAGGATAACCCAACCCATACCTCGGTTGAATCTTGTTCTTCTTCTTTTTACTTTTCTTTGCGATCCTTTCTGTCTCCTCCCACCACTCTTTGCATATGGTGGGTGGTGGTGGTAGTCTGTAATTTTGTCGGAGACTAATCCCAGACCTTTCGAGTAAGTGAACCATTCTAGGTTCAGCTCTTGTAGTAGAAAGAATTTCTTCTATCTCTAAATGGGCTTCTGGTAATCTAATGACGGAATCACAAGGCAATGCTTGTGGCGCTTTGTAGAAAAGCGTTCGAGACTTGCATCCTCCTTGGCCAGGAACTAGCAACACGTGCAATGGTGTCGTTACTGACGTGTACATTGATGGAGGCTGTTTCAGCCCAGCTTTCCGTTGATCCTCTATTTCCGCCACTCTTTAGCGCGCACCATCCCTTCCGGAGGAACTACAACTCCCCTTTTTGTGACATCAGTGTGTAGCATCAAGGTAGGCGGCATGTCGCTTTTTGACGTGAGAAGTTTCGGGACTCCTCGAGCGCCTGTAGAATTAAGATTGGTTAAGTCATTAGATTTTAATGACTTTAACATCAACGAACTTTTTATTTCAGCCCCGAGAACTAACCGAGGTCCTATAACAGACCTTAAGAGGATAGGAGTAGTTGAAGCTCCTGAAGTCAGCGTCGGAGAAGCATTTCTGGTGCTAGTGGACGGTGTAACCGTAGGTGATTTCCCGCACCTTTTAGCTTGTTCCTTCCTTTGACTTCTTCTGTTGGCATACGGAGTGCCAAAGGCATCTGTCTCAGAAGAAGTATTTGAGCTAGGAGTCATTATTATATCAGCAGCTGGCGCAACACGCCCTTGCTGTGTACTTTGTTCCCCGCCTGAATAATAATATTTCGCATCGGCGTGATGCGACTCATGAATGGTATATGGAGACACATTAGCGGCAATCCGATGTTGGATTCCTTTATTATCAAGGAACTTTAAACATTGGTGGAGCATTGAGGGGACTACTTGGCCTAGTTATTAGGACCGGACCGGACCGGTGGATCGACCGGTAAAAGACCGAACCAGAGGCTACAACGGTTCGGTTCACTTCAAAGACCGTCCATGCAATCAGACCGAAAAAACCGGATGAACCGGCCGGTTTTTTATAGAACCGGTGAACCGGCTGGTTCCATTCAAACCGGAGCGGTTTTGAAAATGATAGCACAGTGGCGTGCGGTAGCGTCTGGCTGCTGCGGTGCTGCCGTGGATGAACCTGGGTGGCTGCCGCGGTGGAGCATGCTGCATGCAGGCCCCACTTAGCCACAGTTGCCGCTGCTCGCTGGTGATTCACGATTGAAGTACTGACACTGCATGCATGGGGTTGCGTACTGGACTTTGTTGTTTGAGACCCTGACGAAGCTGACGTAAGTGCTTTGTTTTAGATTTTAAAATTTATTAACTTCTTAGTATGAGCTTTATACTATCCATCTTGATTATTTCAATAAACTCCTTGGACTAGTGCAATCTATTTCAACATCTAAGATTGTTTTATAATGATGAATATTTAAACTATTATTTAAGATCCTTTTGCACTAATTTGTAAGTGCTCCTTAAATTCTTTTTTCATGTGTATTTTTACATATCTTGAAAAATAATTACAGAGCTGGTTAAATAATTGTGTTTTTATCATCCTATTTGTGCATTGATAAAATAAATATTACTCATTATTTGTTGTCTATATTATTAAATTGCACCGGTTCAAAGGATTTGTGGACGGTTCAATTCATCCGGTCGGAAACAATCGAACCGGCGGTTCAACCGGTTCTTAACGGTTGGACCAGTGAACCAGTGAACCGAAGACCTCACCGGTTCGATGTCCGGTCCGGTCCTAATAACTTGGCTACTTGGTACTTATGTATCCATGGTCTACCCAACAACGTCGAGTATGATGTGTTTGCTTCGATAACAAAGAATCGCACTTTGAAACTGAAAGTGGACATTTGAATCTTCACAGTGATAGAACCTAAGGCTGAAGTTCCCTGGTTGTTGAACCCACATATTACCACCTCGGTTGGTTTGAGGTCATCCAATGTAAATCCAGCACGTGTAAGGCTTCGGACTCGCAAAATATTCACCGCAGAGCCAGGATCAATAAGCACACGAGGCAAATGAGTAGTGCCTATATTTCCCTCGATGTAAAGTGGTCGATTATGATTATCATCTTCCACCAACTTATCTTCTGCTGAAAAGGTGATTTCATTGACTTCGCTTGCATTGCAAAGAAGTCTATGTTTGGCCATTGTAACTTCATAGACTTCAGGAGTTTCTAGTGCTTTGACGAGGGCATGACGTAGCTCTGGAATTAGAAACAACGCATCATAGACACTCAGTAACGCTGGGATGCGCTTTAGGTGTGTCACAACATTGTAGTCAATTTTGTGGAGTTCTCCCCCAGTATGCGCAGGTGTATCTTGTGTGTTCTTTTGAGCGGCCACATCCTTTGCGTGAGGAGCGTCTTCTTTGGCATCTCTAGGCCGAGGCCTCTGAAGCTCTGGCAAGGCCTTACCACTTCGCAAATTCATGTCAACTTCAACTTCAGAACATTCTGCCGACCCTTCATTCATAAGCATTTGACGCTCACGAGGTGTAAGGCCATCATCGGGTTCAGAACTGGTTGTATCATTATATTGGAGGACCAAGTTATAGGGAGTCACATCAGACTGCGAACACATGATAGCATCTTCCTCATTATCCTGTCGCTCGTCGTTTGGAGCTTCTACTTGCCGCCCCCAACTACGGGGCATGAATTGCTCTAGTGTAGGCAGAGCTCGGCCTTGTCGGGGAAAGGCTTCGTCTCCTTGAGACTTAGGGACGAACCTTCGTGGCATACGACGATGACTTTGGTTGTGCCACCTGTATGAAGGTACGTTAGTAGAATGTGAATTTTTGTATCTCGGATCATGCTAACGTGTGGGTCTTGGCGGCAGCTTACGACGTGCAACTGTTTGCCAAGGATTAGGATTTTGCATGGTTATCTCTCGAGACAACTCCAAGATTTCCAATTGACGCTCAACCTGAGCTAGTGGAACCCAATCTCAGTCATTTCCATTCATAGTGCACACATTCGCAGTTATTGTATTTGCTGCATGAAAATCCGGGTTAATAGCATCAGGTGGGATAGCCAATCTCTTTTCATCAATGGCCCTCTGCAACCATTCTTTGAAGGTGACACAATCTTCGATATCATGTCCGACATATCAATGGTACGGACAATACAATGGATTGTCAACCATCCTAACTTGTTCTGGCCTTTTTGGTTCAGGGAGGATGAGGTACTCATGCTCCATGACCTGCTGAAAGAAGGCTTTTACTACCTCTCGACGAAAGATGTATTGCTTTCGAAGTAGCTCTTGAATGGATGGTCGTGTCTTGCCACCAGAATTATTATTTCGCATGCCTAAAACAGGCACACTCCTTTGATACGCCGGGGGCTCAACTCTTGCAGTATTAGCCTCAGCGGGGGCCTTCTGTTTTCCAGCATTATATTATTATTATTATTATTATTATTATTATTATTATTATTATTATTATTATTATTATTATTATTATTATTATTATTGCTCTTGAAGGTTGAATTAAACCTCCTGGCATTATCAGGAGTGCTAGCGTTCTTGTAGAGTTCCATAATCTGAGGCGATTTTTCGAACTCTAATTTTGTCGCAGCTACTGCTGAGCTGAGAGCACTAAATGTTTTAGGCTCACGTCGGGATACTTCTAGCGACCAATGTTGCTGCATTCCATACACACACATTTCAATTGCATCCTCAGGATCCATCTCACGTGCAAGACGTACATAGCTGTTACGGAACCGAACTATGTAGTCATCAATTTTTTCATCGCGCCTTTGGCGAACTTGCGCCAACTCAATTATTGAGAAATCCTTCTTCATTGATACGAAGTGTGCCTTGAATAAATCCTTCATGGTTTTCCAGTCGGATATGGTGCCAACTGGCAAGCGACTATACCAATGGAAGGCTGCACCTGTCAACGAGCTAGAGAATTGCCGCAACAAGAGAGAAGTGCTACGAGCAGTATCACCACACATTGCCTCAAAGTATGCTAAATGTTCCCGTGCATCTCCTTTCCCGTCGAACTGACGAAACTTTGGCGAATTCCAGCCAGCTGGGAATGGTACTAAATCATGCCACGCCTCATAAGGCTTATCAAGCTCACAATCAGACGCATGCGGGGCTTGATCGGCATTCACTTGCCTCATCTTCCTGTTAATCAGGTCTTCAATAATAGTGTGGAAATTTCTCAACGTGCTCGGCGGAGGAGCAACGTCAGTCGTCGCACCTCTTGAGGTGGAGGCCTAGGTACCTCATTAATTTTGTGGGCATGGCCCGCATCTTCTAGCTCTTTTATCTGCAGATCAGCCACGACCTTCGACGGAGTTTGGGGTACCACTTGCCCAGAACCCGTCAAGATATCGAAGAGTTGATCAAATTTCTGGGACATATCATTTATTTGCGTCTGTTGAATACACAACTTCTCATCAACTAACGCGTCATGGCCTCCAGACGTACTCGTCCCGGGCCAAAGGTGCCGAGGCATTCCGTATTGTGGGTTCTCAGGCATTTCACCTTTGTTTTGTGCAATATGCCCATCAACATCTTTTTCGATGGGGTCTTTCAGCTCATCTTGGTTTTTAGTACCATCTGTAACCACATGCGCCGGGACGGTATTTTGACCTTCATCTTCACTCTCCTCGTCTGATGCTACAGAATGATCGAGCTCAGAATAGCGAGGTGAATTAGTATGTTGCTCTAGAGAATTGCCAGATTCATCATCTGACTCTCTGTCTTTGACGTCTCCACCAACATGAGCCATAGTATCTTTGATCTTCTACATAGCAATGCCTTTTAAGCGAGTCGAGGGACCCGAGCGTTGCGCCATCTTCTCTAAAGAGGCAGAGTTCTGAGGGAGTTGGAGTCGTAAGTCTTTGTAAGCACGTGGAGATAATTCTCCCTCGGACTTAGAGCCACCATAGGTAATCGGGAAGCATGGAGCATGGCTTCTCGTTCTTGATAATCAGGTCCTTTGGACCAGCGGCGTAGTCTTGAAAGCAAACCATTAGAAAAGGTTGCTTTGGGATTAGGTACAATCTCCTCGTCCGAATGATAAGAGAAATCATGAGTAACTTGTGGAGGCACCCAAGTCGAGTTATCCTCATTTTCAGAATGTGCGGTCGTAGTGCCACATGGGGCTATTTGAATAGGGGAGGTAGAATCATGCTCCCTATCTTCAACTTGCATTTTATCTTACTGTTCCCTGTTTGGGGAGCAGTCGACACTGATTGCTTGATCTCCCTCACTGGAGGTGGTGAGCGCGACTTTTCACACGGGACATCTTCATGGGGATCTTTCATAACGATATCATTTTTCTTTGACCCCCCAAGGACTCCTTTTGGGAAGGTTGTTGTGAAGAGTTCTCTTCTGTGGCCGCACCTAGCCTCTCGTCCCCTTGTAGTTGTCGTGGTTTCGGCACAAGGCGATCCACGAGAAATTTGTACCTCTCATTTTCAAGTAAAGTGGGTGAGAGGCGCAACGCAACCTTATCATAGAAGGGGTGCACTTGTCCATCAGGACGAACCCGTACATGCACGCTGCCAAGTACTAGATCTTGCAGTTCCTGGTACATGGCACGACGATTCTTCCTACGGTTTTCACGTTTGCGTTGGTTAGTCGTAGGCGGCCGTGGAGCTCTTGGTGGGATTGCCGGAGTCGGCAAGAGTGACGAGTTCTCATGAGGTCCTGACGAAGATGCCACCTGCATAGGTGCAACTCTCGAGCGATGCTCATCTTGCGAAGCTTGCCTTGGTTTGGCTGGTGGCGCGTTTGGAACACGTCCATGTTGTTTCCCTTCCGGACGATATGAGTTCCTTTCAGAATTTCTTGGTCGCCATTCCTGGCGTGACCAAGAATTCCAGCGAGGAGGCAGCGGAACCTGCCTCGAGTAATGAGATGGACGTGGAGGTGAATCCCTCCGTGGCGCTAGCGTTCTGCGCTCATTTTGGGGGCGATGGCTAGTGGCATAATGCCTGCCACCGGCGTGTTGGGAAGGTTCAGGAGCATGACCATAACGACCAGGTCCTTGATACTTAGACCTGCAACCAGTTCTTGCAAACGACCCTGGCTCTTGAAAGTTACGAGCAGGAGGGGCGTGGCTCTGATTACCCCTTGCATGTGCTGTTGGTTGGCGACCTTGGAGTTGCCTCTACAACTCATTCATTTGAGCTTGCAGCTGCTGAAATTGTTGCTGAAGCTGAAGCTGATCTGTAGGTGGTGCATTCACATGAGGTGTCGATGCTTCATTTGCTGATATAGCAAACTTATTTTCATCAGGGCCTGAATCAGCCGTGACATGGTATGACGTGACTGTCACCGGCGAGCGGAGGAGAATATTTTTTGTGCAAATGTCAATTCTGCATTGAGGAAACTTGGCAGCACGTTTTAATGTGCGTGTCCCGAACTCATTCATAATAGCTTGCCTAACAAGCTTCTTCAGTTCGCTAGGCCTCTCGGCCTTCATGGATAACGCGTAAGAATCTTTAACGACGTCAAGAAACTTAGTCTCGGGTGACATAGCTTCAGGCGTCACTATCGGAACAGCATGAGCACTTAATTTAGCATGAAGCTTTTTGACATTGCTTCGCTTCCTTCGATAGTTGCGAAGCGCATTCTTGTCGTCTGTGGAGCGTGCATCGAGCATCGACCAGGACAAGTAGTAAGAGGCATCATTAAGTGCCTTGAGCACTTTGATCTCGGGAGACCCCGAGTTGTGTTCTTGAGCAGTTTGGAGCAACTCAGGCTCCTTAAGAAGCACACGAGCCTCAGCGGCAGCAGCTCGTCTCTCTTTTCGTGCTTTGGCAGCAGCATGTTTGCGCGCCTTCTTCTTCTCCGCGTCTTGGGAGCGCGGGGTGTCTTGCGTGGCGTGGTAGTACGTCTTGTCTCCATGAGTGAAGACCGCCATGGGAGCATGAGTGCCGAAGTGGATGAGGCACGGAGCGGGGGAGAACTTCATCGCCTCCTCGATGGTGACGGCAGGGAAGGATTCACGGGAATCCTTCGGTTAGTATACCGTGTAATTAAATCAAGTATATGGTAACTTAAATTTCATATGAATGCTTCACGTGCAAAATATGAGCACAAAGTGCTTTTCTTGGAATATCATCTCTTTTTTTTTTCAAGGCTCAGCTGCTCTGGTTAGCATGAATTACGGAGCTCCACTTTGAAATGACACACACAACCTGGACACTGATTGCACCCTTTGTTTGTGCATATGCGAAGGCTGTAGGGTATAAGCATGCGAGACATTTTTTTAACCAAGTAACCGCAGGTTATTTGGCTAGTCACTGCCTCTTTTCACCGTCCAAAAGCCAAGAGCAACAGCTAGGAAATTTGTCCTCTGAGCAAGCATCGTCCAATCATGAACAGACGTTTTTTTTATTTGACGACCATCGAAGCGCAGCGAAGATGGGAGGAGAGTCGGGTCCCACTGGCCGTGCCATTTTGTTTGGGTCGAAAACTGAACAAAGACATGTACACAACAATATAGATGCAAAGAGACACATCCACACATTCGAGAACCACATATTTCATTAATTCTTTCTTGAATATACAAAATAAATGATCAACGAAAAAAATGTCTTCTTCCGTCTTCTGCGTCATGCTTAAGGAGAGGTCTGACTTGTAGAAGATTGTGTAGTTCGCCGATTCTCGGGGCCTGTTGGGCGCGTCCGGTTAATTACATCCGCAAGACAAGCTTGCGGAAAACCTCCGATTAAGCTGCGCTTCATGGTCGTCAAATATTCGGTTGCTTATAATTACCCATATGCGATATATGGCGTAGTAATTGTGAATGTGGCTTCGTGTCTCTGAAGCTTGGTCACGACATCACGATCGTCACGTCGGAATAAATGGAATCGTCACGTCGGAATAAACGGAATGAGATGATAATGAAGGGGATGACTTTCGCCTCGTCGATGCCCAGACATGTACGTCGGTCTTCATTAACACGGACGTGTATGAGTTGCTTTCGCCTTGTCGGTGCCCAGCAACATATGTCCAATCCCGTTAATTGGGATGTGTCGATGAAATAGTGACCTCGCCTCGTCGGCATGTGGCCAGAGCTCCGTCTAGCCTCGTCGGCACTAGACGCGTAGTGGACAAATTATATAGTAACGAGTTTGCAACTTGGACGATGCTTTCTCATGAGATCACATAGACAGCCTCCCGGCGTCACGACGATGATGATGACGACGACGAGCGGGTGTCTCCCGTCTCGCGTGTCTGGCTCTTTGATATTCTTTCGGCGTCATGATGATGACGATGATGACAAGCGGGTGTTTCCCGTCTTGCATGTCTGGCTCTTCGACAGCCTTTCGGCGTCACGATGATGACTATGATGACAGGCGGGTGTTTTCCGTCTTGCATGTCTGACTCTTTGACAGCCTTTCGGCGTCATGATGATGACGATGATGATGACGACGAGCTGAGATTTCTGGTTTCCCATGTCTCGCTTTTCTGGCAGTACGACATCACCACAACAACAACGACGAGATGGTTTCTGATTTCCCGTGTCTCGCTTTGCATCAGACGAAGTTTTCCATCTCATAGGTCACAGCTAGCTTAACAACGACCTCGCGCGGCGAGGGTTCTGACGTTGTCAAGCCGCTAGTTCTCATGTAGAAAAAATATTAATGAATCTGAATCAATAGCTCACCCGGAAACGTGACCGATGACATGATCGTGGGCAGGTTGATGTAGATGAACAACAACTAGGCTTGCTTCTCGGCGTGCAGCAGTACGGGTGTAGTGTAGATGCGTACGCCGACGTCAATGAACTCCAAGACTCGGCAGGGGTACGTGCAGCTGTTGGATGCGTGAGTTGAACACGAACGGCAGGGTGCGTGCGTGCGTGCTAGGGCTGGAGGGTGCGTGTGTCGGCTCTGGAGGCAGCAAGGCGTCGGCAGGCCAAAAAAAACTCCCCGATGCCTGCGTCCTGGGTGGATTTATATAGGACCAGAAGTCCTCGGTCAACTCCTTCCACAAGCAAGCAGATACGTATTAGATTAGATCAGATTTGCATTGTGTGTATCAACTCAGGTCAACCCCGATGCATGGTTTCTTTTTTTTATCCAGCGAGAAAAGGTTGTACACGTATGTGTAGAGATTAACATTCTTTTCTGACATGCATATTTTATTTCAGTTAGCTAATATCTCGACTTATACTCTTGTCGAGAGAAATTTAACCTTTTAGAAATATTTCAAAAGTGGGGCCCATGCATCATAGGCCCAACCACCTATAAACATGTCAAGAATATCATCCGGATATATTCTCATATTCATCTTGTCATATATGATTATTTTTTTGTTCAAAATAATCATCAAACAGTTTGAGTACATCAACCTTCAATTTCCTACTGCAAATCTCTCTAAAAAACTTACCCAACTCTGCAACTGCATCATAAATGTCCTTGTGCACTTGTCCCTGGAGACCGACTAGTAAAATTCTTTGAAGCAGAACATGACAATCATGGGTTTTCAAGCCCTGCACCTTGGAACCATCTGCACTAATGCATCTTGCAAGGTTGGAAGCATATCCATGTGGAAACCGAATACCTTTCAGAAATTGACAAAACTCTTGTGTTTATTTTTTCTCAAAGGAATACCATGCTGCTGGTATGGAAACTATGTCATCATCTTGTTCTAAATGCAACTCAGGTCTTATGCCCATATCCTACAGATCAAGTCTTGCATTAACTGTATCCTTATTATTGCCCTCAAGGCAGAATATGATTCCCATAAGGGCATCACATAATATTCTTCTCTATATGTATCACATCAAGATTATTTGGAAACTTCAAGTGTTTCCAATAAGGTAGTTTCCACAAAGCAGACTTGCGGGTAAACAACTTTGGCTCAGTATCCTTCTGTCTACGCTTCCTTTTCTTCGTACCTCCAGCATCATCAACGGGCTTATCAGGACACACATCTTTTACTTTCTCTAAGTACTCCAATGTCTCCTCCATACTCAACTTTTGTGGCTCGCCACGGTTTTCACGGTGCCCATCAAAGACCAAGCTTCTTCGATACTTGTGATCTTTTGGAAGGTAGTGACGATGTCCAATGTAACATATCTTCCTCCTAATACTCCTTGACAATGGATCTCTATTGCAATAGATACATGCATAGTAGCCTTTAGTAATTTTCCCTGACAGTACACCCAAAGCTGGATAATCATGGATGCACCATAGAACTGCAGCACGAAGGTCAAACTTTGAACCAGTCAATGCATCATAAGTTTTGACACCCTCCCAAAGTTTTAACAAATCCTCAATAAGAGGTTCTAAAAATACATCAAAGTCCTTGCCTGGAGACTTTGATCCTGGGATGAGCAATGCCATCATGTAGTTGGATGCATCTGTGCATGACCATGGAGGTAGATTGTATACCTTGACAAGTACAGGCCACATGATATAACTAGTGCTCATGTTTCCGAATGGATTGAACCCATATGTAGCTAAACCAAGTCTTAGGTTCCTTGCATCATCAGCGAAACTCAGAAACACATGATCAAAATCTTTCCAGGCTTCGCCATCGGCTGGATGGCTCATTTCATTTTCCACAGGAACTCGTTTATCCTTGTGCCACCTGGTCTCCTCAAATGTTGCTTTGTTTGCAAACAATCTCTTCAGCCTTGGTATAATAGGAAAATACCTCAAAACCTTATTTAGAATTCGCCTGACAGCATCTCCATTTACCCACTTAGATTCCTTGCATTTTGGGCAGATGTCATGTTTTTCAAGTTCTTTGCGAAACAGAACACAATTATTGTCACAAACATCTATTAACTCATATCCAAGGCCCAATTCTTTGAGATACTTCTTTGCTTTCTCATATGAATCTGGAAGACCTGTATTAGGGAATGACCCTGACAATAACTTCAAGATTGCATTGAATCCTATGTTGCTGATCCTATAGAATGATTTGATATGCAACATCCTTACTAGAAAGGAGAACCTAGACTGAGCAGAACCGGGGCAAAGAGCATTTTTTGCATCTTCAAGAAGTTTTACAAACTGAGGTTGTTCTCCATCTTTTTCTAGAGTTGTGTACAAGTCTGCAAGCATCTTTTTCGTGCCCTGCTCATCTTCATCGTCAGGCTCATCCACATCAAACACATCACCAAGATTGCCAGCTTCATCTGGATCACCTACATATTCCACAACCTCAACATCAAGAGGCTCTCCATGGTGTATCCACCAAGTATATGTAGCTAACCATCCATGAAGATAGACATGGTTATGCACGTCTTTCTGACTCAATGAAGACTGATTCAGACAATTGCGACAGGGGCAGGGTATATGATCATCTACATTGAATCTATCTCGGACAAAAGCCATGAACTGATCAACACCGTCATTGAAGGAATCGCTGAACCGAGTAGCATGAATCCAACATCTGTCCATCTATTGAATGCAACAAGAAGTACATCTACCCGTCTTGATCAAACAACTATGAAATGCTAACATCATGAACACAGCAGGAAAGGCACGACAATACCTTCGTACCCCGAGCTCGTAGCTGGCCGCCGCTTGAGCCGATGAAGGAGCTAGCAGAGAAGCTGACCACCTAGGATGCTCCCCACCGTGGCATGGTACACGGCGGCTGCCCACCAGCGCAACCGGAGCACCTGCAGCGCGGCGGCGGCGGCCAAGCCCTGTAGTCGGAGCGGCCCACCAGAGATGCGTGCGCGAGCTAGCGTCACGCCGGACCACCCGCGGCGCTGGAGGCGGTGGCGCTGGCGCTGGCAGCGGTTGTGTCGGCGGAGGGGATTGATTAGGCGCGAATGAGTGATGAGGGGAACGGTTTTGTCGCCAGATTCTATGAATTAATTAAACTCTAATAAGAAAATAAAGTTCCCTCCTCCTAACACGTCTAAACTTGAGTCCTATCAGTTAGCATAGCCGTTTCACAACTCGAAGGTGCCGGGTTCAATTCCCAGTCACCCCAATTTTTTTAGCTTTTTTATGACGAAAATAAAAACTGACAGGTGGGACATCGACGTTGGAACTACTGAATTTCAATTTTTTAGGTTTTTTATGACGAAAATAAAAACTGACAGGTGGGACCTCGACGTTGGATCTACTGAATTTCACATCTATGACGAAGTTTAGAGCATATGTGTGACTTATGACGAAAATAAAAACTGACAGGTGGGACCTCGACGTTGGATCTACTGAATTTCACATCTATGACGAAGTTTAGAGCATATGTGTGACGATTTTTTCCAATTCGTCATGGATGAACAAGCAGGTTGACGGCCAAACCACTCATTTATGACGACATGCATAATTTCGTCATTGATGACCCCACATCCATGACCAAAATTGAGATTGTCATCCCCAAAACATCATAGATGTAGGGTTTTCTTGTAGTGTTGAAAGGATATGTTATAGCAATCACAAGATCAGAGATTAACGCGAAAGCAATATAGCATAACCATGTGACATGACATATATAGATATGGAATGAATCACACATGTCACTACCATGTCCAAGAGTAGCAAGCATCATCAGACACATAATACAATGCAAGAAAAGCGGTAAACATGATGCACGATAGAGTATATACACAACCAAAGAATGAATCCTACTAGCTCCCCTAAAGCTAGCATACTCGACTCTCCCTCTCCCCCTTTGGCGTCTAGCACCAAAGTCTACGGCTCTGAAGGCAGGGCTGAAGCAGTCGGGTCATGGTCAAGGCGCTCGAACTCTGAAAGGTCAACGTCGTCATCTGAGCCCTCCCCCTAAGTAGCTGAAGCTGAAAGAGAAGCGGTCTAGGGAGGCACAGAACAACCTGGAGCTAACGTTGCTAGCTCTGTCACTGAAGAGTCTGGAACAGAAGCTGGGACAGGAGTATGAGTGTCCTTTGGAACTGCCACTGTAGGTGTCGGTGCCAATGGAGCGGAGGAAGCCGAGAGTGCCTCTAACACTGACTCAACGAGAGTCTCAAGTGTCGGTCCCTGCTCTAGCTGAACTGGCGACGAGGTGACGACTGTGGCATCTGTCTGGATAGCTACCGGTGGAGTGGAAACTGTGGGGCCTGGCTATCCTGAGCAGCCCCAGACGAAGCTACGGACGAACAGTGCTGACCCGTTGTCTAAGTGAGTGGGAGTGGGCGCCTAGACCGAAGCACGAGTGATGTATATGGGCGCGCAAGGCAGGCCCACGGGACACGCGTGGGGTCCACTGTCTAGGCCGCGTTGAGCAGCATCATTGGTCAGGGGATGAGCACGGGGCGTTAATTTTTTTCCGAGGACCTAAACACGTGGGGAGGATCAGGCACGGGCGATAAGTTCTTGTTGGGTCCGTTAGTTAGTTTAGGTGTAGAATATTCTACACTTTCACTTTAGGTGTAGAATACTATTTTACAACAGCATGTTGTACCGAATAGAATTTAGTATTACTGAGTAGTTGTGTGTGAGTAGTATTCAGTATTTCTTCTCAAGCACGTGCTCAAGCATGTTGGCTGCAATGACCCACCAGACCCGGCGGACAAACCTGCAAGGCCTAGCAGGGCCCGCAAGGACTATTTTCTTGAAAACAAAATGAGGTTTCACTGACTTTACTCACGTATAAATCTCACCAAATCATACAAAAATAAATTGTACTAAAATATAATCCCTCTAGCAAGTACAAAATGATTGTATTACGTTCAAAAGCCAAAATCATTGATTCAACTGTAATAGAGTCAGCTGATTGTTTGTATGTTGCTTCTAGTGTTCGAATTGCCACTGCTGTATTATTCATGCTCACCGACGAAAAATCCCCTTTGATCCTGCTAATAACTAAAAAGGTTTTTATCTTATATGACCACAGCAGACTCCCGTCAAATTGACTTAAACTAATTATGATAAAACGAAGATGAAGTGAAAATGAATTTTACCAAATATCTGCAAATCCTTGCACAAGGCTATAATTCTGTCGATGTTAGTACTGATTGCCTGCAAGAAGTGCTCAGATGGGCTTTCCAAGCTAGAGTGTTCCTCGCGTTAAGCTGCTCCTTTTTTATAGCCAGCTTATGCCGACCATCAGACCACTGCTTGATTTTTTTTAAGCTTCACCATTAAAGATTTTTCGTATAAATAACTTTATGAGCAACTTTTTTTTGTTGAAGCTAGACTATTTTGAAACAAGTGGCATCACATGATGGAATGAGTAATAGAATGACTAATAATATGGGAGATGAAGTTAGAATAATAAAACTATATTTTTCAGCTTTATCCAAACTCATCCATATGTGTCTAAGAGGAGAAGAAAAACAATTTCGTCAATAAAACTATTTTAAAAATTTTGGTAAAAAATACTTATAATGTATAGTACATAAAACCACTAGTACACTAGTACAGAACAAGGTTGTTGTCCCGGTTGGGAAAGTCACTTTAGTCCTAGTTTCGAAACCGGGACTAAATTGCCCGCTGGGCTTGGCGGTGAAATCAGCTAGGCCTCGCAGGTGTGCTGACTCCATTGTTGGACAATACTCCCTCCGTCCAATTAAAATGTCATTTTGGACTTCGTGTCATCTTTTTTAAACATTCATTTTATTCAAAAAAATTTGTATAATATTATTTATTTTTTTACAACTTATTTTATCATCAGAGATATACTGTAATAATTATTTATTTATTTTAATAAAACGAATGGGTCAAACACGGTATCGAAAAGTCAAAAAGGTCACTTTTTATAGGACGGAGAGAGTTATTGCAAATACAAACGAAAGTGCTAGAGTATCAAATTATAAAATCTTTTGCATCTAAACAAGGCATTACTACAAAATATGTCCATGAGAGGAGCCGGGACTAATAAGGACCAGCTGGTTAGTATTTCTGCTCGGTAACTAGCAGGACGGAGTCATTGTTCGTTGTTTCCTGGCGAGATTGGACATTTTTGTTAAAAAATTATATAGTGTCAAATTGATCATGGCTAGCAGGACTTCGCACGTGGAGCAATCCCAGCCTGGTCGCAGCCTCGCAGGACTTCGCGGACTCTGCAGGCTGCCCGCAATGTCTGCATAGGCCAGCAGGCCAACTGCCCCAGCCCGCAACCAAAAAACAAGTTATTGGTGGTTGTCCGTGGGCCTATTTTACGGGACGGGCTTAGCAGGCTTGCAGACAGACCCGCGCCGCTTGCATCATGAGATGAGAGATACACTGTCCTCACCTAAAGGGGTTCCGACGAGTGAGAGGTCGAACACAACGGTCTTCATCTTCACGCCGTGGCGATACACGATCATATCGGAAGTCTCCTTGAGGTTCGCGGCGTCGAGGTCGAGGAGGACGAGGTTCAGGCCGCGCCGCGTGAGCTCGAGAGCCACGGACCGGCCTATGCCTAACGTCGGGCCGGTGACAACGGCCCACACACCGTACCGGCGGCGTAGGTCCCTCGGGCGGCGCAAGGAAAGAGCGAGGTACACTACGTCAAAAATGATTTTGCGTAGCGTTGCCAAAAATCCCTTCGTGGCGGACTCTTGTTTTGGCCGCTACGGAAAATCCCCACCGCTGGTGTTTTTTTATTTACCATAGCGGACATTTTTGTTCGCTGCGTTAAATACTCTATTTACCGCAGCGGACGTCTTAATGTCGCCGCTGCGGTAAATCGATTTACCGCATCGGGCACCTTATAAAGCCCACCACGGAAAATGCTGCAGCCCAAATAGGCCAGGCGAGGCCCAATCTAGCCCATTAACACGCTCTACTATATATAGGACGAGTTAGGGTTTGGTACCTCATCCCCCATTACTCTCTCTCCCTCCCTCTCTCAGCCGCCGCAGGTGCTCCACCTCCCCTCCCCCAGCGCGGCGCTCCCCCTCCCCAGCGCGGCGTGACGCTCCCCCGCGCGGGCAGGCCTCGGCGGCGCGCGGGGCCTCGGCAGCGCGCGGGCAGCGGCGCGGGCCACGGCGAGGAGCGGCGCCGTGCGGGTCCCCGGCGCGGGCCTCGCGGGCAGCCACTGCGCGTGGGGCTCGCGAACGGCGGCTCAAGCCACGACGCGGAGTGGCGCCGTGCGGGACCTCGGCGCGGGCCTCGCGGCCGGCCATGGCTCGCGGCCGGCGGCGGCGCGCAGGAATCTGACTCGCAGGCCACGACGGGGCTCGCAGGCGGCCACGGCCGGCGGCGGGGCGTGGGTCCCCGACGCAGGGCTCGCGGACGGCGACACGCGGGTTCCCGGCGCGCGGCTCGCGGCCGGCTGCGCGCTGGTCGCACGAGCGACGGCGGGTGGGGTCGCTTCTTGGCGGCGTGGGCTTACAGGCTCGATTTTGCTTTTTTTTGTTTTTTTTCAATGTTTAACCGCGACGGGCGTCCTAACGTGTCCGCCGCGGTAAATGGATTAACCGCAGCGGGCAAAGTGACCTGCTGCAAGATTGCCACGATTAACCGTGGCCTTGCCACAGCAGCCGAACCGGTTTGTCCGCTGCGGGAAACTAAAAATGGCCGCTTGGGATAATTGTTTTTGACGTAGTGGTAGGAGAGGAGGCGTAGCGACAGCGACGCCAAGTAGACGCCGCCAACGAAAGCGAACAGCGGGAAGAACCACGCCGGCGGTGGCGACTCCTGTTCTGCCATCCTCAGAACTCAGGAGAAGCGTTGTCTTTCGCCTGTGTTCCTACTAGCTACGCTTCTCACTTCTCAGTTTTGAGGCAGACTACCTCTGCTGTGTTAATATGGGAGTGTTTGGATCGTCCCTGCGTCTAAACTTTAGACCTATCACATCGTATATTTGGACATTAATATAAAGTATTAAAATATAGACTAATTACAAAACCCAACTGGCGATCATGATTGCCCCCAACTACCAACTGTGTGCTCTGCTCACAAGTCACAACATGCACCACGAAAGCGAGCAACAGGAAGAAACCATGCTGGCGGTGGCGGGTCCGGTTCTCTCATCCTCGATCGGAACTCAGCAGAAGCCCTAGCTGTCTTTCTCCGTGTTTCTGCTACGGTTCTCAGCCTGCTGCCCCCAACTACCAACTGTGTGCTCACAGCATGCACCACGAAAGCGTGCAACAGGAAGAGACCCATGCTGGCCGAGGCGGCGGGGTCCGGTTCTCTCATCCTCGATCGGAACTCAGCAGAAGCGCAAGCTGTCTTTCTCCGTGTTTCTGCTATACGCTTCTCTGTCTGCTGTTAGTCTGTTACTATACCTCGCGATCATGACTGCCCGCTACTACTACCAACTGTGCTCACAACATCCACCAATGCTCCTTCCTTGTCTCATGCCGTGCAAGTTCAAGTGCAACTGCCCCGGCTGCCACCAACCATCCAACCGGCTGTACACACACACACAAACACACACAGGTGTGGAAAACGGATTAAACACCCATGTAATCAGATACAAATATCACTTATTTATCGTACTAGTTGAGTGCCCGTGCGTTGCAACAGGACAATAAACTTATGTACAAACACATATGGATCGTACGATAAAATAATAATATTATGAAATTAAACACGGACAATAAAGTGATATTTAATAAAAAAAACATAGGCTCTGTTCGTTTTGCTAAAATATGGCTTATGTTAAATGCTTATACAGATTTGTTATGAGAGAAAAACATTATTCGTTCATTGAAAAGTAGTGTATAGACCTTTCCGTGATGTGGCTAAGATAATGTTTTATATGGACGGGAAGAAATCTTCAATATTTATTATTTTCATTCATGCGCCAAAAAATCTACGAATAAGTTCCGCCGCATGTCCTTACCATCGAATGCACAAATTCAAGTATATATATATATATAATATTAGTGCACGTCACATGAATAATATTATGCGTCATGAAAAATCTCTCAAAATCTTCTTCTGGGACCTTGTTTATCAACGAGTTTAGACAATGGTTTTTTTCATGCACTAACAATAGTAGCAGTATGAAAATATCAAACACAGCAATAGTATGAAAATTCAATTGGCTATCTCAAATTTATAGTGTGAGAGATAGAATTTGATTCTATAATCATACAACTATATTTTTTCTGGTTGTACGGCTCACAATAGTATTTGAATATATTCCATATGCAACTATATTAACTTATCTATACCTAAATTTTTAGGTTGAATTCAATTCATCCAAACGGAGCCATTAATCCACCTACTCTATCTTAATCTCATCCCTTTCACATTTGGGCGTCCAGGCTTCGAGCTTCGTAGCCGCTGTCCTGCTACCTTGAGTGACGACGCCCGCACCAGTATTGTGCTCCTTTTAGTTATTGAGTTGTCTAGAATAAATAAATTTTAGAGTTATCTGAAAGATGAGAAATACCAAAAAGCAACCAGACAACTACATAGCTGACCATATTCAAAGTAATATTTTAGATACCCAACATTTAAGCTATAAAGAATACTGCAAAATGTAAATCATAAAAAATTGTGCCTGCGAGTTTTATCAAAGTTTCTTTCTTCCTTTTCATATACTTCCCCTAACAAAAAAATAGTGCTATATACACTCCCTAAAATTGCAGATACACCATTGCAAAAATATGGAGCTTATAGAACTATCGGTTGTTGTGTTCCTCAACAGTAAAGTATATCATATTCCAGTCCATAGGTCAAGCTCCATGTATATTTATTCATTTTAACTTCTACTCAAGGTAATTTTAGGAACAAAACTAACCTAAGAGAATCGAGTGGAAATATGGTCTAGGATCTCATGCTAAGTACTGAACTCAACCAAAATGACATACCTTTAGGCTGTAGCCGGGGTGCTATACTACGATCCGTGGTATCAAGTAATGGCTGCTGTTATTCACCTTCAATATATACCTGCACATGACTATATTCATTGGCCGACAATGGGGTGAAAACTGAGGCATGAATCAAACGCTTTGAAACACAAGGAGTTCAGTTAACAGGTTGCATTGGGTTAGGTTCAGTAACAGGAGCCATACCTCTCTAAGCCGCCATCGGCCGATCATGCCTGTTTTGAATTCCGATGATTGTTGATACGTTTGAGGCTCGACCAGTGGTGGATCCTAGAAACAAACACACAGAGATTCAGTTGGTCGGTACATCAACTTTCTGATGGTGGATCCTACATTTGTATGGGGTTGGCTACAAATTGCAGAATAGCTTTAGCCATCTAGTTGTTGGAGTTGTTCCAAATTCACTCCAGGATATAGGCCGGGCTTCTGACGGAGCGGAGCGGAGGCCCGTCGCCGGAGGCTTGGGCCATCTAAACCACGGGCACCCCCCGACCACAGGGGCGAGACCTGATAGTGAGATTGTTGCTGGCTGGTGCCCGTGGTTTTTCCCCTTCACATCGAAGGGGTTTTCCACGTTAAATCGTGTGTCTCCTCTGTGGCTTGATTCTTTACTTCATATTCCTATACGTCGTCCATAACACTAGCATCAATAAACTGAATGCCTCAATGGGTGCGCATGGTAGGTGGTGCTACATACCTGTGAGAGATCATTAGTCTGTTTTGCAGCAGCGCCATGGCCATCCATTTTTTGCCTGGTGTACCAGCCAGCCAGCTGGTAGAAGCCGTAGTACCTATTTGCATCCTGGTCCACAGCCATTGCAGGGATCAGGGTTTACCTGTTAACAAGGATTAGGGCTGCCGTTGTCTGAGGCTGGATGCAACAAGACTGGGAAATAGGGATAGGGAACTATGCCACAAAGTCTTCTGTCAAATTCTGAAATATTCACAACAATGTCGTCTTGTGCATTTTGTCAAGCACATTATAGACACATCAGTTGTGCTCTATTATAATAGCTAGTGTTGAACCTGCTGCAACAACAGAGTTGCTGAGTTCTATGCCTTGGATAATTTGCTGATGTGCCAGCTGCTGAGGCACCAGATGTCGTAGTTGTGCTGATCGCCAGGTGCATGTCTCTGCATGATGAAACTCTACCTGCCCATACATTCTTCGTGCTCTGTCCTCGCTCGACAGTCACCAACATAGGTCTGCAATCTCACCATCCGTGAGTTAAAAATAAGATGAATTCTACAATACTCAGCCACGAACCCAAAAAAATATGTCCAGATAAGCAACATCTAAAGTATCAATGGGAAACCAGGAGGCATTTGGAGCTTGTCATTTGGGGAACCATGCAGAGCAGCCCCGTTGTCATCTATTCAACGAGCTATCTAATATGAAAAGAGCCGTAAACAAGCTATCTGATCTGAAAAGACAAAATAACCATAGAGAACTTAGCTACAATAATCTGAACCTGGATAATGAAATTATGGGGAGAGTATTGGAACACCAAATATGACAATGAATCTGGATCAGGAAATAAACCAGCCATGGCAACTCAGGATAAGTAGTGCCATGCTCCCTAAGCAGCATTATCATTGAAGCAATAGTGCTCAACCAAAAAAAATATCTAGCCAAAATCTGCAGTGCAATGACGACCTCCTACAAAAATCGAATGAATTAACTAATTACTTGCAAGGTTCACCTACCTTGAGACAATGGTCAATCAACCAGCAGACATAGGAGCAGAAATCAATTAACTAATTACTTGCAAAATTAGAAAATGGCAGGATAGGAAAACTCGACAACTGCAAGTTCAGATTCAACACTTCATCTGCCTCCTCCCACACTGCACACAAGGTTTCCATGAATGACTCCATCATTGCTTCATCAATCTAACAATCAGACAACAGAAATAGCCCACAATCAAAATTGTTATATATTTGCAATTAACAGTAATGTCGAAAATGTCGTTATATTAGTGTTTTCCAGAAATGCAGATGCATATATTTTTTCTGAGAATGCATCCATGTTGAACAAACAAATAAGCTATCTGTCAAACGTACTACATACCAGCCGAACGCTTAAAACAGCGACGTATTGCAAAGTCGTCTCCCATTCTGTAGGCAGTGACAAACAGTTAGTTAAAGAAAATCAATATTCTAATTGAGCTGCAGTAGACATATTTCTTCTAGCCAGAATCCAGCGACAAGTATCCACAGGTGCTTGGATTTAAGCAAGGGCGTTGCACGCACAGAAAAAAAAAAGTAAAAACACACCTGGTGAAGGCAGTGATGAGGCGATAGACGGCGACTTGGGTCGGTGGCCTGCCCTTGCTGGGTTCCTGCAGCCGCTCCTCACCAACCGTCAGGAGGGAGTTGTGGTGTCCTGGCAGTGGCGATGCCCGTCGAGGTGAGCGCGGGTCAGGGTGGCGGCGGGGGTGCTACCGCTGCTTGCAGGGCGCCGGATCGAGCGAGCTGTTGACCGTACTCGGCGGCGGGCCTTCCCGGACTCGTCGACCCTAGGCGCGGGCTGCGGCGGTCTTCCCAGACTCGTCGACGCCAAGCGCGGGCTGCCGGGCTGCGGCGGCGGGACGAGCTGCGGTGACCGATTGGGGGCGGGGGAGATCGTGGGATGCGGGAGAGCGAGGGAGCGCCAGTTTTCTGTGTTGGAGAGCGAGGGTGTGCCGGTTAAAGACGGGGAGGACGACGACGACTGGGTGGCCGGGGCAGATCGTGGCACGCGGGAGAGCGAGGGAGCGCCGGTTATTTTTTTGGTGGTGCGGGGGAGCGGGCGACGGTTTTCGCAGCCGGGTGAAAGTTTTCTTTCCGTATGTTCTAGTGGTAGAGATTTTTTGTCTTCCAAAATATAAATATTCTTGATATTATATTACTAATATAAAAAGAATAGCTCGAAAATTCTGCTTTTATGCAGTTTTGAACAATTGTCTGGTTTTAAATTTATAACTTTTATAAAAGCCAAGTCTTCTGCTTTGGTCAAGCAATGCAAGAGACCGTGAGCCACTATATTCACATTAATTATCTGGATGCAAAATAGACTCTTATCCTTTTTTGCTATTTAAGTATTCCGATGCACAACAACAAAGATTGGAACACTATATATGACAGAGTTGAGAAGAGGTTAGGCGCTTAGAAGGGAAATTTTTTTGTGAGCAAAAGGTTGGCTAGTTCTAATAAATTAACACATATACTTTTAACCAGCCAAACACTCAAAAGGTCAACTGATTAAGGTGGAGATCAAGAGAAAATCACTTCTGCATATGAACTAGAAGCTAGGAGCTAGAAAAACATGATCTACCATATGGTCTTAATTTGTTACTGGTGGGGAGCAATACATAATCAAATCTCATCAGCATCCACCCTGCATGCTCCCTACTAGAAATCCAATAAAATCACTCCATCGAAGAATGAAAGAGCAGCGTTGAAGAATCACAAAGCAGAGCTCGAGCTCTTCCAAACAGGCTTTATTGGGCACATAAATATTAACACTAAAATCAATATATTTAGTCATTAGTCATGTATATGGATAACGTATACAAACTTTCGCATATAGTACTACATTATCGTTGGATGCAGATAAGTATACATTCATTTTGTTTTCTAAATACAGTTGTGGAATCAGCCAATCCCTCTTTTTTACAGTAATAAAGACCTTTTATTATAGTAGTGCAATGTGTGAGAGCAAATCTGGTTACTTGGGTGATGCGAAAACCCGACAGGACGACATATGAGCTGGTCACGCATACGTGGCCACTCAACTCAACAATGAGATCAGCAATGTTGTCTACTCCCTCCGTCCTAAATTATAAGACGTTCCAAAAATCTTGGAGAGTCAAACTATCTCAACTTTGATCAAAATTATATATCAATATAATAACATTTATTATGTCAACTAAGTATTATTAGATTCGTTATCAATTATATTTTCATAACATATCTATTTAATACCATAAATCTTTATAGTTTACTATATAATTATTGATCAAACTTGAGATGTTTTGATTCTCCAAGATTATTAGAACGTCTTATAATTTGGGACGGAGGGAGTACCATTTTTGCATTTGTGTTACAATTTTCACGGGCGTAAGGCGACCATTTGTAACTTAATTTCCTTTTCGTGCACCGCACCGCGCGGCGCCGCGCCGCGCTGCAATCTCACTGGTAGTAGCTTTGCTAGTAGAATTTGTGCAGCGATGAACCGCCGCCGTTGCCCTGCGGCAGCGGCGCTCTGGACGATCTGAGGATCCGGAAGATGGCCCGCTGATGCAGATGCAGCGCTAGGCGATAGGTGTCGCCAAAGATCTCCGGCACGAAGGCCGCGGCCCACCACTGGAGCTGGTGCACCAGGTTGGGCACGCACAGCGGGCCGTGCCCGATCCAGCGCACCGCCGCGCGGGCGCAAGCATCTGGGCCCACCACGAACAGCGGGAAGAGAGTATTCTTGGCCGCGCTGGAGACCATGTTCGTCTCGACGTACAATGGGACCTGCACGTTTAGTTTAGGTAGTACTTAAACATCGGGTTCAGTTTCATGCATGGCCGGCGGCGGCGTCGCAATTAAGCTTTGTCATTGATCCTCACCTGACATTGAACATCGATTCCTTTACTTTTGTACTCCACGTAAAGGTTTTTCGAGAACACAGCAACGTACCTGCGGAGAAAAATTGAAAAGCCGCACAAACAGTGGATAAAGAATCACTATAGCACTGCTACAAACTTATGTTCGTTGCGCTGAAATTTGAGAAAAGATAGTACTAAAACTTAAAAGGGAGTACATGTTTACACTTTGCAATACAAGCTAGTAAAAAAAGGTACCGTTTGGTAGCGGCGTAGACGGAGTAGAGTGGGAAGGAGGGCACGGCCAGCGCGGACCCGGAGCCGATGTTGACGACGGCGCCTCTCCTCCGCTGAACCATGCCCGGCAGCACGGCCGCGGTGACCTCCGTGAGCGCCTGCAGGTTCACCCGCACCATCCTCATCAGCGCCTCCACCTCCACCTCGTGCAGGTACAGCGCGCCCGGCTTGTTCACGCCGGCGTTGTTCACCAGCACCCCGACGTCCAGCCCGTCGATGGCTTCCCGGAGACGGCGCATCGCCTCGTCTCCCTGGGCCGTTGACACCAGGGAGAGGTCGAACACCACGGTCCTGGTCTGCACGCCGTGGCACCTCGCGATTTTGGCGGACACGTCCTGGAGCTTGGCGGGGTCCCGGCCGACGAGGACGAGGTTCAGCCCCGCGCGCGCCAGCTCCATGGCCATGGAAAACCCGAGGCCTGAAGTCGGACCGGTGATGACGGCCCACGAGCCGTAGCGACGGCGGAGATCCTTTGGCTTTCTCAGGCAGAGTGCAAGGTAGCTGAGGAGGCGGAGGCACTCGCCTGCGACATACAGGGCTCCGATGGTGGCCAAGAACAACCACATCCACGTAGGCATCTATTCTATTCTAGCCGTAAGCCGTCCTTTTTCTTTGTGAGTATTACTCTGCCAACTTTCCACCGCGTTTACTCTGAAACAAGTGTTTGGACGAAATCTGATTCTTATAATAGCTGTCTTCGCCACTCGTCACAAGCATTTAACTATATTGAATCCAAATTGTCTAATCAGTACAGGTTGATCGCGGATGGGGGTTTTTAGTGAGGATCATAAAAGTTCATAAAAGTCTGTACTTTATTCGCACTATTCATTTTATCAGCCCGACTTATCAGTTATGGTATAATGTCCTTATCTCACAACAAAACAGATAAAAACAATATTAGCCCGGCTTATCACTCATAGAAACGATCAGCCAAACAGACTGTATATAGTTGGAGACTATATGGTGTGCCTGACGAACTGTATATGATGTCATTCCTGGGCACTATACTCCATCAGTCCGACAGTAATAATTCTACTCCTAAAGTTGTTCAATGCCATATTAGTTTAAATTTGATAACTACATAGACAAAATTAAATCAACATACATGACTGCAAATAATATAAATACACGTACTATGAACAATAAATTTGATGATCTATCTAATAACACACTTCAATATAGGTTTATTCAAACTTAAGATGGTTATTTTGATTTTGGACAACTCTATAATTAATTAAATTTAGGACCGGATGAGTAGCTTGTAGCTTATATAAGAAATATGTTATGTAAGATTTGTTTTCAATGAGAAAACTAGGGATGGAAATGATCGACCCAACCCAATATTAAGGACATGGCCGCAACCTCAAGGAAAACATTACGGTCAATTGTCAACCCATTTTACTTAAAGGTTATAACCTCTCTGACCTAGTGAGTACTATGGATCGGTCTAAATATTTTTCTACTATCATAGTCATGAATACTATATATGCTTCTAGAAAAGATGATGAAAAACTAAAAATTTTCATGTTAACACATTATGTTTTTTAGCAATGCAACAAACTAAATAAGTTTGCAAGTGAACTATGATTTTTTACTTTACCTATTTTCACTTTCAAAATAAGATATTCCCCCATCTACTTCAAGTATAGATGTGACGCAAGTTATGACCAACCATGCTTATTTGGAAAAATAAATAACACCAATACATTTTGAAAAAATGTTAGGACGTTTTAATCGATCTATCTTACCCAATACGTGCTAACCCTATCGGCCAATTTTAGACTTTGAGGGCGACCTATATGGATCGACGCAGCCCATTTCCATCCCTAGAGAAAAATATCACTACTATAAAAGTGTCTATCACTACCGGCTACATCACTGTAAGTTATTTTAAAACACGCAGTGATAGTCTATCATTATAGGTTATAACAAAACCGATCGCGATAATTAATTAGTACTGGTAGTTACATCAAAACTCGAAATGCTAATATCACTATGGGGTTTTAATACCACCTACAGTAATACAAGGCATAAACTCAAGAACAAAGTCAAAACGGTCTTAAGTCATGTTCTTATGTACGCTCAGCCGAAGTAGTTCAAATAGTCTCTTCATATATCCCTCCCCTTCTATTTCCCATAGATTTGTTCTCTCCACCACCACCCCTGCCCACCACTTTATCCTCCACTCTCTCATCCGATTCATTCTCAGCTCACACTGACAACCACCTGAGGTTTAATTTGAAAAGTCAAATCCCTTCGGGATCCCGGACTTTTCCCGGGGTAGGAGATCCATGGGGATATCATTTTAGTTCATATGTTTGTTGTTAGTGGGGGGTTTTCCTTTCCTTGGGTTTTGCTCCCCCTTGCTTCCAAATTAAGCCTAAGGGGTGAGGAGAGGCGGCGGTGGCGGCGGACCCCAATGGGTGAGCAGCAATGGTGGCTCAAAGGGGCAAGCAATGGTTGCAGCGCCCTAGGGGTGAGTAGTGACAACGGTGGTAGCAGCCAAGGGGCAAGGTCTTGACGGATGCATATGGGACATTATTTAGTTTTTATTGTTTAAAATTTGGATATTTATTTTTAACCATTTAAACTTTATCATGCAACCATTGTATCGATGGTGCACACATTAAGTACTACTCCTTATGTTCCAAATTGTAAGTCTGGCTTTTTAATAGACAATATTTATTACAAATTTAGACTTTTATAGGGCATCAGTGATTCACTTCTACATAAAATCTTTTACATAGTGTTTCACTTTAGCCCGCCTCAGTTATTCATGGCAAGGCAGCCTGCCCAGCAACCGCCTTGGTCCAATGTAATATAACCGCCTCATTAATAGGCATTAATCGAGGCGAGTATTATAACGTAACTATCTAATATAAAATAACTTCTTCAATTAAGCCTATTAATCGAGGCAGGCATTATAACGCAACCGCCTCGGTTAATATATTAACCGAAGCGATCACTACCAAACAACTGCTTCGGCAAACAAATTATAAACTACATTCAGACCCCATGGTGCGGGCACATAGGAACTGGAGTAGGAGTGAGAGTGGGTCCCATGTATCGGTCACAGTGAGAAAGCGGAAATGTGTTGCATGCTAGGGTGATCCGTGTGCTCCACATTTATGATCCAGAAGCGGGGCTAGTGGCCACTCGTGGCTCGACAACGTGTGTAAACTTTTGTCCCTCTCTCTCGTCTCTCTCTCATCCATCCCTCTATCGTCTTTCTCTTTGGTATCTCTCTTTCGTGTCTCTCTTTGGCCTTCTAGGAGGGAAGGCGGCTGGCAGGGAGGAGGTGCATGGGAAGGAGAAGGCGCACGGGCCATCCCGTTCCGGTAGCGACACGTGGTGAATCATCGCATCAACAACGGCGCCCCCTCCCTCTTCGGTGTAGAGGCATCAAAGGCGGCTTGCGGGGAGGAGGAGGCGCACGGGCCATCCCCCTCTGGTGGGGGTGAGAATCTAGTGATCACTAAGCGGACCGGACTATCGGTGGCTGTAGCAGCATGGATCCTTCAATGGACAACAACAGTGGTGGGCTTTTTTATTTCGTGAAATTATTACCAGGTTGGGCATTATAACATATCAACCTCCATTAATAGAATTAGCCAAGTAAGTTGCCTTATGCAAACTGACTCGGTTAATCTATTAACCGACGCGGTTAGCGCAACCGCCTCGATTAAGGCAACGATTAATTGTGGCCTTTCATCTGAGGTGGTTGCAAAAACAACGTCAGTTAACCTTTTTCCCACCACGGTTAAGATTCCTATATTAGTGATTGGCATTTTGAGGTTTGCAAAAGGGATAAATTAGTGGTGGGGTGTACTCATCCATGTGTGGCTAGTGCTAGGACTCAATTGGGCTTACAAACACATTTAGAGGTATTATTATGCTATGTAACCTTGGGTTTGGAAGGTCATTATCTAAGCTTGAGTCATGCATGGTGAGGATCGGAGGACCATGATCAAGCTGGATTTGGTGATCTAGAAAAAAGGAGAAAAGAGAAAAAAGGGTCTTACCTAAGAGAACTATAGCGCCATGGGCTTCCTCAAGGACAAGCTCACCTCTCATGGAGTCCCCATATCCATGAGAAAGAGAGGTCCACTAGATAATTGGCTTAATTTGTTGGAGAGGCTACTTGAGACTTGATGGAATCCTTCATGCAAACCAAGGATGATGAGGCACACTCCAACAACTTTCATTTGGCCGGTTGGGGTCCTATTTATAAGCCCCAAGTCCAAACAAATTGTTACCCCTCATTGCGATAAAAATGTGAGCTTCGGACCAAGCTCCATTGTAACACCCAGAAATTTGAATAGGTATGACATCCGGACCTAGACTATGGGGGCTACAGACCATGCACCACGGGTCCTATTGTCCATGTTTCCAAATTTGACCAATACTATGTTCTAATGGCACTTTTCCCTGCTCTAGCCCGAGCTTCTCCTTCGGACTAATGCGCATCTCGGCCCTATGCTATCCAAAAACTACATCGAGAGGTATTTTTTCTCTATACTCTATCCTTAGCCGACTTTGGGACCATCCAATCAGAGTCCTAATTGCTCAACAATGCACCTCCAAACCTATAGGATATAGTCCTATGCTCCAACCGACTAAGTCCTGAATGTGAATCACAAGCTCATATTTTGAATATAACTTAGCTCTAAACTCTAATTTTGATGATCTTGGACTTTTAGAAAAGTAATGAAAAGCTCTACAACTCTGAATTGGTGTCATATCATTTTGAGGTGACACAAGATCATGATATAACTCCAGGCTGAGTCCTAATCTTGAGTCCTGAGCTCGTATTTTGGACATAATTTTTAGCTCCAAACTCTAATTTTGATGATCTTGGACTTTTCAGAAAGCTAATGAAATGCTATACAACTATGAACTTGTGTCATATTAATTTGAGCTGATAAAAAATCATGAGACAGTTCCAATTCACTCACATCTTTGTCATAACCTTGATGATTTAAATTTTGTTCATGTCTTGGTCCAGGCTTCTTGATCTTTGCGTCTTGCACTCCTAGCTTCACTTCTAGATTCATCACCATCCTCTAGTGTCTTCATTTGAGTATTGATCAATTCTTCATGTTCCACTCTCAGTCTAAGTCCTCTATGCAACCTTTTGGACTACAAAACATACACTTGCAAGCACATTAGTACAACTTGGTCATTTTGTTCATCAAACACCAAAATACAAGCTAAATGGGCCAATCATCCATTACCCTTACAATCTCACTTTTAGGTGATTGGTGAAAGCACGGCCAAAGAAAGCAAATAATAATAGTTAGCAAATGAAAAACCTATCTACTTGCTAGGATGTAATGTGCAAAGGCAAGTTTATATGATGTTGTTGACACTTGTTAACATCACTACCAAGTTTGTAGTCCCCGACAATGGTGCCATAAATGATTGTTGGTATTTATTAACACACAAAAAAAAGATCTGCATGTGCACAAATATCAATGTAGCACTTCACTAGAAGTAGTTTAGGTCGTCGAACTCTAGGAAACGTGTGAGATTAACTATAGTCGAACTTAACTAGTTATATCAACAAGGCTAAGGATAAGAGGAGTGTAGAGAAGATTATTAAGGTTCTCTCCTTATCCAGGCAAGCTATGTCTTCTAGTGTTCAACTAGGGACATTACATTAGGAAGAACATAACAAATTGTGTTATTCTGAGCAACCAGGTCCTACTTGACCTACAGATGGGAGGTGGGTTATAGAGGACTCAATGAGGCTATCACCCGCACAATCTACCACTGAGTTGGAATGCAGGGTGCATCCATGAGCACCTTAGTCTAAGCACCACACTAACACTGATGATTACTACTTTACTCTTGCTAGGAAAAGAATAAAGCACTTAAAAGAGTCACGATCCTGATGAGCAATATAAGCATAAAACTTACTTGAATAAGAAATCAATTACCAAATATATCTCAAAAGTAAGCTCAGATGGAACTTGGATCTACCAAGGTACAAGTTGTAGAGAGAGCATTTACAAGCCAACACTTACTCCAAACTGTTACCTCATTCGGTATCTCACTATTTCTATATTTACAAGGGATAGATCCTCATGTGGAGGACTATTATTCTCTTGATTGTTATCTTGATCTCAAAGGAGATAGAAGGAACAAGATGCCCTCTACAGGGGGTTGGGGCTCCTTTTATAGGGGTTACTTGGTAGCCATGCAAGCTTATTAATCCTTGGCAGTAGCAAATCTAGAGCCTCACATCAAAGCGACCTTGAGCAAAGGAGGAAATGAAAACCCTAAGGCACAAGGGAAATTGACATTGAAGCTGATGCAGTTTGGTTGACCTAGCAAGTCGGACTACCTAGGGGTGGTGCTAACCGGTCTCCCCCTATGCCAAGTGGGCCTCTATCTACGATGGCGGGTCCTTGACTCCATTTTATGTTGATAATTATAGGGGTTCTATGGTAATTTCATTGATGACATCAGTTTGCTTGTTTGGAGTGTATGATGGTGGTCCCAAGATCTATTTTCTAGATAAATCCTTCTACAAAATATAAATCATCAAAGCTCATGGGATTCATTAGTTTAAACATCTAAACTTATGTTGATGATTCGTTTTAAGCATATATGCACTTTATATTATTGGTTTATGATTGACATTAACTACTGTCAACAAATGCTAAAAGATACCAAATGTAAGATGCTTTTACAACTTATCTTGCCCTTGTCAATGTCCCCTTGTGGTATTATGGATTAAGCTTCACCTAATTTCATAATCCACTTTCCTCCCCTTTCTTACACCATTCTCAAATGAGGTTCTCCCCCTTTCATCATACCATAACCAAAGACCCTTGTAGGATTGATACCAATTGAATGTTTGCACTTGTGTCATAATATCTTGCATTAAGGTGAATTTCTTTTTCATCACTCGCACTTTGTTTCTTGAGATTCTTTAGGGGGTTTATCCTATCTCTAGTGACTCTCCAAACATCTAGATCAACTGCTTCTAGGTTGCAAGCATTATCAAAAGAGTTATGCAACCTAGTTTCTAAACTATCAACAATCCTATCAACTAAGCTAGGAAAGGTAAAACAAAAAAAACAGTGGAAGTTATGTAAATGCGGAAGGTAAGAGTGAGGTAGAGATGCAAACTCCCATCGACGACTTCGATATTTTTACCGAGGTGTCATGAAGCGCTCAAGCTTTCCCTAGTCCTCGTTAAAGCCCCTTACAAGGGCCAAGCTCCTAGTCAGGTAACTCTATGGATGGCCTTAGTCCTTCCCTATGCGCAAGTGATTCTCCGATGTGCTGTTGACAGTCATTATAGTCTATCATAACCCATCGATCTAAACTGAGAAAAGGCTAAAAAGGATAACCAAATTAGAGTATAGGGTTTAAACTGATCCTATGTCGACCAATCACCATGTTCGTCAACAAGAAATGAACCCTTTATGATCCTATGCATAAATGTTGACATTTCTTAACGACATGACCAAGAACATAGTTCTTAGCAATGGCGCCAAAAATGCATGGTATGTAATTAACTTGCCTTTATCAACTAGCCACTAATCTTTTACCTTATACTCCTAAGCATGGAACTAGGTTGTCATCCCTAATTATAGAGCTAGGAATATTTTATGGTCCTTATGAAATATTATATTTTATGTATGACTAGGCAGAAATAACTAATGATGGTTATGAAATTACAAAGAACAAATGATTCTGCAAGCGGACAGATTAATATACCATTGTAGCATTTTACCTAGAGTGTTATCAGGTTGTCATTTATATTCTACCACTAGGAAAGTTTAGTAAAACTGATAATATATAGTATTGATAACATGCATATGAAATAAATGAAGGGATTTAACCATCAATGATCTCTACTCTTAAACATGGGTAAGTCACATGATAAATATATATGATAAGGGTAAATAGATCAATCATCATCATAATAATAATACGGGTAAAGTTTCTAGAGCATTCTAGTCACAACACAAGCATCATCCAATACAAGTAATAAAGAAATAACTCCTAACTATTCTAGTTACCGTCAAAGCTACGCTAGTTAGTGCAAGTACATCTAGTAATCATTGTTAAGTAATACTACCAATGTTTCCAACCACAATGGGGCCATGAACAAGATGTGTTGAGTTCAGAAACCTTAGATATAACATGATATCCTCAACTTGACAATTCCTCCCTACCAAACCACTGCACAGGGGGAGGCCTACAAAGGACTCAATGGAACTATCATGTCCATGATCTACCCCACGACCTGGTAAAGATGGGGGCATCCGCAGATAAGCATTGTATCTAGGCACCACGCCTACATACTGTCTACAACCCACCGTATGATCAAATAGACGAGCGCTATACGAACATGTGCATGAACTCAATAGCAAACTAACTATACTAGATATATTAACGTAGTGAATGAACAAAGTAAATAAGAACATATTAACGAAGAATAGTGTTGCCTATAAATATCATACAACTGCAGATAAATACTAAAAGAGAATAAGAGAATAAGAACTGTACCAGACTCCAATCTCTTGACAACATCGGGAGTCCAAGATCGATTGACATATCATGACTTCCTCTACTCTCGATCTAACTAATTTATGTTATGAACTAGAAAAACTCTAGATGAACTAGGGTTTATAGCTCTGGATGACTAGATCTCCTATGACTTAAACAGAATGGATCTCCAAATGAACTAAAATGAGATGCCTGGGGGGCGGGGGGGGGGGGGGGGTCTGCCCTCTATTTATAGCCCGTTGGGGTGCACGATAGCTGTTGGATCAAACCGACTTAGTGTAGGGCTGAGATGACTCCTCATAGGCGGTGGAGGAAGCTTCTAGAAGACGACGTCCAGTGGGCCTAGGGGGGTGCTGCCCAACCCCACCCTATGTCGGTCGACCCCACATGTTGGGGTCTCGGGCCCCGTTTCGCTCTGGTGTCTGCGAGATCCTCCGTGAGTTGATTGGCAACTATATGTCTGCAGGATTTATTCGATATCTATTCTGATTTGATTCCCTTTATTGCTCTTTTCTGAAATAGTCCCTGGAAAATAATGGAATGCCAAAACTCGTGTAAATTGTTAAATAAAACCCTATACTTCTCTATTTTATATATGATTGATCCATATATCATATTTATAATTGTATTAAAAGTTGACGCTAACGACCATCAACAATAAACAAAATGATAACTCTAACTACACCAATCATATAATCAAAGTAAACTAAGAATAAGTTAACTAAGAGCATGATAGATATAAAGAATAATGCCATACCAAATGTATGAACAATAAAGGATACAAGGCTATAGCAAGCCAAACTCTGGATAGGATTACGAATCCAAGTGGGAAGCAAGCAACATATATGTGGAAGTTTTCCTATTCTATATATGGCTCTTGGGGGATTCAAGCTTTTGTCATACATGAACTCATCATGCAACATTTTTATGTATTCAAAAGTAAATCTCCAAAACTTTATTGCTACTTGGAACAAGATAAATAGCAGCTCAGATCTTCTCATATCATATCCATCAACTACCTAGGCTTAATCTATCATATTCTACCCATGAGTTTCAAGTTTACAGTAAATCTTTATATCAAAATAGCTTTATCCAAAACTTGGGAGAATTCAAGGCTGAAAACTAGGTACTTGAAAGGAATTATAATAGAGCGATTATTTAACATTTGCATTTTCATAGATTATTCAGAGTCTCTTTTATTTGTTAGCTCATAAAAGGAAATTAGAGCAAATTATGTACACACACTTTTTATTTTGTTTATTTATATTTTTTAATCATTATATTATGATAACTATTTATTTGGCTTTTAATTTTGCATATTTTTTATGTAAAGAAAACTAATAAGTAATAAAAGAAAGAAAAAGAAAGAAATACTTAGCTATATATATGAGGGTTCCTTCCCCCAAGTTGGTTATTGGCATGGTAGTCTAGTGAGGTGGCCATATGTCGAAGTGTTGGAACAGAGGCTCCATGTGTCGATGTTGTTTTTAGAGATTGGCCATCTTGTGTCCCATTGTTGCCTGCCATTGTGTGATTATGCAAAGTACCTTGCATGGCAGCTATTCTTTCTTCAATGGTCTTGAGTCGATTGGCGACGCAATGAAGGGTTATCTATTCGTCATGGTACCTACGGTTAGAGTAGGACATTTGCCCTCCCTGCGATGGGTGTTGTCCACCCGAGGTTGCTTCCTGATCATGCCAAGAAAATCTCCCACTACCATAATAGTATTAGGGATTTTTTGCTTGCCATTTGTTGACTTCAAGCTTCTTGCCATGAGCCGTTGAATGATCAAGTGTGGGTTTGCCCCAAACCGTATGCTTCTCTTGGCCACATTGGAACAATTATGTCTTTGGATCTTATAGTCATTTAATTGTTCTTACTCTTCACCTAAAAGGTTAGCAGCCAAGAATATCAAAAAGCTACTCTATCTAAGAACATGATCGCTATTCAATTTTTTTTATTAAAGTAAAAATCATAACCCTTTTTATTTAGCATGAGTCTCCATGTACTCACATTTTCTTTAAGAGTGAACCTTTATGTGCTCACTTTTTTTATTTATTGCCACCACAATGAATTTTCTTATGTGTTGTTATACAACATAAAATTATTCATATGGGGCTCTAATTCATTTAATAATACTTTAAAATTTATCTAGGATAAATTTATTAAACGAAGTTAAAACTCTTTATTATCTTTTCATATATATGCTATGCAGTAATTTTTTTTTATTTTTCAATGTAGTGCAAAAAAGTAAATATGCTAAAGGAAAACTTATTGCATCTAAGTTATATTATTATGCAGAAATATATATATCAAAAATATTGTATTCTATCTCCCATGGGTGGTAGCTGCAACCCCCGGAATCGGGTCAGACAGGTTTGGACAGTTTGCAGATTTTCTACTTTTGTTGCTGACATCAAACTGAAGTACGCTGAGCTGGACACAACCGGCACGTGAGTCTTACAGCGCCATTTCTCTCATCCGTGATACCGTGTGCTGGCCCCCCCTCTCTCTCTCGTCATGTAATCTTACGAATGCTCACAGAAGTGGTTCTTGCTTTGTGGTTTTCATTCCACCCACTTTGTTTTTGGGATAGTGGCCCACATTTCCTGGTCCTTTTAATAATAAATGAGTTTTTTTTGGGTATATGGTTTTGGATAAATGAATAAAATAGTATAATACTAGTGTTTGATAATAGATTAGATCACTTGTTGGCAAAGTTCATGACAGGTATGTGCCTATTTTTCGCGAAGTTGTTAAGGGAGATACAGTTTCAACAGCCATCAGAGTTTGCGCTCGAGCACTGCCCTGTGCGGTACTAAGGCACAGTTTAGATCGCTTTAAAATTTCAAAACTTTATAAAATTCTTTATCACATCGAATCTTTGGACGTATGTATGAAACATTAAACATAGATAAAAAAATAACTAATTATAAAGTTTATTTGTAATTTGTGAGACTACTCTTTTGAGTCTAGTTAGTTCATGGTCGAGAAATAATTACCAAATATAAATGAAATATTATAGTGCTTTATAACTGTAAATTTTTTTAATGTAAAAGTGACGTAAGTAGTACATCAAGCAGAGAGTCAAGCGAAAAAGTCCAGGACTCATGGATTCTGCAATGAACGTCGAAAAAAAAGATTCTGCAGTGAACAGGCTGCAGCCAATAAATAATGAAAAGGAACCATGTGTGTAAGCCATGTGAGAGGCGCTTTGTGTTTGCCAGTTCAGCCGTCTGAGCAGCTCTCTTCTCCTCACAGGCAAACGGTACGCGGGGTGTGAGTACGGTCCTCGAGCATCAACCAAGAATTGTGCACGGCATGCACACAGCATTGCCGGTTGAGGAGAGGTCCACATTCTAGACAGTGGTCCATTGAACTGAAATAGCCAGACATGGCCCGGCAGTGTATTATTTGCCAAAACGAGATTGGACAATCCGATCGTTCACGGCGCCATGTGTCAAAAATCCAAGGGATGCGTAGCTAACACCCCTGGGGCAACTACCCTCTATGTGTAGAAAATCCACACTAATATATATATATATATATATATATATATATATATATATATATATATCTCATAGAAAGGTAAATTGATAGTTATCCATATTTAATGCATTTTAGCATATCCATGTGCATATATATAGGATATGCTAAAATGCATTAAATATGGATAACTACTAATTTACCTTTCTATGAGGGTTCAGTGTTTTAAGTCCAACAAATTATCAAACTTCTCCTTAAATTATTATTCTTTGATCCTAGAGTAGTGGTGATTTAGATGATGATTCCTCCTTATTCCAAACCGTTTTAGATTTTTCAATTTGATTGTGATATGGCGGGTTCTTCCTTCTCAATTTGTTCTTCTTTGTTCTCTGGATGTCCATTCATTTAGTGCAATGTTTGCACAACGTCTTCTATTTGTATGGTTCCTCTTGACCTTTTTGTAAGTTGTAACCTTTGAAAGCACACCTTACTTTCCATCCCGCAAATTGGAAGTAGATTTTTCTAAATCCCATATAGATGATAGCATTTGTAGTGTTGAGAAATAGTTTTCCAAGGTTGAGAGGAATTTCTTGTTCTTCAGTGTCAAGTATCATGAAGTTAGCAAGAACATAAGTAAATTGAATCTTGACCAAAACGTATTTTGCTATACCTTCTAGGAAATGAATTGTTTGGTCCACCATATGTAATCGAGTGTGTGTAGTAAACAAAGGTTTAGAAAACAAGTAATTATATGTTACCTTGGACATGATGTTGACACTAGGTCCAAGATCGCAGATGGCATTATGGAAGACTTGTCCAATTGTGCATTCGATTGTTGGTAGACCTAGATCTCCCTTCTTGGTGTCGAATGCTAAAACAAAAAGGTGGTCATAGTTGGATTGATGTGTGTTGATCATTCCAAAAGATTCATTGTTTGGCTACATTGGTTGCATGGTCTTGAACGTCCATGCTCTTTGAAATAGCTTCTTCTTCTTGCCTTTAGCTTCTTTAATTAGGGGTTGTACTTGTCACGGAACCGCCCAACCTATAAGAGCACTAGTGTAATGATCTCCATTTCTGAAAACACTGTCACACTAGAGCCCATATAAGCCCGGTAGTCCTGGAAATCTCGAAGTATTCCAAACCACAAGAAGTAACAACCCGAGATCATACTCGATTCAGTAACCACACATCCACAGTGATAAGTTCGAAACGAAATAATATTACAACAGAGTTTAAAGGAGTGTTATTACAACGCCAAGTTCAAATCAAAGTAGCGGAAGTTCTTGTTTCACAAACACCCGTTGTAGCTGGAGGTTTATTCCTCAATCACACCCAAGTATGCCTGCCGGCACACTTATACGGGTCACCTTCACTATAGCTCGGGTAGCCCGCGGGTCTCCAGGTACAGGCATGAGTAGCGACCCACGGTAGCCAGGTAGCTCAAGCAGTGCCTGCCCTTGGTGCCAGGCCAGGACATTCAAGATACTTGCCCACGGTCTAGTATTCCGCTCGCGGTCTTCATGACCCAAGTAGGGGAGATTCCGGCCCGAACATACAGAGTTAGGCTTCGCGGTCAAAACGAGTTATTCGGCCAACTATGAAGAAGGCATGCGTTCAATCTCGGCAGATGTCCAACCACGATCCAGTGCCTAGCGACACAGGTGGAGAGAACCCGCTCACAAGACCTCCAAGTCAAGTGGCTCACAACACCTTGTCCGCCCGGTCTTGATTTATTACTTCCACATGGTTATTTTCTACGATAGCAAATATAGCCAACCGTGACCAGTACCATCTATCATTGTGGAGGATGGTAGACCACCCACGCTACCGGTCTAAGCAAGGCTAAGCATATGTTTCGATCCTGGGCCTACAAGGTTCTTTTTGTTGGACAAGGAAGATATAATGCAGCAAGGGTTTCATTTCAACTCCCACTAACTTAATGCACAAACAAGTGGTTGTATTGTGAGGAAAATACTTTTGAATAGAGTAAGAGAGGTGTATAATGCTCCGGGGCTTGCCTTTCACAAAAGTGGAGGGAAGGTGATTCGGGCACTCCAGAAGCTCAGGGCCCTGTTCTCCTTCTTTGGGAACTCTGGGAGCTTGAATCTCCGGTGGGACTCCTCCTTCCAACTCCCCGAACTCCAGCAGTGTCACTCCCTCCGACGATCCTGGATGCATGTATACATGTATGATGATCGAATATAGATATATGACAAGTCATATACTAGGAATGAGACATGTCTAATGCATATGAATGAGTGCTTATGATGAATGTATGATGAAACATATTACACTCGTTGACCGAGTAGGTGCAAATCTCTTCTTCATTAGAGAAGTTAACACTTACCCATCTTTAACAACCTTAGGTAGAGCTCTTCATCTGAGGTGAGCTCTCTAACACCTGCAACTAACCACATTTATATTTTAGGTTGCTTGCTTAACCCAAACACAAGACATACATTATTTAGAACATTCACAACATAGCATATAAACACTTAAAACAGCAGCTGAAAGAAAACTGTGTAGCGGAGGCTACACACAACCAAAAATGGCAAACTTAGACATTCTGGAAAGCTTATGAAATTTTCTACAAAACATTCCATACACTCTCCAGATAGATCCAACTTTAAATTAGCCTAACAGTCACTTCAAGCAAAGTTGTTTGGAAAGTAACAGGAAAACACAGATTTAAAGCTGAACTTGTAAAATGTACCCAGGTTAAACTAAACAGGTTATGGCTGTGAAAATTTAACTCCAGGTAGATGCACAAGTTATCTACAACAAAGTCAATTGTAGCTACTGCTGAAACCAAAACAATCTAGCCCAAACAATTCTAGAAAGAAAACATGTTCTAGTTGTTTAACAGATTTCAGTTGACAATTAGAATAGTTGTAAAGCTTTTAACCATCATTCCAAAAATCATGATAAAATTAGAAAATCAAGATTACATAATTAGCTACCACTTTGGTATTCACACCATCAACAGAAAACATATTTATAAAGGAGTTAAAATTATTACTTTGCTGGTGATTAGAGAACAAACACATTTTATACATTAATTACTTAAACAATTTGAAATGTGTGAAACAATAGATTTCATATTTTTCTTAGTTAACACTAAGTAAGTAACACATGTACAAAAATCATCAATCACAGGAAACACATATAACTCACTTAACAATTAAAACAAGATTGCATTTAGTTAAATAAGCATTTAAACAAAAGAGCTACAACATGCAATTAAATTAGAGGTTACTGATACTTTAACATTTTTCCTGGGAAGTGCACGCTGAGGTAAGCTCAACACAATAAGAAACACAATTTTATCACTTAACAAACTCTAGTTATGAATTAAACAAGTTAAATTAAACATATAGAGCTTGCTGCCTATTTTTAATAAAACAGCACATAAGAACAATAATAACAGGTCATTTTATATTTTTCGTGCGTATAGAAATTCATCACAAAGCTAAAAAAATTTATTTCACATTATTTACGTTTTTATGGAATTAGTTATGCATTTCCAAATTTAGCAAACAAAACAGGAACACACTTAGAGTCTATGACATGCGGGACCCACTGGTCAGTTTCTTCCCCACAAAGCTGATTGCACTGGAGGTGCTCGACCGACAGCCCTTTGCCGGCGGCGAGGTCTCCGGCCAAACCGACCCTACAGGCTTGTTCTCCTACGCAACCCGCATCGAACCATGTAGCTGGTTGTGTCCAAAGCTCACCGGAGCATGCTCGACGACGGCAATGGTGGCACGACGGTGCGGTGTGACCTACGCTGACCGGCGCAAGCTTCCACTGGCCAAGCTAGCGGCTGCTACACCTACACGGAACCCTAGCGGTCCGATCTAGCCCGGATTGGGGCCATGCGAACCCTCCGATGAGCTCGGCCACATGCACAGTAGCACGGTGGCGAGTTCACGGCGGCGCGACGCTTCTGTTCCGGTGGCGGCCATGCACGGATGCTTCAACCAACTCCGGCTATCTATCCACGAACTAACCAGCTAACCCTATCGTGACTTAGACGGATGCGAGCGTCGCTGAGAAGCCCAGCGTAAACCTCGCCGGTGTTGCGGGTGCCGAGCGCTCGCGCGCGGCGGAGATCCCATTCCGGCGAACCCTAATCCTAATCGCTTCAACCGACTCTACGGTGAGCATCTACGACCTCTAGGCTATGGCGTATGAGAGCTAGAAGAGAGGGAGAGCTCCTGGATGGGGCTGGCCACGGCGGCGCAAAGCTCAGTGGAGCTTAGGTTGACAAAGGCGCCCGTGGCGCTGCGTGGTCCCGCTCATCTGCGCGGTTTGAGCTGTAACCAGTCGGTGCAAACTGTGGAGCGGAGCAAGGCGAAGCGCTGGCTGCATTTTGGCAGCCAATGCGGCGGTGTGCTACGCGGTGGAGCTTGGCGACGACACGGAGCTTGGCAAAGGCGCTGCGTTCTTGCGCGAAGCAGAGAGGAGAGGGGGAGAGTGAGGAGAGTGTGCGGCGCGGTCGCGAGGTAGAGTGTGTGGGTGTCTAAGGCGCGGCCGGCTCGGGCCTCTCGCCGGTGTACGGTTGCCATGCGGCGCGCGATGCCTAGCACGGTCAGCCACCGACCGACGCGCTCGCTCTGCCTCTGCGTTTGAAAAAGCCATCAGGCCGACTGACAGCGTGTTTTGCAACGTGATTAACTCGCTAATCCTTGCATCTTAGCTTCAACCAATTGCACACTGTGGTAGAGCTATAGTTGAACTCCAACTTTGGTGCAACTTGTTTGAACTGAAATGGTTTGGATTTCAAACTATAAGCATTCAAACAGGGCAACTTTCAAACTGCACGACAGTTTAGACTAAGGCAAATTTGGATTCCAAAAACATCCCCTAATCCTGCCTTAATTGGCTAATTAGAGCATGTTAGGGTCCAAATCACCTCAAGGTGGTTAAACAAAGTTTGTTCATTATGAAAAACTCTACAACTTTGCTTAAGCTCACTTTGTCATGCAAGGTCATTAGCAAGGTTGATTAGTTAAGTCAAGGAAAAAGGTTCCTAGGGTCAACATAGAAGCTTAAACCCTAGAAAGCTTAATTTGACTTGATCATGAACATAAACATGGTTCCATTTTCATCCCTAAGTATTTCTAGGTGGTCATTAGTGATAAAAACATCAAGAACTTGGTTATACAAGCATAACTCACTCAAAGCTAGTTGTAAGTTAACACACATATACATGAAAAACAAAGTGATCACTAGGGTTTATCATTTCATGTGATGTCATGAATGCATAAGTGCAATGATGCTTGTGCTCATGCTCATGAAATGATATGCAAATGCAAGCTTAACACCTAGGGTGTTACAATACTTGTATCGAGATTGCAATTTGTGAGATTTAAAAGAGAATCTCTCCGATCCATCATTGATAGTAAAGTAGATTTTGGCAATAGTAGCATAGATGATGGCTTTAGAGGTACTTAGAAAAGGTCATACCAAAATAATGGGTGCCTTTGGATCATAGCCAGTATACAAAACTACAAAATCTATAGGCACATACAAGCATCCAACTTGTACATAGATATAATCTATGATCCGTTTTGCGCGGCAAATTGATTGGTACACAAGCTACACATGCATGGTTGGAGTTGAATTTTGTACGATTTCATCATATATTACCTTTGGTATAATATTTATGCTTGCATGAAGATTTCCAATAGCTTCCTTGAATTCATGGGGTCCAATCATGATGGAAATAACAGGACACCATGGATCTTATTTCTTGTCAGGTAGGGATTCATCTTGCAATCATCCAGTTGATGATTCTTTGTGAAATCCTGCATTGTATATCTCAATAAGTTTTGTAGTTTCTATTTCTTCTAATTGAACCAACATCTCACCTTTATCCATTGAAGGAACAACATCCACTAGCTAAGCTATTTGTGATTCTAACATTTTATTAGAGCTATGCGAGTTTCTAATGGCTCATGAGAAGCTACCCATTCTATTATTTATGCTTTCTAAGATTTTGTTGGTGGACACTAATTTTCTCGATAAACCTTCCATAATTTTATCTTGTCCACTGACTAGATCTTTCAAGAATGATTGATTGTTGGAATCGTTGTAATTATTACCTTGATAGTTTTCTTATCAATTAGGCCTTTGTTGTTGAACCCATCCTTAATTCTATTGAGGATGATAATTGTTGTTGTTGATGAAGTTCACATCCCTTGGATTTTAAGAAAGTTGTTCTCTCTGAATGTCCTAAGTTTCCACATTCTTCACATGTCATATAGGACTCATGAATGTGCATGACATCTTGCTTCTCATTGGCTTGGTCCTTGAGCCTCTTCATTAGATGGCCCATCTTGGCAAATAGTATGCCTACCTCTTTGATTGTATGCATACCTCCACCTCTTATGCGGGGTTGAAGACATTCTTTAGACCATCCTTGATTGGATGCCATCTTCTTAGCAAGAGATATTGCTTGTGGGATTGTGAGTGATAAGAATGCTCCTTCAGCAGTAGCATCCATATTTTCACGGGTGCCATTAGTCAACCCATGGTAGAGAGTATAAATGAGTAGTCAATTTTTCATCCCATGTTGAGGACATTTTGAAATGTGACCTTCAAAGCATTCACATGTCTTAGGGATAGATTCATCATGTTGTTGTTGAAAGCTTGAGGTTCTTCCACATAGAGCATTGGTCTTGCCTATAGGAAAGAACTTTGATAGGAAAGCATTGAATCACTTTGCCCATATGTTGATATTTCTTTATTAGCATAGAACCATTGTTTCGCCTTCCCTAAAAGTGAGAATGGAAGAGGCAAAGTAATATGGCATATCCTAGGTGACTCCTTTGATGGTGTAAATGTTGCAAATCTCCAAGATGTGTTGGAGATGAGCACTCTCATCTTCATGTGCCTTTCCGCAAAACTAGTTGTCTTGCACCATGTTGATGAGAGCTAGCCTGAGTTCAAACACTTTATCTCTGCTATTGATCATTAGTTTAGTGCGGTTGTCAGACGCACTTGGAGTTGAGAATTTACAGAGGGTCTTGTTAGCCATGATCTCAAAAACTATGTTGAGCAAACTTTATCTAGTTTTCTTCCCCTTGTGAAGCTACAACTTTCTTGAATTTTTTTTATCTTTAGTCCTTCTAATCAATGCTTTTGGATTTTCAACATAGTTTTTCTAGAAGTTCAAAACCATACATACATTACCATGCATAAGATATGAACAAACAAAACAAGGGTAAGCCTGTTAGAGCCATGGTGATTATATAAGTCAAAGTTTATCGATACTCTTTTGATAGAATAGCTACCTTTCTTGGCAATGGTGCCAGAAACGCTTGTTGACATTTCTATATGTCACCACCAAGGACCATAGTCCCTAGCAATGGCGCTAGAAATGATTATGGTATTAATGTGACTTAGAAAGATATGAAATTTTTGCAAGCGCATAGATATACCATTGTAGAACTTCATAGGAAGTATTCTAGGTATTGTTATTTATATTTTTACCACAAGGAAGGACTAGTAAAGAATATTGATTACTGTTTGAAGATGGTTCAATGAATCGAACACTTACACTAAATAGGGGTAAACCAAGTGATAGGATAATATATATGATGAATGCAACACTCAGATTACTCCATAAGATAGCAATAGCAAGTCTAAGTAGATACTAGAAAGATTAAGTCCTAATTTATTCTAGTCATAGGTCAAAGCATATATTGATGTGCATATAAACTTAATAATAGAAAATGATTAACTTTATATCAATGCATAAGGGACATTACTAAGGATGAGCAAGAATAGAGATTAACTACTTTAGACACTACTAGGTCCTACTTGTCCTACAGACAGGAGGTAGACTACAAAAAAACTCAATGAGGTTGCTAATATCATGATCTACCACATGATTCAGAATGTAGGGTGCATCTGTAGATAAACAACGTATAAGAACCATGTTTGCATAATATTGACCACTACCCCGTTCGTCAATAAGAATGAGTGCATTGTGATCCTATGCATAAACATAATTACAACTCTGACTGCACCAAACATATAATCAAAGTACACTATGAACAAGATAACTATAAAGAAGAATGTCATAGTAATGTATGAATAAAGGATACATGGCTATACATTTCCAAACTCTAGATAGGATCGGGAATCCAATAGAATGTTTGACTTTCTTGATCTAACTTAGCTAGCTATGCCTATGAATATTGGGGTAGGTGCTATGAGGTTTAATGATCTATGGACCTCTCTAGTTCTCTCTAGGTATTCAAAACTAATCCTAGTAGTTTTCCTTCTGGAGGAGGTATGGGGTCCTTTTATAGGGGACACTAGGCATTCTATGGGCCTATGAATCCATGCCAGCGCTTCATCTGAGCTTTTGATACCAATTGACCTTGATAGATGATTAGGATTGATCCTTAGAAGCGATGGAGCATGCACGTATGCACAAAGACTAACCCATGGACCTTCTGGGCCAACCAGCCCCATCTAGCCTCCTCTTAGCTTGATCTTTGATTATTTGTCTTCAATGGTGGATCAGGGGTCCTCTAAGTCAATTTGATTGCAAATCATCTTGATTTGGTTTGACTGATAGGTCCACTCTATCTGTTTCCTAAATAAATCCTCTTAAAAACATAGATTCACCAAAACTTATGGAATTTGTCAATTTAAACCCCTAGACCTATGTTAGTGATCCTATTCGTTCATTTATACAAGTTATGGTTTTATGATGAGTGTAAATAACCATCAACACTCACTAAACACTAGGCCTAACACATAGAGCAAGTGCAAAGCTATGGTCTAACTAACCTAAGCACTTCGCAAAGCACCTATGCTAATCATTGAATATCTCCTTTGCACACGCCCTATGATTGGCACACTTTAACAACCTTCATTTAGCTAGTTAGGGTTCTATTTATAAGCCTTAAGTCCAAACTAGTTGTTAGCCCTTCATTAGGCTAAAAATGTGAGCTTTTAATCATGCTCTAGTCCTGGACTATGGGGGCTCTAGACCATGCACTATGGGTCCTATTGTCCATGCGTTCAAATCCAATAGTTTCCACGCTCCAATAGCTCTTTTTCATGCTTTGGACTGTCCCATCGGACCAATGCACTGTCTAGAAACTACACCAAAAGATACTTTTGCTCTAGACTCTATCTTGAGCCTACCTTTAGACGATCCAACCAGAGTCTTGAGCGCTAATAAATGCACCTCCGAACCTAGAAGATATAGTCCTATGCTCTAACCGGACTTAGTTCTGAGCCTAATTCCTAAGCTTGTATTTTGGACATAAATTTTAGCGCCAAACTCCAATTTTAATAATCTTTATTTTTTGGAAAGGTAATGAAAATCTCAACAACTCTAAACTGGTGTCATACCAATTTGAGCTGATCCAAAATAATGAAACAACTCTAGATTGAGTATTTAGCCTGAGTCTTGAGCTCATATTTTGGACATAACTTTTAGCTCCAAACTTCGATTTTAATGGTCTTAGACTTTTTGAAAAGGTAATGAAAAGCTATACAACTCTGAGCTGGTTTCATATTAATTTGAGATGATTAAACTCATGAGAAAGTTCCATTTCATTCACATCTTTGTCTCAACTTTGGTGACTTCAATTTTGTTCATGTTTTGGTCCAAGCTTTTTAATCTTTGTGTCTTGGACTCCTAGATGGACTTCTAGATTGATCACACATCCTCTAGTATCTTCCTTTGAGTGTTGATCAATTCTTCATTTTCCACTCTTGGTCCAAGTCTGCTATGCAACCTATTGGACTACAAAACATACACTTATAAGCACATTAGTCTTCATCAAACACAAAAATCCAAACTAAGTGGGCCGATAGTCCATTTTTTTACAGTTAGTGAGGAAATTGGGCTATGGAAAACCTATAAATAAAAGGTTGCAAAAAACTCCAAAAGGGCTAGTGAGGACTAGTGAAGATGTTTAAGTAGGTAGGTAAGAACATGGTGATATCAAGTTTAGGGTTGAGAAGGTAGTAATATGTTTTATTAATGATGGATTTTTGGGTCATTATATTGTTTAAATTCATACACTATATTATGTAATTGTTTGAGTTCATACACACCTCATGAACAACTTTATAATTGCTGTTTACAATTTGATAAACATTGAATTCCACAAAAAGAACACCATGCCCAAATATGCTAATATAATAGATGAACATCTTTGATCAGGCAGGGTGTAGGAGCTCCCCCAAAGAATGTCCCTTTGCTCGTAGCACATTGAAAAAGGTTGGTATGCCAAGAAGCACCATGAAGGAGGAAGGCAGGAAGGGGCAGAGGGGAAGCCATTACAAGAAAATAACTTCAAAGATGATGATGCGGGAAATAGTATCGGTACACCATGACAACCATGCTGTCAACTACTCAAGCCACTACCAAATCATTGTTGCATTGCAATGGAACCACTAGAGGTCAAATCCCCTAGCTGGATCCACCATGATCCACTATATCTATGCTCCAAGGATGGCACCACCACCGCTGCCAGTAGAGATCATGCTGTCATGTAGGAGGATATTGTCATGCATTAGGGGTGGGGCATTCACACTAAGCCTGAGAGAGATGCCACCGTGGCTCCATGCCACATCTTCATGGTAGTAAGGTGCCATCACCTTTTGGGATAGGGCCACGGTGACAAGGAGGACTCTTTCTTCTGTTAGAAACCCTTCCACCTATCGCCTGAGGAAGCGAGAGGGCATCCAACCTTGAACAAATCCTGCCTAGGAGGAAGTTGATCCGCTAGTTACTAGAGTATATCCTCATCTACTGGTGCTATGGGACTATTATTGTTAGATTTATATGGTCTAATTTCTATAAGATCATATGTATAAACTCTAACAAATCTAAAAAAAACTAACAAATCTCAAAGGCCCAATATATGTGTTCTATAATGGGTTTTAATGTTTAAGCCTATGAGCATAGATCGAACTGGATGAAGTATCAATTAGTATTGTATTACTAGATCATGTGAAGGTAGGTCTTCTACTTTCTATGTATATGTACCAATCCCTCATAATGAAGGCAAACCAACAACTATTATTGTGCAGTTTCTAGTTTACAAAATAAATCCTAAGATAGTCAATTAGTTTTTCCTCTTTCTCGTTGTTGAGTGAGCTGTCATCATATAGCTTCTCCATCTTGAGCATCTCGTGCATGATGTTCGGGAGAGCATGCCTCTAGAACCCTCGACCTTGCGATCCTTCACCACCATCTCTACTGCAATGTTTGTCCACCTCTAGTTGTCATTCTTTCATCACCACCAGCTTCTGCAAACGAAATGTTTGCAGGCCATGATCCAATCTGCGAATCTAGCATGTCTACTATTGTGATTATGCTGCTGTTTGCGTACTTGCTATTTGGTTCAACAAGTATGTTAGGTTTGTACATGCTAATATCTGATATTATTATGATTATGTTATGGAATTAATCATGAATTTGCCTAATATTTTAACAATCACTACCCCCAAATGGGAGAGGAAAAGAGAGAGGAGAGGAAAATATAGGAGTTAACTGAGATATAATCATAGTTAGGTCCCGTTTAGATACTTGGAATTGAATTCATTTTAATAATAATAATTTAGAAACATATTAATTAAGCTAATATGGTTGTATATGTATTATATTTGTATATTATTGTTCACTATATTAGGGATATTTGTGTTTCTATCATAGAAGAATAAGTTTGAAAAATATGTTATAAGTTGCAAAGTTTAAAATAGAAATATAGAATGGTGATCAATAGAATCAATTTCTATCTCTCATCTTATGAATTTGAGATGGACTTATATGTGAACTTTTCAAAGTGGTAGAAGTTAAATTTCAAGCTAAATAGGTTAACTTATTAAAGTAGATTTCAATTTCTTCATATGAAAGGATCCAAATAGCCCCTTAAGATAAATTACACACCTGCTAATACTAAGGCATAGAACTTTTATGGTTTGATGCATGAATGTCATTTATTCTAGTAGTGTAGAGACTATTTTTGAGGCTGCTTGGATCGCTTGCTGGCCGCGTGTCTTGCCTCACTGAGCAAGGCAACGCGTTTGGTAGGCGCTCGTCTTGCGTCGTTGCCCATAAAGCTTGCTTAGCAGGGCAAGGAAATCAGGAGAGCCATTACTTTTCCACTACACCAGACTAGCCCATCATTGATGGTTCAAAACCCCCCTTCATTGGCGGATTTTGAACCTCCATAACCAACTCAGTAGTGATGTGCTGATCACATCACTACCGGTTATGCCAAACCGGCAGTGATGGCTCAAGCATCACTGCCGGTTTGTGATGCTAGTTTGTAACACACTGTCGGTTCTTTTACCCAACCGGTAGTGTATACTTTATATCACTACCAGTTTTATTTGAACCGGTAGTGATATAATTTTTACAATTTGCATTTTAATAATTGTTTTATTTTCATTTGGGGTTTAGGGTTTAGGGTTTAGAGGTGGTGGGGTGGGAGGTTGGGGAGGTGGAGGTGGTTGTGGACCAACGAAAATACAAACCCATCAACATTTATATTACAAAAGTTCCAAACAAAACTTAAAGTATCGAATTACAATAGTTACAAAAGCATTACCATAGACTATTGATGCGGTCTCTTCCGTACTGTGCCTTGAACTTCTTAGTCTTCGTAATGGAGAATGCTCTATTCTTGGACAATACCTCGTCCAACACAAACATTGCTATCTCCTCTTGAGCTCCTCTTATCTCAAAATCTAGCAACATGTTGTGATTCTGTTCTTTGTGCTGTAATTGAAGCAAGATGATATTGAGATGCACATACGTAAGACAAAATAATAGAAATGGGATGCCTACGTACCATGTCATCTCCTATTTTTGTTTTTGCGCCAATGTAGCTCATCATTGCCCACATCACATAGAACCCGCATTCGTTGTTCCCCATTGGTTGATCTAGGGTCTTGACATCCTCCATATACTTCACTATGAATGGGGATCTCCATTTCTTTTGCATCTTGCTATCCAGATTTCTCCAATCAGGTAATTCCTTCATTATATGTGACAATGCAAATGAAGTGTGAATATCGAGGACATTACAATGTCCTATGTGATTCGAAAGTGTTGTGATATTGGGTTCACTTACTTATTTAGCACTTTGACTAGGGGGTCGACAAGAGAATGTGGCTTTTTCCTTGAGTCCCACACCTCGATAATTGAATCTTGAAGACTTATATCTACGAAGATGTAATGGTTGCTGTAATCACAAAGTCCATGTTATGGAATGACATATCAAGAAAAGAAACACTAAAATAAGGGTCGAGAACACATACTCGCAGTTCTAGGCTAGGAGTACGTTTGTTTTTCCTTTTCTGAACATCCTTTCTCATGATCTCTAGATTTTTTCAAATGTGAAGCAATAAGGAATCCACCATGCACATCGTGTAGAAGCTGTGAAATGCCATCATTTTCCTATGTGTCAACTAACGTATTCATAAACACATTAGGAAATAATGCATTCAGGGATACACTAGGTATGGACACATCATCATTGCTTTCTTGTGCAACATTTTGACCAGCCTCCCAATGCAAAGTCCAAATCTTCTAGTCTCTCATGAATCCCCTGGTGACCAAGTGCAATTGTTTATGCTCCACGTCGCCCTATTTTCTCGTATTCTTGCAGTCTTTGTATGGACAGAATACAAGTTGTGAGTTCCCAGCAATGGCTCTAGCGAGCTTGATAAAATTATCGATGCCCGTCAAGTACCGTGGGTCTGTACATGACAGATCGTACATCCACCCTCGCTCCATGTTTGCACAGGTAAAATGGGCAGGGCAGAGGAAACATAGGAACGTATTAATAAGAGCCTTTCTGAACAATAGTATTTGATGAAGTACATAAGCATAATGTACAATTTGTCGTGGGCATTTAGGGTTTAGGTGTTAGGGTTTAGGGTTTAGGGTTTTAATAAGAGCCTTTCTGAACAATATTATTTGAAGCACATAAGCATAACGTATTCTTCGATAAAATTTTAAAATTGGTCGTGCTACAAAAATTGAGACAAAAAATAGAAAACAATGGAGGCTTCATCGTAAACAACATTAATTGCACACTATTTTTTGAATAACAATGTAGGCGCTTGTTTAGTTCCCTTCCAAATTCTAAAACTTTACAATATTCAACATCCCATCGAATCTTTAAACGCATGCATGGAGTATTAAATTTAAGTAAAAAATATAACTAATTACAAAGTTTATCTGTAATCTTCGAGACGAATATTGAGCAACCTAGCTACTCAATGATTGGACAATAATTACCCAATAAAAACAAGGTGTTACAATTTTCTAAATAATTTTGGATCTAAAAGCTCCAAAAAAATGGACACAAATTGCAACAACCCTCTTCTTGATCATGAACAATAATATAGCTCCAAACTATAGATTTGCATACAAAAGCAATGTAAACCTACAATTCTAAAGAAGTATGCTTGTTACTAACCATGAGCTAGAAGATCGTGAGCATCCAAGAGTGTCCTTGAGCAATCCGGTGAAGAGGAGTCGCAACAATGGAGGTGAAGAGAGCAGCCACAACAATGGAATGGAGCTTACTGTTATATTTCCGTTGGGACAGAGGAGGGAGGAGATCGAGATATTTATATTGTTCACATATCACATGTGGTTCAAGCCACGAACCGACAGTGAAGCTCATCATCACTGTTGGTTCGTGGCTTCAATCGGCAGTGAACTGCCGGTTCGGCCCCAACCCCAATCATTTGGGACCTATCAGACATAGAACCGACAGTGAAGTGTCATCAATGCTGACCCAATACAAACCGGCAGTGATGGGCCGACAGTGATGTCAAATTCTATAGTAGTGTTCGCTAGTTGGTGGCCGGGCTAGGATATCATTCTACTGTAAGATTTTAGTCTTGTTCATCTGCACTACTTCAACATTACTTTTCAGCGAACAAACAATGTTTTTCTTTCACAACAAATTAGCATAAACATTCAGCAGAAGTTAAATTTCAGCAAAACGAACAGAGCAAGTTTCAGAGTGATAGATGGCTTGTTGGCGTCTTGAATAATAAATATTGAATGCTCTATTTTTAGTTGGTAAGCATGTGCGTTTTGTGCATATAGCACTAATGGATTAATATAATACAAATAAAAGTTTAACTGTTTTTAACTTTGAACAATTATATAAAAAAGAATAATAGTATTTATAATATATAATTAGTATTAGATCATTGAGTATATTTTATAATAAACTAGCAAATATGTCCGTGCATTGCAACGGGTAAAAAAAAGAAGATTCTCAACTCTAATTAACATGCCATGCATTTTAATTTTTTAAACATATACAATAGGTGAAACCTTAATTTCCAAAATAAACAAAAAAGGAATCTAATCAGAACATCTATAAACTATGATCTCGTTAATCGTCTTGTTTTGGTTTTATATCTGCCATCATGAGGACCTTAGTTGGAACATGATTCATATTGAAAAATAGTTTTTTTAGAAAGGAATCAGAATATAATATTTATCCTCTGTCTTTAGCCACATCGAAATAGGATTAGTATGAAAAGTCAATTATTTCCGAGCCCGGGTCTCATATACGACCCAATAGGTTTTGGAATCGTAGTCGCTCTCCATTATCCGGTAGTTAGAGGGAGACGAATTAAAGAATGGATGGACAAAAAAAAAAGCCTGAAGTTTTGTCTTTTCATTATTAGGCTAGCAAATATGTCCGTGCGTTGCAACGGTACCAAAAACACTATGAAACGTTTGACCTCTATGCTTCAGTTTGTTGCACAAATACATTAGCTTAATTTTTATGTGCTATTTCTATATTTTGAGTGGTGGACAATGTTCACGTATGTATTTTTTCTCTATAAATTAAAAACCACATACAGTTCACTTTGTCATGATCGTGACGTATATTATAAGTTAATGCTGGCAATAGCATGGTATGTCCTATTGATTTGTTTTGAATGAAAACACACCTTGATGGACTTTTTTTATTTCTTAGTAAGAAACAAAAATATTTAATCATAATATCATAATTTTAGTTTTCATGTTATCCTTGTGTTGTAAGGTTAGATATAATATTATGTGAAAAATATGTAATTTTAATACCTTATTAAAGCCGGCAAGCATTTATTGTCGTGTCAAAAATTAGTCTATGTGCATAAAATGCCATCAATGTCAAGGTGTTGTCGCCCATGACCAGAAGACTCAGTGGCATCGTCATTGTCGAGGCGTGCTGGTGACTTGTTTTTTTTTAACCGGAGAGATACCTGAGCAGAAGGTCCAACAAATGGGCCGCAAGTGGGCTGAAAGAAGTCTCAGTATAGTTGGGTCAGATGTTGGGCTTCATTAGGGAGAAGAAATCAGACGGACCCAGTCTGCTCGTGACACGGACTTTATTTCCACGTAAACTTATCAAAATAGACTCGAATAGGAAAACTGATAGACACCATATTATCTAAAATATCTAGGCCAGACCCAAAAAATTCCAGAACAAAAAAACGGTTGAAATTTTAGCTCTTTATTATTAGGTATAGATTAGTTTATTTGATGATACAAATGTTATACGTATTTCTTACAAAGCTATTTAAAATTCAGAAAGTTCAACTTATATGTATTATATAGCGACCTCTATTTTGTAAAAGAGACAGTAGTTGCCTTGCCGCAAGGTACTAGTGGTGGCCATATATGCTCATGTTCTCTGTCATTGATAAGCTGTGTTACGAATTTTCTGAACCTCATGGAGAACCTTTCATTCATATAGACGTATGGCCTCGGAGTACACAATATAAGACGTTTCAGCATTTGCTACAATTCATCAAATATTTATTTTTGATTATTGGCAGGAGTTGCTTGTACTGCACACGTATGTAACATGAACTTGGTAACAGAATTATGCCACCCTGAAACACCTGCACTCAGCCTGTTCGCTTGGCTTTTCAACCGACTTAAATTCAGCCAGAACAGTGTTTTTCCCTCACAAGCAGTAGTGTATAATCCTAGCAGAATAGTGCATAATCCTGTCAAACGAACACGCCGTTGGAAGATTGAATTAGGCTGAATACCAAACAGTCATGGAAATCATATGCCCTGAAAAGATGTTGCCTACTGTGTAGGCCTTGCCATCGCTGTCAGTGTGGCCGTAGCATGCCTACAGTGTGCGCAGAAGTGCTGCCCGTACTCACGATGTTAACGCGCATGTGTTTCACGCGAAATCGCTAAAGGAAGGCAAGTAACGCGTACCTCCCCACCACCAGTTTCGCCTCTATCATTCCTATATAGTTTCATATTTCCATGAAATATTTGTTGTGGTTTGAATAATTCAACGAGTTTTTCTTAATATTATAAATGTGGTTTACTGATGTGAGCCTTTCCTGACGGGTACCGTAATCGACAGTCTGAACCGTCCCTGACGGTATGTAGCTGACAGGGAAAGTTTGAACCTCTGAGTGTAAAGTAACTAAAAAAAAGAGTTTTTTTTTACAGGAAGGGAAAAATGTCATAAAAAATTTCTCCTAATGGCACTAACAGTCAGAGAATGGTCCATAACGGTTATCCATCTCTGTCAATTTGTCCCTGACGGGTTATCCCTGACGATAACCGTCACATAAAGTCTTTTCGGATGGTTTTAGATAGGAAAAAGTCTACATCACCCCCTGAAGTTTGGAGTGATGTCTACTTAACCCCCTCAAGCATAAAACCGGGTATAGAACGCACTAAAATTTACAAAACCAGTCAATTTACCCCTTCGGGTGGTTTTGTCAAGCGATTTTGCTTACGTGGCAATCCAGGCTGGATGTGTTGGACATGTTGGCGCTTGGGCCCACTCGCCAGATGCATGTTCGTCTCTAAATACGGACACCCAGTCACTACTGCCGAGCGGGCGCGGCCTTGCGGGCGGACGCGGCCAGTGCAACTGCCAGGCTACGGCGAGCGTGACCTTGCCGTGCGGACGCGGCTATGGCAGGCGTGGCCTCGCGGGCTGGCACGGCTTGGGCGGACGCGACCGACGTGACAGCAGGGCTCCTATGGGCGCGACCTCGCCGTGCGGGTGTTGTTCCAGCGGACGTGGTCAGGGTCGGGTCATTCGACGCCCGCAACAGCCTTCAACTTGGACGAAACTTAGCTTTGATAGGCAGGGGATGTAGAAAGGCTCAAGGTGAAGCTACGGTTGTGACTAATTTGGGGATGGTGCAGTGGAGCTCGCGAATTTTGGCCGCTGGCGGCTGCTAGAGAGAGAGAGAGATCAGTCAGGCAGAGTGAGCGAGAGATGAAGAACTTGAGAGAGCGCTCAGATCCAATTGAGTGACGCACCGAGCTGAGGCTAAAAACCAGCGCACAGCAGTGGGAGCGAGCATAGCGGCAGCAGCACCGCGCGGCAGCAACTCTGCTATATGATGGCATAGGCAATAGCGAGGCAGCACAGCACGCAGCGGCAGCATGCGACAGCTTGTCCGGTGTGCCGCCGCGAGTGCTTAGTGGGCCGCTGCCGCCCCTGCTCTGTCGTCCTGCTCCGTCTTGGTGTAGTCCAGCGGCAATATCAAGTTTTTTGAGCGCCTTGTTGGGAGTGAGCTCCAAATTCGGCAGCACTTGCCCGGTGCTTGAGGCACGTGGATTTGCAGGAGCCGAACCACTGCGTCATGGAGTCGCGGTCGTACGGCTGACCGCTAGAGGCCAAGACGGTGTCCCCCATGAGCTCGAGGGAGATGGGGCACCTGAAGTCCAGCGCCGGCGACGGTGGCTCCGCGTCGTCGTTGTTGCCGTCGTTGAGATCCACCTTGGAGTCCACGGGCCGCGGCATGGCGGCACTGAAGAGCACGCACTTGGCGTAGCGGAGGAGGCCGACGAAGGCGATCATCGACGACTTCCACCTCTCGGCGACGCGGTCGCCGATCTCCCGCTCCAAGGTCTCGATCTCGTCGCTGCAGCTGGCCGGATCATTGATGCCCACGTCCTCCAGGATGCCCTCCAGCCTCTCCCGCTCGGGCACGATCTCCCGCTCCACCTCCTGGATGAGCGCGAGCACGCCGGCCTTGAGCTCCAGCTGCAGGGCCGCCGCGCCGCGGCGGCACTGCCGAGACGCGAGCGCCAGGAGGCCGGACACGTCGTCGGCGAGGCTGAGCTCCGCGACGGGGAGCAGGTCGAGGAGCGTGGCGAGGTCGTGCTGGAGCTCCCGGCCACCTCGTCCGACTGGAGCAGCAGGCGTGTGCGGCTGCACGCGGCGCAGTTGGGAGGATGCTTATTTGGGAATGAAACATATGACGAGTGGGCCCAAGTGTCAGCGTCTCCAACACATCCAGCCTATAATGCCACGCAAGCAAAACCACTGCCACGTAAGCAAAACCGCTTGGCAAAACCACCTGGGGGGTAAATTGACTGGTTTTGTAAACTTTAATGTGTTTAATACCCGATTTTATACTTGAGGGGGTTAAGTAGACACCCCTCCAAACCTCGGGGGTGATGTGGACTTTTTCCGTTTTAGATACTTTCTCTGACAGTTTTGTCTGTCATGAAAAAATTTTGCGGTGTAGTCTTCAAGCTGATGGCCATTGAGCTAGTAACAAGTAAACAAAGGAATCCTAGTTTGCAACTCATTTGCTAGTGACGGCTAACTAAGCTAAACAAAGAGCAAATACTTAATGTACGTGTAAAAATTAAACCGCCATGAATGGAAGGTACATTGGAATCAGTTTGAAGTAAGCAAAGAAGACTGGGTCAGTTTGAAGTACAACTCAATGTACATGTAAAAATTGAGGGCAGTCACTAAACCCAATCTTCTTAACGTAATCAATCTACCTACGGTACTTTGCATCTCTCTTCCCAAATTAAGTTTCCCTCCAAACCTAAGGTATGAAGCCTGTTTTTCGAATCCACCATGAAAATAACAAATGAGAGGGGCATTACCTTGCCTTACGCAGGGTGAAGCTTGGAGGCGACAACCATCTTGCTCCAAAGGCGGATGTGGCTGGGGTAGGCCACTGGCGCCGGTTGGAGTGCTAGGCGCGTCAAACCAAGTAGGCGAGGAAGAAGGAAAGGAGGGAGGGAGAGGTAGGGAGCCGCACGCAGTTATGTAAACCCCGCCTCGCCGGACGGGCAGGCACGATGCTGCCGTGATAGAGTCAACAGTGCAACAACCGGCGACAAATCAATGTTCAAAACGCGACTAACTAGCCATAGTGGCAGGCCTATCTTATTAGGCTGGCAACACAGCTTAAGCCCTAGTTTGATTTTGGATAATTTATGAAAATCTATTGGACTAACCCTATGTCTAAGTGTGCAAATGAGATAGGTTGCGTGGAGCTAGATGGCACTAGGTAAAGGAGACGTCAGTGATCAAGTGCTGGACATTTGGAAAAGAAGAAAGACAAAAACAAAACCCTATGGAGCTTAAGGCAAAGGTATATATTGAGATTTTATTTTGGTGGTTAATGTAACAACCCGGGTTTTTTTTAAACCACACAAAAACCACAACTTTTTAAAATTTTTCTTAGGTAACCCATACTTGGTGTTTGCATATTGGAAAACCACTATAATAGCTGCACAAGTAGATCCCAACAAAGCTAAGTTAACCCTGTTTTGCTTCTTGTGGATCTTCTTTTGTTCGCTAATTAAATTAACTAACTAAACTTGTTTTGGTTTTAAAAGAAAAAGGAAAAGGGGAGAGGAAGAAGCTTGGCCACAAGCAAACCAGCCCAACCGGCCGAGGTGGTCCAACTAGCCCAGCAGCAGCGCGGTCCAGCAGCTCCACCTAGCGTCGACCCAGCTAGCTTTGCGCGGCCCGTTCAGCAGCAGCAGCAGCGGCCCAATCTAGCGCGCCGGCCCAGCACCCCGCCTCCGCACAGCGTGCAAGCGCCAGCCCAGCTGCAGGCCCGCACTGCGCCTCCACTCGGCCTCGCTGACGAGTGGACCAGCCGGTCCCGCCTGTCATCCCCTTCACCGCTCCCCTCCTCTGCTTTTCGCCGGCGATCAGAAAGCAGAGTAGGCCGGCTGTCCGCCGTGCCCCACGCCAAGCCTCGGTCCCAGCCGCCAGAGACTCTGCGCGTCGCGCCTCCCCTTTGTAACCGCCCCACTTAGCGCCAAGGGAGCAGCAGCAGGGCATGACGATGCTTGCGGTGACGCCGCCTCCGTCACCCGCCGAAGTCGCGGCAGAACCCCTTTTGACCGCCGTTCCGTTCGAAATGGAGCGTGCCGCGGCCACCGGAGCTGTCCCGCTCCTCCAAAACCCTAGCCTAGACCTCCTATCCGCCCTACACGTGCCCCCTCACCATCTCCCGTCGTCCGCTGCCGCCATGGCCGGACCGCCCCTATAAGAAGGGCAGAGCCCTCGCACTAGTGCCCTTCCCCTTGCCCGCCGCCACACCCGTGGCTTCACCAAACCGCAGCAAGGAAAGGGAGGAAGAAGGAGGAAGGAGGAGGAGGAAGCCAGCCGCGTGCTGCCGTCCGAGCCTGCCGAAGGGAGGCCGCGCCGTCGATCACCGGTTCGGCACAGCACGGCACTGCTTCGCGTTGTCACGGCTTCGCCTCGCCACCGCACCACCAGCCTCTCTACACCGCCACCGACAGTGAGCCGCCACACCCCCGACCCGCTCTGTCTGCGCTCGCCATGGCCGGAGCTCGCTGTGGCAAGGCCACGTTCACACCACGCCATGCCCCTTGAGCTTCAACCGAATCCACAAACACCTCCACCACCTCTCAAGCACCCACGGACACCCCACCTCAGTCCCCAACCTCCACAGAGCAGAGCCCGCCGCGTTCGCCTTGCCGGCGCGGCCGAGCTCTGCGAGCGCCACTGCGTCGCAGCCGTTCCACCGCGCTCCGGCCGCCCCGCTCGCCGGGGAGAGGCCGTTGAGCACCGCCGTCAACGCGCGCACCTAGCCGCCTCGCCGGTAGAAGCCGCATGCGATCACACCGCCCTAGACCCTAGCGCCGTCACCGTCCAGGCCATCGCAGCATACCGCGGCGCGCCTCGCTCTGCCGAGCCTCAGCCCTCGCCCACGCACGCCACAGCTCGCCAAGCCGCCGCAGAGCGCCCACACCGCCGGACCCTGTCATCGCCATCACGGTACGCCCCTGCCGCTTCGCTGTGCACACCGCCGCGCCGCGCCGCGCGCGTCTGCCTGTCTCCGACCACCTCGCTTGCCGAGGGGGGGCGTCGAGCAACGCCACAGTCACGCGAACCCAGCCGTGCGTCCAGCTAGGCTTGTAGGTGCCCCCAGTTCCCCGCCCACTGTCGCGGCGCAGCAATTGGCGTTCCGCCATGCGACGCCGCGGGGAAAGGCTTCACCGAGCCTCGCGGTTCTCCACCCATGCCACTGTCCGTCGGCCATGCACCTTGATTCCGCTTGCAGAGCCAGCCTCCACGCGCTGCCGAGCTACGACACCGAGCCGGGCGTCGCCGCGTCCGCGTAACCCGCACTGCAGAGCCTCGCCACCGCTACAAAGCCCCCGCCGCGTGAGCCGGTCAGCCAGAGAGCAGAGGTGAAGAGGAGTAGAGCCGAGCGCCCCCACACTCGTGTGCGCGTGCAAGCAAGTCCGTGCGCGCCGGTGTCCGTTTCAAGCGCAGGGCCGAGGGGGGGGGGGGAGAGCGGGAGCGGCCGGGAGCGCCGACCGGGCGTGCGCGCTGTCCATCGTGGGCGGAGGCAGGCGAGGCGAGCAGGCGGTCCACCGTGGACTCGCTACCCCCACGGGCCGACGGGAGGAGGAGAAGGGAAGCGGGCCTCGGCGCCAGCAGGCCCAAAACAGAAGGGAGGAAGAGAGAGGGAGAGGGAGGGGGAAGTGGGTCGTGCCCGCGGGCCTTGACGCCAACCGGCCCCGGTAGCGCAGGCCCAGCAGCCACTAGCAGCAGCCCACAAGCTTGACACCGGGCCAGGAGGGTAACCAGCCAGGCCAAATAAGCCAAAGCCGGCCCAAACCCTGATTGCCCCCCTTTTCTCTTTTTCAGAATTGAATTTGACCTAGAAAAATTCATAGAATATTCATACGACTTCGGAGAATTACAAACTTGGTGTCCAAATATTTCTAAAATGACACCCTAGGTCATAGAATTGTGTTTGAGTGTATTCAGGTCTTCTCGTTCTCTTTTTGCATCTTTGTGAATATCTCTAGCCTTGTCTAAGTTGCGGTTCTCGTATTAGTATAGACCGGAGGAGCACTCGTCCCTGAATGGGCGGGGTACGGATGTCGATCGGTTTGGGCGATATCATTTATGCCAGGTTGTTAGGTGATAAGGGTGGGTGGTGCCGTTGTGGGGACCGCACCATCCTAGATGCACAGTACCACATTGGCCAGGTGTTGCGTCTCCCAGTCTCAGTTTGCCGGTGCGCCGGGGAGCCCTAGGGCTGAGTGGCAGGATGATGTCGAACCGGATCGAGCGATAGTCCGTTATCGGCCTAGGCGTTGCGCAACGTCGATGATGGAGATCTTGTGGGTCCAGGTGTACATACTCTGCAGAGTTGATCGATCTATACGTATAGCCGTGTCCCCGTTTACGGACATCTCGTGACCTACGCCTCGCATGCTTTAGAGAGATGAGTCCCTTCTTTTCTCCCCCCTGGGTTTTGTAGGTCCGGCTGTGAGCCGCTGAGACAATGACGAGAGGGAGTCGTCTTGTCGCCTAGAGAATGTGAGATGGTGTGGTGAGATGTGTGTGGATGGGATGGATGTGTGTGGGAAATGTGTTAAAACTTGAGAAACAACTTATATTTTTATGTTACTATTTAATTACTTAATAAACCTGCATAGGAAAACCTACAGCCAGATATAGGTTCTTTTCTCTACCCTTGCATTCCACTTTCCACAAAGCAATACGCAAAGCATAGGGTGGGAGCCAGTGGCCAGTGCAAATCGTACTGAAAGATTTTGGATTCAGGTGATGAGCCGGAGAACGAGTTCAAGGACGTCGACCCGGAGGAGTAGGGTTTCGTGCTGCGCTCAAGACCGGAGATGCTGAAGATCTACGCTTCCCTTCGCTGTTCTTTCTGCTGTGTGCTCGTGTGATTCCGCCCAGGAGGCGATGTAATAAATAAATTAGACTTCTTAATGTACTCTTTAAATTCAGAATTCATGTATGACTATGATTATCGGCTGTTATTTGATAATGCGATGGGATGATCTTCGGGACTATCGTGTTATAATTCGCATCTGTGGATTTTCCCTTCAAGGAAAATCGAGATCATTACAGTTAAGATGCTAAAGAGAGTGTGATCATATTTAAAATAGACAGCTATACAATGAAGATAGGCGAATCATGGTAAACACGATTATCATGTGCCACTAGGTCATCTCATTCATATATATGCATTAGGACCTAGTGTGAACTATTCTTACCCTTGAAAATGCTTTAAAAAACACTAACACACGTGCACAAGTGTTGAAACAGTTTGGTGTACATTGGCACATATAAGCAAGGGTGAATGTGGAAGTCGAAAAGGAGTTGGGATAGGGTGTCAGACCCTAGTATGGTTGGGGGCCAGACCATAGAACTAGAGTCTAGCGGCTAACCCTAACTCAGAGGAGCAACGGACTCGTACCTAGGCAAAGGGTTCGGACCATGGTCTCTAGGTCTGGTGGTGAACCCAAGTAAAATAAACATTGTTTAAATTGGAAGATGCAACATTGCTAAGATTCCTAGTAGGATTTTCTTCTATTACCCTCGGTGTGGGCACGAAATACGCAACAGAGGGGTGCCCAACATCTTGATGGACATAGACTATCAAGAGCTAGTCTCTTTATGGGAGAAGTGCCATCTATATAATTCTAAAATTGATCGTTTGCTGCATTAGATCAAGGATCTAACTCGGAGCTGTATTGAGTTCAAATTATGTTTCTCTAATAGGGCTTGTAATAGGATAGCCCACGAATATGCTAAACTTGTTTCTTGTACTAGGTCAGTGGAAGAGTGGCTTATACCACCTCTAGATCTAAAGGAGATCTTGTATGCTAAGGAGTAATTAACTTTTTACCATCCTTATGAGGTGCGTGGTATATAAAATACTATGTCAGTGACACATGATAGGTGCTATTCATAAGAGTGACAATAAATAAATAAATGCCCCATACGCTGAGTGTAATCCTGTTCATGAGTATTAATGAAGCTCTAGGCTTGTTTTAAAAAAATAGAATCCCAAAACACGACCTCCCATGCCAAGTTGAGTCATCCACTAGGAAGCAATTATCGTGCAAAAAAATAAAAAACACAAAAAAAGGACTTTGAACGCACACTAGTACAATGTGCCTATTTGGCAAAGCTTCTAGAGTAGCTTCTAGGCTAAATCTACACTAGTAGAGAAACCACCTTTCGTCGATTGCCCAAAACAGCTTTAGTCCCGGCTAAAATTGCGCTCGGGACTAAAGAGGCATTTAGTTCCGGTTGGTAACATCAACCGGGACTAAAAGCCCCCTCCCAACGGCTACGGGCGTTAGACATTGTTAGGGGGGCTTTTAGTCCCGGTTGGTGGTCCACCTTTAGTCTCAGTTGGTGCCACCAACCGGGACTCAACCTTTAGTCCCGGTTTAAGGCACAAACCGAGGCTATTTCTAGGCCTTTAGTCACGGCTGGTTCTATGGACCGGGACTAAAGGTCCCTCCACCCTATTTGAACTCTCTTCCTCCCCTGCCCGAGCCCGAGAGCTCCATTTCTTCCTCTCTGTTCTTGCTTGTTCTTGGTGTGTTCTTCACTGTTCTTCATCTCCTCTTCGGCCATTGCTTCATTTGATCACTTCTACGCCTCCATCGACTCGTTGAACGGTTACTATCTTCAACCTCTCATGTTTTAGCGGCACCATATGCTGTTTCTTGTCTATATGTGTTTTTTCTTTATGATTTTATCTCTTTTGCTATTTTAAGCTTCATTCACTTTGACATTGTTTGAATATTTTGAAGAAGGCAACTAAAACTAGTATTCTAAGCAGTATACACCTTTCATTTCTACTATGTCTACGATATTTTATGGTTTAATTAGTTAAAAACAGAGATTTTAGTATATTATTTAATTTAATTAGTTGAAAACATAGAAATAGATTTATTTTTTCTAATAGAGATTTTATGGTGGATTGTTCTTGATTTATATGCCACTTGAGCTGAAAATATATTCCATATTTAGATGAAAAAGGTAGCTACCTAGAATACTTTTAGTTGTATATATGACACATTTGATGATTTTAGAAAAATGTAAATTTTAGTTGTTTTAATTTCTTTGTTTAGAAAATGAGGAAGTTATATTTTCTAGTTTGAAAAATGACTATAGAGAGTAGATGACAACTGCTTTAGGGTACTCGGCCTCTGATCGGGTTCCAAAGCGACTAATGCCAGACCTCCCTCTCATTACCTGTGGCGAGTGTATGCAAAAGATTGTGAAAGAGTATCGAGTGGGGAAGGCGGATGTCAACAACGGTCGGATCTTTTATAAGTGTCCAGATCGCAATGTGAGTTATATATTTTGTCACATTTCATGGTTATGGTTAATTTCTACCTATTATACGTGATTGTTTTGATTAAAATACTTATTTTGTATTCTATTTTCAGTGGGATAGCACTAGATGCCGCGACTTGTACTAGGAGGAAGAGTATGTTAAACACGTCACGAAGGCTACGAAGGCTGATGAGGCAGTGAGTTAGCTCAAGAAGTCTGTCGATGTAGCTAGCAGTGATGTCAAGTGACATGTGTATTAGTCATTTTTGCTAAGTTTGGTCAAATAAATGAAGATCTACATTTGTATTTGGTCAATTTTGCATTTAGTGACTAATGTTTACTAATACTTCTTTTGTATCTTCAAGATTTTGTGACTAATGTTTACTAACATTTCCTCAAATAGAAATATGAACTACATAAAAAAGATAGATATTGATGAGTTATAAAACCTTTGTATTCAAAAGTTTTTCATATGAGGTCATTTAGTGTCTCATTAATAATTTCCTATTTAATGGTAAACTTATTTGTCGCATAATTGGATAATTAATGGTGAAAAACAAAAAGATTAATGTTAAAATAATGCATAAACTAATTTTCTGTTGGTAACCAAGCATTTTAGTTTTTTTAATTCAACAATCTACTTTTGCATTAACCAAATACTAATGGTTAGTTACATTATATTTGATATTATGAAAAAGGTAAAAGATTTGTTGTTATACATTTTTCTAGTGTATAATAAATCAAAAGGAAATGCAATGGTTATTTTTAAAAAAATTTGTGCCATGTATTTAATTTATTATGCAATTAACAAGAGCTAGAGCAATTTATAAATATATTAAACTATATGAAATACTAAAACAGCCCAAAGAAGCCCACTGAAATTTTGTTTGGCGCCTAAAAGGCCTTTAGCCGTGGTTGGTAATACCAACCGGGGCTACCTTTAGTCCCGGTTGGTAATACCAACCGCGGCTAAAGGCCCTTTAGCCCCGGTTGGTCCCCGGTTGGTATTACCAACCACAGCTAAAGGTGGCTTCCTATATAAGCCTCGGACCCCTTCTTCCTCCCTCATAGAACTGTGTTCCTTCAACCCGCGCGCGCCCGAGAAGTCGATCGAGCTCCTTCTCCATAGCTACCGCCAACCTCTGCGCCACCGCCGGCCGCCACCTCGATCCGCCTCCGCACCGGCCCCGCACCAGCCCCGCACTCCTCGCCGCCTCGCGACGCCTCGACTCCGCGCCGCTGTTGGCTCGCCTTCGTCGCGCCCGCGCGCGCCCTTTACGTCCGCCGCCGCACCCGAGCCCGCCGCCGGCCGCCGCCGCACCCGAGTCCACCGCCGGCCGCCGCCATTTGAACAGAAAAGAAGGAATAGAGAGAAGAAATTAGAAAGATCGGACAAAGAAAGAAGGAAGAAGGAAGAAAAGGAAAGAAAGAAGGAGAAGAGAGAAGAGAGGAAAAGAAGAGGAAAGGAAAAAAATAAAAAGGTTAAATGATTTTCTCGTTTATTAATGGATTTCTGAAATGAAAAGGAAAAAGAAAAAGAAAAAGTAAATTTCTAAATGCATTTGTTAGAAATTAAAAAAGGAAAATTGATAACTATACATATGTTATTAGTTGCTTGTTTTCAGGCACACTAACATTTTATACATGTTTTTCTAGGCGGAGAGGAGATCGAGGAGAAGAAGAAGAAGAATAAGAAGAGGAAAAAAGGTGAATTGTTAGATATGGATTTCTTAGAGAAATATTGACCTTCCATTATTGCTAGTAAACATGTATATATATAAAAGATTTGATATATAGATGGATTTGTTAGAGAAAATATTGACCTTCCATTATTGCTAAACATGTATATATATGATTTGATAGATGGATTTGTTAGAGAAATATTGACCTTCCATTATTGCTAGTAAACATGTATATATATGATTTGATAGATATGGATTTGTTAGAAAAATATTGACCTTCCATTATTGTTAGATATGATTAACACACACACACACACACACTAACACACACTAACACAAGTGTCTACCCCTAAACCCTAAACCCTAAATTCTAAGTGTACACACTTGTTTAGGGTTTATTACACAAACACATAGACAAAACCCTAAGCTTTCATTTGTTAGAAAAATAGATATCTTTCATTTATTTCTAGTTAAATGTATAGATTTTCATTTGTTAGAGAAATATATACCCTAAGTGCCTACCCCTAGTGCCTAAACCCTAAGTGTGTCTACCCTAAACCCTTTTATTACACACACACTAAGTGTCTACCCTAAACCCCTAAGTGTCTAAACCCGCCTATAGATACACACACACACACACACACCTCTCTTTAGGGTTTACACACACACACCCTAAGTGTCTACCCTAAACCCCTAAGTGTCCAAACCCTATAGATATACATCCTAAGTGTGTCTAAACCCTATAGCTTGTTTACGGTTTATTACACACACACACACTAAGTGTCTAAACCCTTTTACTATATATAGTTGTAGAAATGAATGACCCGAATGACAACTTGGACAAGGATTTCTTGTTTTCAATGATCAACGATGGCACTGAGCAAGTATTATATGGCACCAATGAAGTAGTAGATGGTGGCGCCAATCAAGTAGATGACGGAAGTCAGTACTTTGCCGAAGATGTTGAGCAAGAAAATATCGCGCAAGACAATGTTGACGGGGTATATATATGTCTAAAATCTCTTGTGTATACATGACAATCAAAATAATTACATTTGTATAATTATATTTATAATTTTTGTATTTCTACATACATAGCCGTCTGCATCAACGACAACTATGGGGAAGAGTAAAAATGTATGAGGCCCGAAGAAGCCATTGGAGGGTCGGTACATTATCTCGCATTTCGAGGAGGAAACAGGGAGAGTACTTGGACCACATGCACATACATTTGTCAACCATTGTGGTTACCTTGTAAGGGATAGGCTTCCGATCAGTGCTCGTGAATGGCGGCAAAGGAAAGATCGTCCAAATGTTAGTTTTGTCTCTGATCGTGACAAGGAACTAATTTGGCGAGATGTCCTTCAACATTTCTCGCTCGATACAGAAGATGAAGCTTTGAAGGGGAGAGTTAGGGAGTGGGCAATGAAGAAGATGGCAACACAATTCCAAGCCTGGAAGAAGAAATTGTACAACGAATTTATCAAGAACAACCCTACTCCAGATTTCAACAATAAGGCCTACGTCAAGTTGAGGCCGTTTTGGGATGACTTCGTAGGTTTCAAGACATCGGAAGAGGGCGAAGCACGAGCGATTTAGAACCAACAGAATGCCTGAGAAAAGCAATACCACCATCGCTTGGGATCAGGTGGCTACATTACTGTCATTCCTAAGTGGGAAAATACAGAAGAGGACCTTGTAGCTAGGGGAATCCAACCAGAATTAGGTAGCTAGCTGAGCGCGGTAAGTGGTGGTTTTTTGGTCATGTGGGAGGCCTTGACCTTGAGACCGGAAGATTAACGTATGACCAAGGACTCACAAAAGCAGCACGAAGATTGGTTCACGCTCAATCTTTGAGGGAACAAGGCGTATGGTCACCAGATACAGATAGGGATGAGCTGACATATGCCCTGGGGACTACCGAACACGGAGGGCGAACGAGAGGTTATGGCGCAGTGCCTTGGAAGCATGCCTTCCCTCAAGACAAAGATACATATAAAAGCCGCCAGAGAAAGAAGAAAGAGGAGGAATTTATGAAATATAGCATGCAGCAAATGCTTAGTGAAGCACGCGAAGCAGGTATTCAAGCGAAAGAGCGAGAAGAAAAACTTAAAGCTAGAATGAGCGAGGAAATCAAAAGGCAAGTGGATTTAGCAATGAGCCGAATGCGAAGTACTGCATCAGTACCAGAAGTCAACATCAGCCCCTCTGCTCAGTTGAAAAGCAGTTGTGCTTCCACGGAAGTGCCTCAACCTAGTGATGACTCAAAGGTACGCTTCCCCGTGGATGACATCAAAGAACCGAATACAACATGTGAGCTGCACATTCCAGAGGGGCCTACCACAATCATGGTGGCTATCGGTGTTGTATCTCCTATCGACCCGACGAAGACACCAAGATACCATGGGACAATAATACCACCTGGATATTCTCGCATCTTTGTGGATAGAGTTCAAAAAGGTCATAGCAATGTTCAGCTTGACATTGAAGGAGGTGATGGGGAGAAGACTTTAGGAGAAGCAGAGAAGACATTTATTTGTTGGCGCAAGCGCTATATCATTATTCCTGGGGCATCACCTCCTATTCTACCGCTGCCTCCTCCTCCTCCTCCTCCTCCTCATCCTAGGTGTGAATCATACCTAGCACTTTTTCACTAACTTTGTATTGGCTGAAATAGCGATAGTTTATTCACACTCGTTGTTTTCACTGTAGGACCTCACCCAGAGACCTAAGTCACCATTCATCACCTGCTGGTCATAGTGTTGCAAGGGATGATGATGGTGGTGGAATGCACGACGCGGCTTCCTCCCCAGAACCTCCAAGGCGGTCTCCAACTCCGAAACCAGCCCAATCGCCTCCACGGGTTCTCCAATGCCGACACCGGCCCCATCGCCTCCACGATGGTCTCCAACGCCTGCACCGGCCCCATCGCCTCCACAACGGTCTCCAACGCCTGCACCGGCCGCCCCATCGTCAAAGAAGAGGCCCACCACAAAAGCACCGGCCGTCCAATCATCAAAGAAGAGGCAAGCTACAAGGAAAGTTAAGATTCCTCAGAAACTTCCGTATGAGAAAACTGACGAAGAACTAGACGCTTCAATAAAGGCCGATGTGCAAACACAATTTCAGAAAATGAGGGAGGACCATAAAGCAAAGAAAGAAGCTAAAAAGCCATTCTTCTTACATCAATCAGCTCTAAGGCAAGCTGTGGATGCTCGGTAGAGAAAGCTACGTGAGGCTCAGAAGAGTTCTCCACTATTGGACTATGACCGCACTCTGCAAAAGGCAATTAACGAGAAGAAAAGAGCACATAAGGGTGTCCCACAGCTCGGGGAACAATTGAAGAAATTAGTGCCCCCGCTAGTTGTTGGGAATCAATATGGTTCAAACATGAGCGTGCTACAAGCTGACTACAGTGGTATGGAAGATTTCTTGTTAGGAGCTGGTATGACCGCGGAACAATTTCTAGAAAATGCACTCATCGAAAATGCCACTGTAGTCGATGAGTGGAAGAGAAATTATGTACATCGCAGAAGTCTGTACAACCCTGCGGCCCTCAGGGAACTTGGTACACAAATGCGGTCGTTAAACTCGTGGTACATGGAGGCATGTAAGAAAAGCACAGATGACATGATTTGTGTCAGAATTAGAGATGAACATTACTTTCGGGGTGATGACGTTATATATGTTCCGTTTAGTGAGCTCCACCAACTATGCCATATGGACGCTCTAGACAATTCTCTCATCAGCTGCTACTTTCTGTAAGTGATCATTTCTTTTAGTAATCTGACTATAGCCTATGTATATGTATAGTAACTAACTATCCTCAAACATATGCAGATTCTTGATGTTATTCCTCAAACATAAGAAAGAGACGGATATTGGTTTCATTGATCCATCAATCATATTCTTGGATCCAAACACTCCCCGCGATCAATGGATTTCTCAAATGGAGAGGAATCTTCGGAGGTTCTTGGTCAACCAAAAGACTAGAACATATATACTCTTCCCCTACAACTTTTGGTGAGTGTTGTTATCGTTTGCACAATTAACCTTACTTACTCAATTCAGCATAAAGATATATATGTTAACTCTATAAAAAAATGCAGTTTTCACTGGATATTTATAGTCTTCGATATGACTAGAAGTCAATTGGTAATCTATGACTCATTGAGAAAACCACTAGAAGATTACCAAGATATGATAGACATTATCAAGGGGTAACTTTTATCTATAAATATGGATTCCTGCTCTTTAACTACACTGCAAGAGTTAATTAACTAATGATACAATTATTGAGCAGGGTTTGGGCTTGGTTCGTTAAAAAACACCGTCCGGATCTGGAAGTGGCACTAAAGGGTCCTGTCCTGCTAAATGTAAGTTCTACTAGCTCTCATAATCTGTTACCTTAGCATGCTTTAACATATGCGTATGATGACGATAGTAGTCATTTTATATCTTGCAGTGGGTTCTAAGGCAGCCACCAGGCAACAATTTGTGTGGATACTACGTTTATGAGTTCCTCATGGTGTATGCAAGAAGAACCCTTAATCAGACACTACAAGTATGTGATATGTATATATAATACATCCATTTTATTTATTTGTTGCTATTAACTAAATCTTAAGTATATTAACACTTTATAATGCAAATTGAAGACTGAATGGTTGAGGAACCAAGTGTTGCAATCCGTCCGCCTCAAAGGAATTCAAGAGACCATTGCTGGATTTCTTATGGAAAAAGTGCTAAAACCTAAAGGCGAGTACTATTTCGACCCGGCCGAACAACTGAAGCCAAATCAAGACGAACATCTGTATGAGATTTAAGTGGCGAGAGCGGTTGTGTTCTAAGTCAAATATGAATGGATAATGATGTAAATTTTATGTGCATATATATATTATACTTATGTATATATAGCTCACAAATATATTTATATAGAGAGTTTCATGGTTTATTTGTGTGTTTAATGCTTGAAACTAACTATATAAGTGCGTGAATACATGTATTAGCAGCGAATACATGTATTAGAAGTGAAGAATACACATTTGAATACCTAATCTAATTGGAAAACCAAAATAAGAAATACCAAAATCAGAAAAAAATGGACCTTTAGTCCCGGTTGGTAATATCAACCGGGACTAAAGGGTGCTGCCCCGCGTGACCCGCCTGCGCCCCCTGGCGCACCCTTTAGTCCTGGTTAGTATTACCAACCGGGGCTAAAGGTCGGGCTTTAGTCTCGGGCCTCCCAACCGGGACTAAAGGGGGGACATTTAGTCCCGAATCCTTAGTCCCGGTTCAGAAACCGGGGCTAAAGGCCCTTACGGACCGTGGACAAAAGCCGTTTCTGTACCGGTGCTAGGAGGAGCTCTCGCAAATAGGTTTTTACTAAAAAGTGATTCTATGCTAATTTCTGTGTATTGATTTTCTAAAATGAACTAAAGGTGAAGCTGTGAAAGGACCGAGTCAATGTCTATAGTGAGTGAATAGGCTCCAATACAAAGTCTTGTAATTCCAACATAAAAATTGCCACCGGACCCATCAAAGTAAGCTTAGCCTACTTGCAAGGTCGGCTATCCTAACTTTGCCTGGTAGACGGGGCAATACTAACTTAGGATATTTGCATGTCAGTTATCCCTACTTTCTGTTGACACAAAATGTGATGCACTGTGCCTAACACACAGCAAGCCAGAAAGCGTGGCTTCAATCGGATGCCCGGGTGTTTCAAAATCCGGAAACGTACCAGTCAGTTTGACCTGAAACTAACAAGGGATGAAAATCATTAGATACAAACTGGAACATATCGGGTGAGACCAGACAGTTCCATATGTACGGCCCTGAAGCCACTTACGACGACATACAGCTATATAAGTTGTCTGCCAATAGGTCTTATAGATCATTCGGCTAAGATAAACATGAAGTACGTAAAACACTGATTGCCGAACATGCATACATGAGAAAAGTACGTATGAACGAATCATAATTGACATGTGGGTTAAAGCGTAACCAAGCTCGGCAATCAGCCGAGTTGGGGTCCATGATGAAGGGATATGTAAGCAAAACACGATTAAACTAATCTAAAGTCTGCATCTGCCGCACGATACCTAGCCTTATCAAAGCTTAAACATGATTAACATGCATAAACCCACAACACGTAACAATCTAGATTAAACTAATTCGGCTACAACGAACGTAAGATCTATTTGCAGAGGCTAATAACTATTAAGGCATAAATAGATCTATAAGAAAGAACAAAACCGAACCGTATCAATCTAGATTGGGCAAAAGAGTGTTGCAAATATATAAAAATATTTAAAAACATGCAACACATAGTAACTTAATGAATCTATTAGATCTTGCCAAGTCTAACAGAGCCGATAACTATCTTGCTTTTGCTAAGCATATCAAGCAAACACCTGCCGCACGGTATCTACTCATAAACGAAACATAAGCGAAGACTTCTTGATTGTCAAGCAAGGATCCGCCGCAGGATCATTGAAAACAAACAAGACTACTTGCATCAATATCTAAATCCACCGCATGATACTAGACATGATAACAAGGTTGCCGGGACTTACGGAGGTCGACGGATCGATGATTCCTCTCGAAGAACTCGACGACACGACAAAGGACTCGAAGTTGGCACAGAGCCGGTTGTATTGAATTGGTTGTGAACAGTTTTTACAATGGTCAAGGGTTTTTATTTATACCCTGGTCATGACATGAGTCCTAAAAGGACACGACTACAAAACATTAAAGGAAAAACGACATCTTTAACTCTAGTTTTCCCTTCGGAGTCTTTATTTCCTTAGTTGTCGTGATCTTTGTTGCCCGATTCGGCTCTCACTTGCCGCTTTTGTCGCCTTCCTCAACGGAAAAAACTGTCATCTTCAGAATAGCCGACCGCACGATCACTTACCGAATCCTTGTAAATTAGCTGACCGCACGGATATTTGCCGAACGTCAGGAAACTAGCCGACTGCACGAACACTTGCCTCTGCAGATTTACTGCGCACTGGCCCACCTGCCATTTCCCTAAGCACGCCAAAATCCAGTGTTAACACTTTCTCTAGACAACAAGCCTAATAAGTGTGAAAATCGTCCAATCCTTTTCTGATTCAAACCAAACTTGTTGTGCACGTTCTTGATGTGTTTGTTGACTTGTTGAACTAGTTCTTGCACCCACAAATAAGCAAAACCATGAAGGTACAAGTGGAAGCACAAATAAATGATTGAAATATGATAAGTGAGGCAACCCAACAATGACACACAACAATTTGTTTGGTCAAAGTTCAGGCCTCCAATGAGTCGTAAGTCTCCAATGTGGAAGTCATGAGTGACCCAATGAAGGCTACTCTAGTAGGGTGTTGACGGTCCTTAAGTACCAAAATCAATCGTCAACTAGACAAGGATAAGGATCTAAATGAAACCAATAACTAGAAATAAGGTTTAAACTAATAGAATTCCATGAGTTTTGGTGAATGTCTGTTTCTGCCGGGGGTATAAGGAAATATGGAGGAAAGGCCCACATGTCATGTTTACATAGAGATAATTATCATTCGTACGAAAAAGAATAATCTAGAAGGGTCAAGAAGGCGCGGGAAGAAGCGAGAGCCCGAGCGGGCCCAGGGGCAGGGCACCCACCCTACCCCCTGGGGCGGCCTCCCTAGGGTTGAGCCCAACAGGCTCTACCTTGTGGGACCACCTCTCCACCGCCATTGAGGTTACATCTAAGCCCTCCATCAAGGTCGGTTTGATCCGACAACCGACGTTCATTTGAGGAGGCTATATAAGGAAGGCCCCTGACCCTGAGGAGAAGAGACCGCCAAGAGCCAGAAACCCTAATTCATTCCATCTCAAGAGAAGAAGTCCCTGATCAAGCCCTAGAGCCACAACATCAACTAGATCTCTAGTTTAGCATAGCTATATAGGATTAGAACTAGAAGGAGTCAATCTTCGATTGGTTTCCGGATCTGTCAGGAGGATTATTGGTAAGTCTCTATCTAGTTCTTCCTTATTTATCATTTGTTCTTCAATATTATGAATATGACTTTGCTCTACTTCATTATATTGTTATTGACTTTACTCTATTTAATTATGTTCTTAGTTATATTGTTCTTAGTCTATTATGATTATATGCTTGACATAGTTAGATCTGAATCATATACATGTTTAGGATCGTATAGCGTTTATCCATTAGCGCTGTGGGTAAATGATAGATATTGTGTAGGCGTGGTGCCTAGACCGTATTTATCTTCGATTGTACCTTACATTCCGGATCGTGAGGTAGATCGCGGGAGTGACAGTCCTGTTGAGTCCTTTGTAGTCCTCCTCCTGTTTATAGGGCAGGCAGAGTAGTACTATTACGGGGAAGTGATTGCTATGTTCTTCATCTTCCTTAGTAATACTCACTATATATGAATATCTCTTTTCTCACCATGATTGCCAAGTGTAATTGCACTAATCACAGTATACTAGACTGTATAGTTAAGAATGACTTAGGAAATATTCTAATAGTTCGTCCTAATTCCATGCTAATGACTTGCTAGAATATCTATCGAGGTGCTTATCATTATATTATGTGGCTACATATATGCTGATCAGTATTTATCTTTTGTTACTATTCATTCATTATCTATATCTTATGTGACACTTATCTTGTACTGAGTGAGATAGATGAAAACTCTCCATTACACATGCAGTGATACTCATTGATCATCAATACTCATTCCTCATTTATTCCTTAGTATCCCTTCCTAGTGGTAAAAATATAAATAACGATACCTGGAATACTCCTGGTTAAAATGCTACATCAATATAATCTGTGCTCTTGCAGAAACATATTTCTATTCATATTCACTTAGAGGAATTGCATATTTCAATACCACATCTCTCTGCCATGCTGGGAATGACAACTTGGCTTAAGTGGCATGAGAGATGGTTAACAATTTTTGGCGCCGTTATCAGAGATAGATTTTTAATCTACTTTTGGTAGTGACTGTTAACACTAGATTTTGGCATGCTTAGGAAGATGACAGGTGGGCCAGTACACAGTAAATCGGCGAAGACAGGTGTCTGGAGCATTCGGCAAGTATTCATGCGGTCGGCTAATTTCCAAAGAGTCGGCAAGTGTCCGTGTGGTCGGCTAATTTATTTGACAAGTGATTGTGCGGTCGGCTATTATGAGGAAGAGCGGTTTTCCATTGAAGAAGCGACAAAAGCGGCAAGTAAGAGCCAATCGGGTAACAGATATCGCGACAATTAAGGCGATAAAGACTTTGAAGGAAACTAGAGTCAAAGATGTCGTGTTTTCCTTTGATATTTTGTAGTCGTGTCCTTTTAGGACTCATGTCATGACCAGGGTATAAATATAACCCTTGGCCATTGTAAAAACTGTTCACAACCAATTCAATACAATCGGCCCCGTGCCAACTTCGAGTCCTTTGTCGTGCCGTCGAGTTCTTCGAGAGGAGCCATCGATCCGTCGACCTCCGTAAGTCCCGACAACCTTGTTATCATGTCTAGTATCATGCGGTGGATTTAGATGTTGATGCAAGTTGTCTTGTTTGTTTTCAATGATCGTGCGGCGGATCCTTGCTTGACAATCAAGAAGTCTTCGCTTATGTTTCGTTTACGAGTAGATACCGTGCGGCAGGCGTTTGCTCGATATGCTTAGCAAAAGCAAGATAGTTATCGGCTCTACTAGATTTGGTAGGATCTAGTAGATTCATTAAGTTATCACGTGTTGCATGTTTTAGATATTCTATATATTTGTAATACTCTTTTGCCCAATCTAGATTGATACGGTTCGGCTCTATTCTTTCTTACAGATCTATTTATGCTTTAATAGTTATTGCTTTCATGTTGTCTCTACAATTAGATCTTATGTTCATAATAGCCGAATTAGCTTAATCTAGATTGTCACGTGTTGCGGGTTCATGCATGTTAATCACGTTTAAGCTTTATTTAAGGTTAAGTATCATGCGGCAGATACAAGCTTTAGATTAGTTTGATCGTGTTTTACTTACATGTTCCTTCATCATGGACGCCAACTCGGTTAGATTGCCGAGCTTGGTTACGCTTTAACTCATAGTTGATTATGATTCATCCATATGTACCTTTCTCATGCATGCACGTTCGACAATCAATGCTCTTACGTATTTTATGCTTGTTTTAGCCGAATGATCTATAAAACTTGTTGGCAGACAGCTTCTATAGTTGTATGTCGTCGTAAGTGGCTTCAGGGCCGTATATATGGAACTGTCTGGTCTCACCCGACAAGTTCTAGTTTTGTATCTAATGATTTTATCCCTTGTTAGTTTCAGGTCAAACTGACTGGCACGTTTCCAGATTTCGAAACACCCGGGCACCCGATTGAAGCCACGCTTTCCGGCTTGCTATGTGTGAGGCATAGTGCGTCACATTTTGTGTCAACACACCTTTTGGCACGCCCAGTGGGACCACACATTTCAAGATGCCTGAATTCGAGAATAGCTAGGTTCTGGAAGTGACTATGGATGATTTGCCAGAAGATTTGAGGAATACTGTCCAACAACCATGTGATGAGTTTCAACACAAGTGCTTGATGTCCTTCTCGAAGAATAAAAGCAACAAAGTTTTTCAGAAGCAGTCGCTCCCGAGAACTCTCCTTCCACATCAGACCAATTACACCAAAGAGAACGATGCTCGGAAGCTGACTGAAGTAATTTACAAGGCCATGAGTGATACTATGAGAAATCATCATACAACTTTCTTGAATACCTTTCACACAATCATGGTCAGTACTTTCGGTCCATCTGCTGATAAATACTTTGAGGAAACAACTGGTCCAATGCAAGGACCGACATTGTTCCATGTGCCAAAGCGCTAGGAGAAAACTGCTGAGGATAGCGGAGCGCCTAGTATGGACCAAGGTGGGATGCTTCCTCACCAGAAACAACAACCTCCCATGACTTATGGGCAGCTCGCGTTTGGCGCATCGGGAAATGTCCCGCAATCAGCTTTTAAGGTATCTCCAGCGGCGAACAGGCTACAGAAGAATATGTATGGAGACGGATATCAGGAGTTTTCCGATTACAATGCTATTGATGCTCTCCCGAATCCAGGGTATAAGAACTCAGCAGGGTCGCCTTTTGAAGGGCAAGCACATGGAGCTCCAAATTCAAATATTGATGTTATCATGCATTGGATGGCAGACCTGATGCAGAATCAATTTGGTTTAAATCCAAAGAGTCAGTCCTATGCATACAAATCCCCTTATCCAGAGTGGTATAACCAAGTGGCACTTCCTCCGAGGGTGAAGCCTCCCACAGATCTGACCAACTTTTCTGGTCAGGATGATACTAGCACCATAGAACACATCAGCCGATACTTGATGCAGCCTGGAGAGGCGTCTGCAGATGAAGCTTGGAGGATTCGGTATTTTCCGTTGTCTCTGACAGGGCAAGCTTTCACATGGTTCACATCTCTTCCGGCAAAATCCATTGGTATATAGGCAGAGTTAGAGCAGAGGTTCCATGCGTATTTCTTTATAGACACTAATGAGAAGAAGCTAGTTGACCTTATGAGCTTGAGGCAGAGGGCTAATGAAACACCTCAGGAGTATCTCCGCAGGTTCAGAGAGACCAAAAACCTCTGCTATTCCTTGAATCAGCTAGATGACCAGCCGAATGTTAGGGAGAAGCTGTTCGGCTTGGACTTTGATGACCTTGGTCAGTTGTCACAAGGGTTGGCAATGATGGGTAATTAGGCTCAAGGGTTCAGGAGAGATAACCGCTTCCAGAAAGGTGATGTGGCTAATGAGATGTATCAAAGTTTCCTGAAGAAGCAGCAGAATATGACGATGAAGACGAGATAGCCGCAGCTGAATTGGTCTGGGTGAAAGAGCCGACTCAGGTTGCGAGCACATGGTGGATAAGTACCCATGTATGTTCAGTTTTGTGATGGGTGATTGATCAACATTTGGGTGTTTCAGTTTGAACGGTTATCACTAATCCTTTGCAAAAGCAAATGTGTGCCTGTCTATCGGCTTGTGGTGTGCAGGTGCTATGCCTAGTGACAGTGGTCAATGGCGTGGAGAAGGTTGAGTAGAGGCTTGCCGTGCCGATGGACTGAGAGCGGTGAAGGGCGGAAGCGGGGCTCGGACTGAGGGACCATGGGCGCCGGTGGACTAGCTGTGGTGGCTAGTACTTGGCACCGGCAAGTGCGAGAAGACATGGAGGTAGACCGAGTCGACCAAGTCAAGACGGTGGACGCGCGAGTCGAGCGGAGGCTCAGGGGACTCGGAGTCCGACCGGGCGAAGACAAGGTGGCTCGCGTCAAGTGGTTTGGTGGTTTGGGCCTCAAAACCATCCGCGTCGGTTTCCGAGTTTGGGCCGCAAAACTCGGGGTTCGGTAGTTGAGCCCAAAGCTACTGGTGGCGGGTTTCACGGGTTTGGGCCTCAAAACCCGGGCGGAGCTTCCGAGGAAGCGGGGATGGCACGTGGCGGAATCCTGGAGGTTGCGTCGAGGTGACGGCAACTCCTGGCAGGAAGCGGGGCCGTCCATTCAAATCGAGGGAGATATTTACCGGAGCTTGGACTGCAATGCTTAGGCTAGGTAGTTCACTCATTGTATCTAGGGGGGTCTTTGGGAAATAGCCAAAGCCTCTAATAAATAGAGGATGAAGGGGTATCCTCATCCTATCTCTTGAACCCTAATCATTTGCCTCAACTCTCTCTCTCTACCCTCTCTCTAGTTCATGAGATCCCTAGGTTGATTTCACCAACCTCTGTAAGAACTTGAGTTTGTTGCGAGGAATCAGAGGCTGTAACCTCTGTAATCCATGGTGGCTTCGATTTCTTGATCGTGTCCCCATTTTGCTTGTGTTCTTCGCGTTTTGCTTTTGCTCCCTCTTCTTCCCGAGATGATTTCTCTTTTGTAGGGAGTAGCTTTTGCAAATTTGTTTGAACCAAGTTGTTCATATTCGAGAGGAGCATCTTTGCACCGAAGGAACCATCCTCAAACCTCTCGAGTACACAGATCGGGCGATTTCTTTGCGGTGTTCTTCGTTTTTGAGCTTTTCCCCAAATCTCTTCTCCTCCCCTTGCTCTAAGCCAAATTGAGCGATGATTTCTTCGGGATAGCTCCCCAATTGCACTAAGATCATGCCTACAAAGTTTGGTTGCAGTTGGTGATCATTTGGTTGGGTTTTGAGAAGATTTGGCGGAGTGAAAATCGTTTTCGTGGGTTTCAGAGTTTCTGCTCGAGAGCGTCGGACGACTTTCCCTTAGCTCCGGACCATAGCAAGTGGTCCGGTGGTCTTGACCTCAGACGTGTCAAGCAGCGAAGGGCGTCGGACCAAGCTCCGGATTACTCGCTTTTGAGGCTCCGGACCATTCCCCATTGGTCCGGTGGTCTCTGTCTGAGAGTCTGCCAAGCGTCGGACCAGTTGGCTTAGTCCGACGGGTGGTCTGGAGCAAAGGTGTTCTCTGCACAGTTTTCGGAAGTGTGGAAGGTGAGCACCGGACCACTCGCCTTGGTCCGGTGGTGGCATCGGACTAGTTCGGAGCAGGTCATCCGGTGGTCGGGTGCTCCCTGCTCGTTTTCGTCTCGACGGGTGAAGGCATCGGACCAGGCACCGGACCACTCGTCATTGGTCCGGTGGTCTAGACCGAAGTGGTCCGGAGCCTCTGTTGGTCTGCTGTTTTCACTTGTTTTGCCTAGGTTCTTGCCTCTTTTCAATAGAGGTTGAGAACTTGGTCTTTGGGGTTTCCGGTGAGTTTTCCTCCACTGCCGGTGAGCTCTCAATTCTCCGATTTCGTCTGAATATTTCAAGAGAAATTTGAGGCTCCCATTCAACCCCCCCTCTGGTCACCGTTCTCGGTCCTTCATAGGTTAGTCAACGATGGTTGAGGCAGCAGAAGGGTACTTATGACTTTGATGTTTCTAAGTCAGACAAGCTGTTCGAGTTGTTGATCAAAGAGGGACGCATCAAATTGCCGGAGGGGCACCCCATGCTGCGCCCTGAAGGAGTAAAAGATAAGAAGTTTTGCGGCTACCACAATACCAATTCTCATTCCATCAATGATTATCGAGTGTTCAGAGTACGAATCCAGAAGGCTATTCAGGAGGGGCATCTAAAGTTTGATGGCAAGATAAAAATTGATGCTAATCCTTTTGCACAGAACACGGTGTCCTTCTCTATGAACATGATTACCATAGAAGACCCCAAAGACAAGGGCAAAGTGAATGTATTGACCTCAGACAGAGCAAGGAAAACTGGTGCTGTTGATCCTGATCGGCAGATTACAAATGAAGAGTTTCGGCAACAGGCTCAGTTCCGGAATAGCCGAACCGAGAGAGGGGAAGCTTCCAAGCTCAGGGTTACGACACGGATTCTGTTAAACAAATGGCGACAGGAGCAAGAGCAGTATTAGAGGCAGAGGTATTACGAAGAATCAGAGTTCATGGAAGAGCATCAGAGATACGAGGAAGAGATGTACCAGAGAGAGCGAGAGTACATGAGAGAACAGGATCAGTCTCATTGGGGATGCTCGTTCTTTAAACATTGTCGGAATGAAGGCTTGAAGCTGCCTGCTAAGAACAATTTCCCTGAATGCAGTGATCAATATTTAGGGTATAGGCAGTCCTGAGTCAACCGCCGTCCGGTCCATAAAAGACTTGGAGCACAGTTTACTGAGGATGATCGGCGTTTAAAAATAAGCAGCTCTGAAAATCGGCGAGGCAAGAGATTTGCCGATTAGGAGTGGGTCCATTATGAAGAAGGCGTTGAAGAGGAAGAGCACCGTGAATATGTGTGGCAGAAGGGACAGTGGTGCCCACCAGGGCTGAGGAAGAGCCAGAAGAGGAGAGTACAACGCTTAAGGAACAGGGAGCTGACACAAACAGTTGCCAAAAAGAAACAGATATGACGTCCTAAGAAAAAACCCGACGTGCACAACCATTCGGCTGATGCATGCATGGCTTTCTTCCTTCCATCAGAGTTCATAGCTCCCGAAGGCCAAGACCTCCAAGAGGAGGTGTACTCGGATTTCGATGAGAGCGAGTATCAAGATTTAATGGCCCAGCTTGTCCTGACTCAACAGGTAGTTTTTGATAAACCAACCAAGCACCGACACTTGAAGCCGCTTTACGTGAAGGGATACGTCAATGGCAAGCCTCTGACCAAGATGTTTGTTAATGGAGGGGCTGCCATAGATATTATGCCTTATACCACCTTTAGGAAGCTTGGGATGACTAACGAGGAACTGTTGAAGACTGACATGGTGCTCAGGGACTTTGCTGGCAATCCTTCTGACACCCGAGGGGCTGTACATGTCGAGTTGATGATTGGATCAAAAACTTTGATCACTACCTTCTTTGCCATTGATGGCAAGGGGGCATATAGTCTGCTCTTGGGAAGAGATTGGATCCATGCTAACTGTTGCATACCTTCAACCATGCATCAGATTCTCATTCAGTGGGTTGGAGATGATGTTGAGGTGGTTCATGCTAATGACTCGGTAAGTGTCGCTACTGCGGAGCCTACCTACTAGGAGTATGATGGCTTCGATTGTTTCTCTGGAAAAGTATGGGAACAAGGTCATGTGAATGTCTTCAAGAAGGACCAACAGCCGATCCAAGCAGTCAGCTCTCAAAGCAATTTTTAATGGGGACCCGATCGATGGCAACAAAGGAAAGTTGGGACGTGGTTTTATGTCGGCCGATAATCTAGAAGAGATAAATGTTGGTGATGATGTCAAGCCAAGGCCGATGTATATCAGTGCAAATTTAGACCCAGAGTATAGATTAAAGTTAATAGACCTTCTAAAAGAATTCAAGGATTGTTTTGCTTGGGATTACATAGAGATGCCCGGGCTAGATCGTTCTATTGTTGAGCATCGATTGCCGATTAAGCCCGGGTATCGTCCTTACAAACAACCTCCTCGGAAGATTTTCAAAGAGGAGGTACTGGCTGATGTGAAAAAGGAAGTTGAAAGATTATTAGAAGCAAATTTCATTCGGCCATGCAGGTATGCAGAGTGGATTTCAAGCATAGTTCCGGTATACAAGAAGAATGGAAAGATGAGGGTCTGCATTGACTTTAGAAATCTCATTAAAGCCACACCAATGGATGGGTACCCAATGCCGGTTGCCAATTTTCTTGTCGATGCAGCGGCTGATTATGAAGTCATCAGCTTTATGGTTGGTAATGCGTAACCAAATCTTTATGGCAATAGAGGATATTTCAAAGACAACCTTCAGATGCCCTGGTCATATTGGTTTGTTTGAGTGGATTTTCATGCCTTTTTGTTTAAAGAATGCCGGTGCAACTTATCAAAGAGCCATGAATTATATTTTCCACGAGTTGATCGACAAGATCGTGGAGATTTACATTGATGACGTGGTGGCCAAGTCTAGAAATCACGAGGGACATTAGCCGATTTAAGGAAGACTTTGGAGTGCACTAGGAAGCATGGCTTGAGGATGAACCCGAACAAGTGTGCCTTTGGGTCTTGGCTGGTGAGTTTTTGGGATTTTGGTCATAAAGGAGGGATCAAGTCGGTAAAAAGAGCATGGAAGCGATAGACAAAGTTATTCCACAACTAATCTCACAGAGTTGCAATCACTGCTCGGCAAGATTAATTTTGTGAAAAGATTCATATCTAATTTGTCAGAAAGAGTTTTGCCTTTCTCTCACTATTAAATCTTAAGAAAGATCAAGAGTTTGTATGGGGTGACATACAATAGAAGACTTTTGATGAGATCAAAGAGTACATGAAGGCGCCACTGTGCTGGTACCTCCACAAACTTGATAAGCCTTTTAAGTTGTACGTGGCGGCCAATAACCTAACAATAGGATCAGCCCTTATGCAGGAGTTTGAGGGAAATTAAAGAGTAATAGCTTACCTTAGCCGAAAGCTGCTAGATCCCGAGACAAGGTATTCGGCTACGGAACAACTTTGCTTGTGTGTGTATTACTTATGTACCAAGTTTCAGCACTACTTGTTGAATGCCGAATGCGTGGTAGTTTCTGAGTTTGATGTAATAAAACATATGTTATTAATGCCAATTTTAAATGGAAGGATTGACAAATGGATTTTGGCTTTGTCGGAATTTGATTTAAGGTACAAATCGACAAAAGCAGTAAAAGGTCAAATTATTGCCGATTTTGTTACCCAACATCATGATCCTTCTGCTAACATGATAAGTATTACACCTTGGACTTTGTTTTTTGATGGTTCATCTTGTAGCAAAGGTGGTGGTGCTGGTATTCTCTTAATCTCTCCATGAGGGGTGATTTTTAAGTATGCCATACCTATTGAGTTCTATGTTACTAACAATCAAGCAGAGTATGAAGCACTACTTAGAGGACTTCGGCTTCTTGTTGAAATAAAGGTTGTTGCTGTTGAAATCTTTGGAGATTTTGAGTTGGTAATTAACCAACTGATCGGCCAATATGAATGCAAGAGTGATATATTGAGAGAGTATTATGAAGAATGCCGAGAACTTTTGAAGAATTTCCAGGTAGTAACCTTGCATCATATCCCTAGGGGGCATAATGAAGAAGCAAATAAACTAGCTCAAGCTGCTTCGGGATACCGAGAGGATCAAGAGATTCATGCCCTGGATGAGAATCGGGTAGTTGATGACTGGAGAAACGAAATTGCCGATTACTTAAAGAATCCATCACAAAAGGTTTCCCGAAAGCTCAGATACAAAGCTATCAAGTTTATGCTCCTTGATGGTCATTTGTATTATAAATCTATGGATGGGGTACTCCTCAAATGTCTGAGTCAAGAAGAGGCTAGAAAGCTGATGTATGAAGTGCATGAAGGGGTATGTGGTGCACATCAATCAGCTTACCGAATGAAGTGGATAATTAGGAGAACTGGTTATTTTTGGCCAACTATGCTTGAAGATTGCTTTGAATATTACAAGGGGTGTCAAGATTGTTAGAGATTCAGCAATATTCAGAGAGCTCCAGCATCGGTCATGAATCCAATTATCAAGCCTTGGCCGTTTAGAGGATGGGGCATAGATTTGATTGGTCAGATTCATCCTCCTTCTAGCAAAGGACATAAGTTTGTGCTATTAGCTACAGATTATTTTATAAAGTGGGTTGAAGATATCCCTTTGAAGAAGGTTACATCAGAAAACATGGTCAATTTTGTTAAGGAGCATATAATTCACAGATTCGGGATTCCTCAGACTATAACAACGGATGAAGGAACTCAATTCACTTCATCTGAATTCTGTGATTTTGCTGAAGAGATGGGAATCAAGTTGTACAATTCTTCTCCTTATTATGCACAAGCTAATGGCTAGGCTGAAGCATCAAATAAGATCATGATTAAGATTATTCAGAAGAAGATTGATGAAAAGCCAAAGAAGTGGCATTCGGTTCTTAATGAGGCTTTATGGGCTTACCGAATGGCTTGCCATGGGTCTACTCAAGAATCTCCCTATGAGTTGGTTTATGGGCATCATGCTATGCTACCGTGGGAGTTGCAATCAGGTTCAAGACGAGTTACATTGCAAAACAGTTTGAAGATAGAAGATTATAAAGACCTGATGATGGATGAATTGGAAGATTTGCATTTGGTTCGTCTCAAAGCATTCAAAAATATTGAAAAGAACAAATTACGTGTTGCCAAATATTATAACAAAAAGGTCAGAGAAAAACAATTCAAAAAAGGAGATTTGGTGTGGAAGGTTATATTGCCGATTGGGACAAAAGATAAAGCATTCGGCAAATGGTCTCCAAGTTGGGAAGGACCTTTTCAGGTAGTGAGGTGTGCGCCTGGCGATGCGTATATTTTAAAAACTCTACTGGGAGAAGAATTCGCTAGAGCTATTAATGGAAGATTTCTTAAGAGATTTCATTCGAGTGTTGAGGTTGGTGTATAAACAAACTTAAAGTTTTGTGCACAAATAGCCAATGTAAAAGCATCGCCTTTAGCCGAAAAAATATACTCTGAGAGTTTGGAGAATAGCCGACGCGGTATGTGTTGCCTTTAGAGCAAAAAATACAAGCACAATCAACTGAGGATATCGTCATGCAATTCAGAAAACGTTCTTCAGAGTTGTTGTTCTCAGGACAATTCAAAGGAAAAGACAAGTGGAAGTCACAGATAATATTTCACAGGACAAGTAGTTTTTTTACATAGATTCCTAAGTACAAACTACTCAAACAACTTGTTGAGGATAGTCTGGGCGTCTGTGGCTTGGGCAAGGACAATTGCGTGGTCCTCATAACTCTCCAAGAGGTCGTCGATGTCTTCAACATCTTCTGGAGGCATGCCGCTACGGAAGCCAACTGGCATGAAGGAGAAGTCTTCGTTATTCTGGGTGGACATTGCCGCAGACCCCAGAGCTACGCCGTGGTGAACGCCATGGATGACGGCCGGGTCAATATGGCCGTCCGCATCATCAAGGCGTGCCTCGGGGGTTTCTCCCTGGGCGTTCACCTTGTCGGCAATTTTGTTCGCCGCAATCTTCGGGCGCTCAACCTCTGCAGAGAGCGCTGAACACAAGAACATGAATCGGATGAACGGATGGAATCAAAAAGGGGGAAATCGAGTGGGATTTATTTTTACCAACCGGTGATGGCATCACAGAACTACTTCCGCTGATTATCCCATTCAAGCTGGTCGATGCCGTACTATTTGGAGACCTTCTCCAGCTCTCCTCGAGCATCATTCCTTTCACCCCTGAAGGTGACCGCCTCCTCATGGGTGTAAGGAGCATCCATGGCGTCCGAACCCGACTCCAAATCCCAAGGATTGGAGTGGTAGGAGCTCGAAGAGCCGGATGATGGAGTCCCTGGTTGAGTTGCTACATCGGAGGGAGTGGTTGACTGGTAGATATAACCCTTATCCTGATGAATGAGAAGAGAAATCATGGATTCGAAGGATGAACAAGAAGAAGAAACTGCAAGGGGGCAGGAGATCGATTCTCACCTGCGTTGTCGACAGTGCTGCACTCGTCTTCCTTCGACTTCTCCCTCGGCAGGGCACTTACCGCGGTCGTCGCCTCCAGCCACTACTACTGTGGAGGTTAGGGTTCCCTCTAGATTGGTATAGGCGAAGAAAGTGAAGAGACGGGGACCGAAGTGTTTGACTGGAACTGTTGACAGGAGCAGAAGAAGGAAGGTTTATTTATAAGCCGAGTGGGAATACCAAACGACGAGTTAGGGTTTTTCCCACTCAGATGGGCCGTTATTGGACTGGGCCAGGCTCGGGTAAATTAAGAATCGCTCGGCTATATCCCTGAACCGGGAGGATGAGAACGACCGGTTATTGTTTTGATCGGAAAGCTAAGGGCAAATCGGCTATATTCTAATCAGGAAAATAATAGAGCCAGTCATAGTCTCATACAAGTAGAAATATATAAAGATAAGGAGTAGAGACATCCAATTGTTCAAGGGCAAAATGTGTTGTGCTTAATCTATTACAAGTCATATTTCTACTAGCTCAGAAGTTGGCTGATGGCATCTAAGGCCTCGGTCCTGATTCGGCTAACATTGTCCAGGACTTTCTGGTATTCTTTTTTAGAGCTCTGGATTTTAGATAGCTTTGCTTTGAGCTGTTGATCTTCTTTCAGGGTGATTGACATTTTTGATGAAGTTGCTTCTATAGAATTCAGCAAATCTGTCATCTTAGCTTCATGAGACTGAATTTTGGCATTCAGTTTAGTCAGTTGAGCCTCTAATCCGATTCTCTCATCATTCATGATTTTCAGCTCAGACTCTAGAGTCACCAATGAGTCTTTAGTGGCTTGAATTTGAGAGTGCAAGGCTTTAGCTTCTTGCTTCTTCAGAGACCTGTTGTTCTGCAAGGCAGTCCTGGAAGCTATGTTTTTATTTGCCCTCTTCACCACAGCAAAATAATCATCAAGGTGGGCTGCAGATTCCAGGAGAGCCTTAAAGACAGGTGGGAGGTCTTGGTTGATGAGCTCGAGGAGATCTTTTATCTGATAAATCTTGGACTAGAGTGTTGATGTCCTTGTTCAGCAGATTAGCTATATCCTTCAGTCGAGCTTGATTTTCCACTAACAAAGTCTGCTGAGAGGTGACTTCTTCACCTTTTTCATTGATGTAATCATCAACAGTGAAAGAATAACTGGCAGTCGCTTTGGTGGTGTTCTTAAGAAAAAGAGAAGTGTTAGCCGACTGGATGAGTGTGCTAAAAGAATAGCTTAAGACAAGATATTACCTGTTGTGTTGATTGATCCTCAAGATGGGTTGTGTCTTGATCTGGTTGAAGGCTTGATTGGGTACCCAGGGATGGTGAATCTGGAGCTGGACCAGAAGAGTGCTATTCTGCTAGATTGTCTAGAATTTTATCTATTTCCAATAGTGCAGATGATAAGAGTATAAAGACAGGAAAAAGATGCTATATAAAGAGAAAGAAGTTATTAGCTGAATGATACCAATGTGTTTGAAGGTTTCATGAACATCTGTACTTTTAGCTTCATGAGCTTCTGTATCTTCGGTTTCATGAGTCTCTGCATCCTCAGTAGAAGCTTGAGGAGGAATATCTACTGTTGTTGAGATATTACTTGATCCTGGAATTTCAACATGTGGCTGCAACAAAAGGTGATTGGTATGGAGGCAGTCAGAGTTGTTGCTGAATGAGATTTATTGCTAGATAAAGATTCATACCTTAGAAGACCGCTTAACTTTCTTGGACCTTGTCTTTCTGGCCACATGAATATCCTCAAGTGTCTTCCTTTTACCTTTTCCTCCTGAAGGTGCAGTGGTCAAAACTGCAGGGATCCTCATGAAAGTTACTAGAGTTGGAGCATCGAAACCCAGGGCAGGTTTGGGCCTAGCTAAGCAGTACTGAAGTGCTTTGGCAGGAGGACTGGGTTCAAAATCCTGTACATGACCGAAAGTTAAGGTGAAGGATAAATTCAAAATTAGAAAGTGGTAAGTGCAATGAAATTACCTCACTGTCAGAGGCAAATTGAGGTTGCAGATCTTGGCATAGAGAGTGCACTGGTGTGTTGAAAATGTGATTGTGCCATTCTTGCCACCAGGAAGTAAAAAAGGGATTAGCAGCATCTACTAACCCAAATACAGAGGGTTCATATATTGGCAATCCCCATCCAAGCTCAAAGACTTTCTTGGCTTCTATTGCATCTCTGATCAACTCCTTGAATTTTATGATTGTTGAAAGGAAAGATCTTGGGGGAACTGTCCACATCATAATTGCCTTGCTGCCATATTTGGGTAATAGAATTCATAGGTGGATTGCACTAACCTCCCATGATAGAATTCGGCTGGCAGGATATAGGGTTTGATAAAGGAGTTGAAGATCTCTATGCTCACCTGTTCAGAACAGCCAGATTCATAGCTTAATTTGCAGGGAAGAGTTAGTTCATCGTTTTCTCTGTAAGGAAGACAAAGCACATTGTTTAAACCCTTGAAAAACAGCTTGAAGAGATGACCAATATCCATGTCAATGCTGATGGAAGATGCTACTTCTCCATAAGTTTGGCAGTTCTTAACTTTTGCTGTACTGCCTTCAGCATAATTAACTGAAGGGAAATTCAAATTGTGAAGGGGCACAAACATTATCTGATGCATATAAAGTTGCAACCACATCTGGATAAACCACTAGGGGCCACTTACACAAGAGATCTCCTTACCATGGTACATCTGAGCAGTGATCTGGTGCATCATGTGATAAACAGATCCTAGAAGATATTTACCTAGAGGGATTAGGATGCCTGCAACTAAATCCTCAGCCATCGTCATGTGATTTAAGGTTGGCTCATTAGATTTTTCACAGAAGATGAACCTGCATAGCCACATATTCATGAAGGCCCTGCATTCCTTGTCAGAAACAACACCAGATGCTTCCATATAAGTCTGAATGTATCCAACCCATCCACCTCCAGATTTGACAGCTTTCTGGTTGCTTTTGCTCTTGTACTTGTAGGGATATACTGGTTTTGACACATTTAGGCCAATTATCATGAATACGTTGGCCAAAGTGAAAGTCATCATGCCATGGCCGAAGACGAAAGCATTAATAGCGTCAGACCAAAAGTGAGAAGCTGCTATCAGAAGGGGCTCATTTCTGGGCATTTCTGATAAAGATAATTGCAGACAGTGGTTGATATCTTGGGCGTCCTAGTCGCTACAACTCTTTTCCAGCATCCTCCAGTACCAGTTTTGCCATCCAATGATTGAGGGAAACGGCCAGGTCTTGAAAGTGTTTGGCCATTGGTTTGGCGGAGTGACTCCAGACTTGAAGGGGATTCTCGAGGTTTCCTTCTCAATGATCTCAGTTGGGTCAGGATTTCCCATTGGACCAAGAATGTAGGAATCAGGGTTTGCAGCATAAGGGATCAGAATCTCGTTCTTGTATTCCTTCAAAGAAATCAGGAAAATAAATCGGAAAAGAAACAGGGAAATCAATCGAGGATTGCCGAATGTGTGGGAGTAAGTGGAATTTACCTCTAGGATTTCCTCTTGAGTCGCCATTGAAGATTCGGAGCTCAAGAATGTACTGGTGCTTGGATTTCTTGAGAGGCGGCTGCGGTATTGAGCAGTGTTGACCTAGGAAAAAGGGGAGCTTGTAGTCAATTTCGGAATAAAACTACTTTTATCCCAAAATTGACGGGGCATGTGTTAACACTGGATTTTGACATGCTTAGGAAGATGACAAGTGGGCCAATACACAGTAAATCGGCGAAGACAGGTGTCTGGAGCATTCGGCAAGTATTCGTGCGGTCAGCTAATTTCCAAAGAGTGGGCAAGTGTCCGTGTGGTCGGCTAATTTATTCGACAAGTGATCGTACGGTCGGCTATTCTGAGGAAGAGCGGTTTTCCGTTGAAGAAGCGATAAAAGCGGCAAGTAAGAGCTGATCGGGTTACAGATATTGCGACAATTAAGGCGATAAAGACTTTGAAGGAAACTAGAGTCAAAGATGTCGTGTTTTTCCTTTGATATTTTGTAGTCGTGTCCTTTTAGGACTCATGTCATGACCAGGGTATTAATATAAACCCTTGGCCATTGTAAAAACTGTTCACAACCAATTCAATACAACAGGCCCCGTGCCAACTTCGAGTCCTTTGTCGTGTCGTCGAGTTCTTCGAGAGGAGCCATCGATCCATCGACCTCCGTAAGTCCCGAAAACCTTGTTATCATGTCTAGTATCATGCGGTGGATTTAGATGTTGATGCAAGTAGTCTTGTTTGTTTTCAATGATCGTGTGATGGATCCTTGCTTGACAAGCAAGAAGTCTTCGCTTATGTTTCGTTTACTAGTAGATACCGTGCGGCAGGCGTTTGCTCGATATGCTTAGCAAAAGCAAGCTAGTTATCGGCTCTACTAGATTTGGCAGGATCTAGTAGATTAATTAAGTTATCACGTGTTGCATGTTTTAGATATTCTATATATTTGTAACACTCTTTTGCCCAATCTAGATTGATACGGTTCGGCTCTATTCTTTCTTACAGATCTATTTATGCTTTAATAGTTATTGCTTTTATGTTGTCTCTACAATTAGATCTTACGTTCATAATAGCCGAGTTAGCTTAATCTAGATTGTCACGTGTTGCGGGTTCATGCATGTTAATCACGTTTAAGCTTTATTTAAGGTTAAGTATCATGCGGCAGATACAAGCTTTAGATTAGTTTGATCGTGTTTTACTTACATGTTCCTTCATCATGGACCCCAACTCGGTTAGATTGCCGAGCTTGGTTACGCTTTAACTCATAGTTGATTATGATTCATCCATATGTACCTTTCTCATGCATGCACGTTCGGCAATCAACGCTCTTACGTATTTTATGCTTGTTTTAGATTGAAGCCACGCTTTCCGGCTTGCTATGTGTGAGACACAGTGCATCACATTTTGTGTCAACAGCGATGTTAGAAATGTCAACAAGCATTTTTGGCGCCATTGCCAGGGAAGGTTGATTAGCTAAAGGAATAAATGAGTTATCACTTGCATCACTAATGGATTGAGAAAACATCAATTCTCTACTCGTACAACCTTACCCTTGACCTTTGCCTATTTTTCCTATCATTTTATGCAGGGTAATGTATGAATAGGTTTGATCTTCCAGACAATTTTATTGAAAATCCCGAAGCATTATTCAGAACGACAAAAGCCAAGCTCAAGAAAGTAATAGAATCATCATCACCTTAGTTTGAAGCTTCGTCCAATCAAGGAGATCACCGAAACATCGCTCGAGACTTGACACCAGAGTTCGAAGCCATGGCGAACAAGTCAATCTGTGAGTTCTCAGCCCCCACCACGGACAACATCCGCACTGGACCTGCTGTGGACATTGATCAGTCATTTGAGCTCAAGCCTGCGCTCATCAGCATGGTGCAAGCAAACTAGTTCTATGGGAAAGCACACGAAGACGCCAGTGCTCATCTCCAACACTTTCTGGAGATTTGCAGCACATTCACCATCAAGGACATCCCCAGAGATGCCATACTACTTCGGCTTTTCCCATTCTCACTCTTGGGAAGAGCGAAGCATTGGTTTTATGCAACTAAGGAGAAGAATACCACGTGGGCACTATGTTCCACCAACTTCCTAGCAAAGTTCTTTCCCATGGGAAAGACCAATGCTCTCCGTGGGAAGATTACAAGTTTTCAATAACAACACGACGAGTCCGTTCCAGAAGCATGGGAGCGCTTCCAAGATTACATCCTAGAATGTCCCCATCATGGAATGGAGAATTGGTTACTTATGCAGACCTTCTATCATGGGTGCAGAAACAGCACATGGGAGACCATGGATGCTGTTGCTGGCGAAGCATTCCTATTACTTACAATACCACAAGCCACAACTCTTGTGGAGAAGATGGCATCCAACCAAGGTTGGAGTGAAGAAAGAACTCAAACTCGCAAGAAGAGTGGAGGTATGCACTAGCTCAAAGAGGTAGACATGCTGTCAGCAAAACTAGACCTGCTAATGAAGAGGCTCGATGAGAAAGCTGGAAAAAAGAAAGAAGTTATGAACATCTACGACTCTCACATGACCTGTGAGGAGTGTGGAGACACTGGACACTGAGGCAACCATTGTCCAGAGTTGCAAGAGGACGTGAACTACATCAACAACAACAACTACTACTACAACCGTCCTCAGCAAAATCAAGATTGGAATCAACAACAACAAAGGCCTAACTACTCAGGTAACTACTTAGGTAATTATCAAGGTAATAATTCTTATAATAATACTAGTTTTCCGCCTTTGAGAGAGTTAGTAGCTAACCAAGGAAAATTGATGGATAACATGTCTAAGAAAATAGCATCCAATGATAAAATACTAGAAAACATAAATAATAGAATGGATAATTTTTGTGTTGCCATCAAGAATCAAATTAGCTTTAATAAAATGATTGAATCTCAGCTAACCCAAATAGCTGCTGTTATTCCTACCACTAACCCCTGTATCCCATCACAACCGGAAGGATTAGAATCTGCAAATCTTGTAGACATATTTGATGCAGGTGCTTATTGGAACAACCCCACCGAAGGGTGATGTGTCGACTCTATGCCAACCAAGAAAGGAGATCCAGGATGACCAGTCATCCCAATCTCCATTGGCGTCACATAGTTTCCTGAAGCACTTTGCGACTTTGGCGCAAGCGTCAATGTCATGCCCAGGGTAATATACGAAAAATTCTTTAATTATCCTTTATCAGATACAACCCTGTGTTTGCAACTTGCAGATTGGACACTATGCTACCCAAGAGGAATACTAAAAGATATTTGTGTACGAATTGGTACCTCGTACATCCCAGTAGACTTCATGGTGATAGAAACCGGTGTTGATGAGGAGTGACCCATCATCCTTGGGAGGCCGCTCTTGAACACTGTCGGAGTTGTTATCTATGCTAGCACTACCAAGATTAGTTTCTTCATCAAGGGGAAGAAGGAGACATTTACCTTTAAGAACAAAACCATACAAGCTCCTGAACAACCTCAAGATGAACCAATGAGGAGGAACAAGCAAAACAAGAAGAACAAGAACAAGAACAAGAACAAGAAGCAAGTACGGACAGAACCAGCAAAGATGGTCACGACACTCCACAATAATCAAGATCACCTCATTTGATCAAGAAGGACGACCCAGGTGTCCCAACCATTGAATGCTCAATCAACAGATGTTCCTTCCAGAAAGCAATCTGTGATAACGGATCGGGCATCAACATTATGGCCAAGTTGACCTATGAGTTTCTGTACGGTACAATGCCTCTACATCCAACATACACCCAACTCCAGATGGCATATCAGACATGCCGTGTTGTCAAAGGCATAGCAAAAGATGTCCCCATCCAGATTGATGACCACTTCATCCCTACAGACTTCCTAGTCGTTAATATGGGAGAAGATGATTATGATCCACCTATCATCCTTGGAAGACCGTTCCTAAGCACCACCAAAGCTATCATCTACATCGGGACAGGAGAAGTGCACCTACACTTCCCCTCTGAGAAGGTACGTCTTTACTTTAATGCTAACTACATTGTTGAAGAATCCAAGCAGAATAGAACGAGAAGAAGACGTCGCAACCGCAACCAGAAGAGGCAGAACACCAAGGACGGATGGGCAGGCTATAAAGGAGAAGTTTCAAGATATGAAGAAAGATACCTAGAAGAAGAAGAGTCAACATATGCAACTCCACTCTCGAGGCCAAACATACCACCAACTCCAAGGTTGGTAAATGAAAGATCATTCTACGACTACCCCAAGCACGAGAATCTTGTGAAGAAGGAGAGGTATGTCCTTTTAATTGTAATAAATATCCAGAAACAAGAGTTTGTCCTAGGAAGGCTACCACACAAACACGAGTGTGGAGAGAAAAAGAAATTGTACCAGAAGAAGAAGCACAGCCGGAGGCGCCAGCTACGCCATCCAATGAGCCCTAGGACAACTAAGGACGTATGGACTCCTGTTCGAAGGACTTAAACCACCGAACGCCGTGCCAAGAGGTAAAACTTGGTAGTTATATTTTCCCTTAATTATTTACTTTTTTAAATTAGTTAATCATGTTTACACCATCTTTAAAAAGAAAATAAAAATGTCTAAAACTATTAAGCCCCATGTGACTAGACTCGTGGCATAAAACCCATGAGTATACTCACCGTGGTGGCATAGAAATAAATAAATATGTTTTTAAAATAAAAAAATATAAAAATAGTGAGTTTATGATCCTGCTAAATAATAATATCCATTAGAGGAAGCTCAACATGATTCAGACTAGAGATTTATGACTAACACTTAATCAGTTCCACAAGCTTTGTTGTCTATTTGAGCTTTCACAGAATTCAAGGATCAATGGAGAACAGTAACCAGAGGACATCTTACCCATTGTCAGAATACTCTGACAAGATAAGAACACCTCTGCTACCTGTTAGCTACACCAGAAGAAATTACGTCAAAATCAAGCTTGGGGGAGAGCACCCCCACGTACCAACTACATCAGAAGAAATTACGTCAAAATCCAGCTTAGGGGAGAGCACCCCCATACTCAGCTAAGTATTTCTACTTATTGGTCTTTATAATATATATATACTTTGATAAAAAAATAAAAAGATGCATAATCATATAAAACCCAATAAATATTTTTTCCCGCTTATGTATATGTCTTTCCTTAGTTTATAAGTTTGCTAATAGAAGAGAATAAAATAAAGTAGCTATGCTAAAATGAACCCCAATGATAAACTCTTAATATGGAGATGATGAATAGTTGCTCTGCCGTAATTCCTTTCAAGTACCTAGTTTTTAAATTTGATCTCTCTCTTAAGTTTAGGCATAATTGTTATGATTTGAAATTTGCTCTTAACCTAAAACTTGTGGGAGGAAGTACCTGATCTAAGTCTAAGTTGTTGACGGATATGATATGGGAAGGTTTGAGTTACTATTTATCTGTTCCTAGAGATACTAGAATTCTGGAGAATTTTATCTTTTGAAAACTTTAAAAATACCACATGATGAGTTCCTGTATGATGAGAGTTTAAATTCCTACCACAGCCATAAACATGCTTACTAGATTAGCAAACCACACATTTTTACATTCTGCTTATGAGCATTGAGTGTGGTCAAGCTGTGCGATCCTCGGGAACTAGTCATGCGGATTGAATCAAGATTTATACACATCCATCCATGTTGCTTCTACCTCAGAAGTACGCATTCACTTACACTATACCCACATACACTGCTTCTATCCCAGAACTACGCATCCACATATGTCCACCCATTTCCATCTCTAGATCCACCCACCAAAAATATTCAACTCCTAATCCGGGAGAGAATAGAAACACATAAATATTCTTCTATTCCTGTTTTACCCCTGTGAAATAAAGGCTCCAGCCAGCATTCGCTTTATAGCTCTACAAGGATGAGTGCTCTTGAAAAAAAGAAAGACGAGGAAATAAAAATGGGCAAGTGCCCGCCAACCTCAAAAAAAAAGAAAAAAAAGGAAATCTATATATATATATATATATCGAGCATCTCATTCCCTTCGAAAGGTTTCAAATGCAAGAAAGGTATATCTATCAGAAAGAGAGCAAAAATAGAATTAGACGTTCACCCCTGCTATCACCATCATCATTTACCACCATCATCATCACTACCACCATCACCATCATCATACACCATTCATTCGCCACACATGCACATCTTGATTTGACTTATTGACCTGTTCCTTTGGATCCGTGGTTTGACTATGCAACATATGTCTTGTAAGTATGTATACGCTATCTCCCACCTATGAGCTCTAGATATTGGCCTATTAGAAGTAGGGTGAGAGAAAGAAGGCAATACCACAATGCCTTATACCACAAATACCACATCTGAGAGAAGGCAACACCATTAATGACTTGGTAAGGATCCAGAAATACCACAAATGAGCGACTTGAGATAGTCATACAAGGAATCTCTGAGTTTTATTTTGAAAACCTACAAAACCCTAGAGCTATAGTTGATCGAAGAGCAAGGTACATGGTGCCTGACTGGACCGTTCTGTCTTTCAACTACCCAAGACAAGGTGACGGTTACAAGCCCCATGGTGGAAGGTAAAATGAGTAAGTTTTTTATCTTAATAGTTGTTCTAACCCGGAGATGAGATCTTATTTGAAAGCATGTGTACCTTTAAGGTGTGAAAGCATTGCAGCAACTCCTGATCCATCACTGAGTCTATCTTTGCTCAGGGACGAGAAAAAGGTAAGCTTGGGGAGTTGTTGACAGTCCTTAAGTACCAAAATCAACCATCAACTAGACAAGGATAAGGATCTAAATGAAACCAATAACTAGAAATAAGGTTTAAACTAATAGAATTCCACGAGTTTTGGTGAATGACTGTTTCTGCAGGGGGATATCAGGAAATATGGAGGAAATGCCCACATGTCATGTTTACATAGAGATAATTATCATTCGTATGAAAAAGAATAATCTAGAAGGGTCAAGAAGGCACGGGAAGAAGCGAGAGCCCGAGCGGGTCCAGGGGCAGGGCGCCCGCCCTACCCCCTGGGGCGGCCGCCCTAGGGTTGAGCCCAACAGGCTCTACCTTGTGGGACCACCTCTCCACCGCCATTGAGGTTACATCTAAGCCCTCCATCAAGGTCGGTTTGATCCGACAACCGACGTTCATTTGAGGAGGCTATATAAGGAAGGCCCCTGACCCTGAGGAGAAGAGACCGCCAAGAGCCAGAAACCCTAATTCATTCCATCTCAAGAGAAGAAGTCCCTGATCAAGCCCTAGAGCCACGACATCAACTAGATCTCTAGTTTAGCATAGCTATATAGGATTAGAACTAGAAGGAGTCAATCTTCGATTGGTTTCCGGATCTGTCAGGAGGATTATTGGTAAGTCTCTATCTAGTTCTTCCTTATTTATCATTTGTTCTTCAATATTATGAATATGACTTTGCTCTACTTCATTATATTGTTATTGACTTTACTCTATTTAATTATGTTCTTAGTTATATTGTTCTTAGTCTATTATGATTATATGCTTGACATAGTTAGATCTGAATCATATACATGTTTAGGATCGTATAGCGTTTATCCATTAGCGCTGTGGGTAAATGATAGATATTGTGTAGGCGTGGTGCCTAGACCGTATTTATCTTCGATTGTACCTTACATTCCGGATCATGAGGTAGATCGTGGGAGTGACAGTCCTGTTGAGTCCTTTGTAGTCCTCCTCCCGTTTGTAGGGCAGGCAGAGCAATACTATTACAGGGAAGTGATTGCTATGTTCTTCATCTTCCTTAGTAATACTCACTATATATGAATATCTCTTTTCTCACCATGATTGCCAAGTGTAATTGCACTAATCACAGTATACTAGACTGTATAGTTAAGAATGACTTAGGAAATATTCTAATAGTTCGTCCTAATTCCATGCTAATGACTTGCTAGAATATCTATCGAGGTGCTTATCATTATATTATGTGGCTACATATATGCTGATCAGTATTTATCTTTTGTTACTATTCATTCATTATCTATATCTTATGTGACACTTATCTTGTACTGAGTGAGATAGATGAAAACTCTCCATTACACATGCAGTGATACTCATTGATCATCAATACTCATTCCTCATTTATTCCTTAGTATCCCTTCCCAGTGGTAAAAATATAAATAACGATACCTGGAATACTCCTGGTTAAAATGCTACATCGGTATAATCTGTGCGCTTGCAGAAACACATTTCTATTCATATTCACTTAGAGCAATTGCATATTTCAATACCGCATCTCTCTGCCATGCTGGGGATGACAACTTGTCTTAAGTGGCATGAGAGGTGGTTAACCATTTTTTGCGCCGTTATCAGAGATAGATTTTTAATCTACTTTTGGTAGCGACGTTAGAAATGTCAACATAGGGTCTCAAGCGGCCTCTTTCTGCTCACTTCAATATGAGATACTTTTCCTTTGTCAGAGGCAAGATCAAGCTCGCACAAACTATCAAGCAGCACACCACAACATTGGTTGCTTGTTGGCGACACTTAACCATGTGGGGACGAATAGCTCCAACAATAACAAATGTACAACTAGATTGCTCGATGCAGCCACAAAATACTCAAGGCTTGGATTCAGCTCACTAGTGCTCAATCAAGCTCGCAAAACTAAAGTCACTCTCACAATCCAAATGATTCCACTATTTTCACTCAAATCCCAAAGGGTGGATTGGGAGCTCTCACAAGGCTTAGTTGATGTATAAGAATATGTAGAAGCTTTAAAAGTTAGCCACAAGGATATTAATGAGTCTATATAGCTATTCGTCAACACTTGACATATGGAGGGAATCTAAATAGCCAATGTTAGCTTAGTTGTGACTTACAAGTCACATATCCCAACATGGTGTTAAAACTAGTTGTTATAGTTCAAATTGCAGTAAAGTCGGTTTTCCAATCCCAACTTCTAGCTTGGCTATCCAAAATTGAGGCAAAGTTGGCTATCCCAACTTCTAGGTCAGCTATCCCAACTTTTCCAGCCTTGGCACACTGAAAATAGGATTTAATGCTAAACTCGCGGTTTTTCTCACTTGGGTTGGTTTGACCACTTTCAGGTTGTGCTTAATAACTTCGTGTTGCATCCCTCTTGATAGTATGACATGCCTATACTCAAGAAATAGAAATTCACCATAAATCTATCCACTTGAGCTTGTCTTTCTTTAAATATTGCCGCTTTCTCAACTTTGATCATTTGAGAAACTTTGATTCTTTCAGGTGTTAACCTTCAAGTTTTTTATATATGCAGTATAGAGGATGGACAATTTTTTTATAAAATTCCATCTTAGGAACAAATTTGATGGTTTCCCATAGTTTTTAGTGGTTGTTTATGCTGCAGCACAACCTGAGTTTCAAGAAGTTTTTTAACTGAGTTGGCCCAAGCTTGTAGCAAAGCTTCCATGCCTTTGTGAATTGGCAAGAACCATATATCTTATAATCATAAACCCCACTAGATTTCGATCTCAACATGCAAGCTATCTGAAAGAATCAAGATGACCAAGAGGGGCGGTGAATTGGGCTTTTCTAAAACTCTAAGCAAGAATTAAAACCTATTCTAAAATCCAATCACCCCAAAGTGCCTACTAAGTGTGAAAACAAGCTATGGAATGTAACAAAGTTAGAGCACAAGTAGAACAATACCCTTGAAGCAACTCTAATCAAGCATGATCATCCTAAAAAAACAAGTGCAAAGAAAGTAATGCTTGAAAGTAATTGCAAGAGAAGGAGATGGAAGGTTGACACGGTGACGTTTTGTCGAGGTATCGAGGAGTCAATACTCCCTCGTAGTCCTTGTTGGAGCACCCGCACAAGGGTATCGCTCCCCTTGATCCATGCAAGGTATCTACAGGCTGGTTCTTTGCCGCTCTGGCTCGGTGAATCGCCCACAACCGATCACAACATGGCTTGAGTCATCCACAATCGTCTACAGATGATCTTCAAGCTCCCAATCACCACCAAACCATATAGGTGTTGTCGATCACCAAGAGTAACAAGCTAGAACTCTGACTTGAATCACACAAGCCTAATGAAATGAGTGGATGCACACTTGTTGCTCTCTAGTCACTAATGAGGAATCTAATCTTGGGCTTAGCAAATCTCAACTCCTCACTAGGGCTTTGCTCTCTATCACACTCTCCAAGTGTATCTCAAAAGGCAAGTTAGAGAAGCAAGGGGAGGAGTATAAATACCTCCACCGCCAACATACCCGTTGGTTTAAATCTTTATATGATAAGTGGCGACTGGATGCTCTGGTCGAGTGCACCGGACGTGTCCGGTGCCTAGCCCAACGGCTAGTTCCTGTTCAAACATGCTAAGCATCAGATGCTCTGGTGACTACGCATCGGACGCGTGTGATGCCTCTCTGTACTCTCTAGAAATCCACTATGTATTGACCGGACGCTGCTGAGCGTCCAATCAGTACTGATCAAATGCAGCCGATCGCATTTTGACCTCTCTAGACCCTTATTGGAAATGACCGGGCACAACTCCAGGAGAGTCCCAGCATCCAGTGTAGAGTCTGGTGCTTTCCCGAGAGTTAGCTAAGGTCACCGTCACGTCTGGTGACTCGAGGGGAGTGCATCCGGTGGCTTAACCTAGCCACTTTACACTGATCGGACGCTTCTGGTGCCAGGTGCAGCAGCGTCCAGTGCACTCTAAACCCCTTAAACAACTCCGTATCGAGTTTCGTTGAAAACGGAAATTGTTCCAACTAATCTTAGGGCCAACCTAGAGCTACTTAGGGCTATGTTAGACAAGTGTGCACCACACCTACTATATCATACTTACGTAAGTTAAGTTACCCATTCAAGCCCCCCTTAATAGTATGGTCAAAGGTAAAAGCAAAGACCCTAATCTACTCTAAGTGTCTCCCAACTCCAATGACACTTAGACCTAGATCATTCTAAGTCTTCTCACTTCCCTTTGAAAACCGAAACAACAACCATCGCTAAGGGGCATGAAATCCATTGGTCCCAATCAATCACTATTATCATGACCTATCTCAATTTGCCACTACAAAACACACGTCAGTCATAATAATCATGCATTGTCGTTAATCACCAAAACTTCTAGGGTCTACATGCTTTCACTATCGACAACAACAGTCCATCGTTAGATGCAACCATAGCTCATTAGCGTATATATTATAATACGCGTCATCCACTAATATACTTTTAGTTTCCTGCATCAGCATGCAACTTTATCTACTAAAATAAACTTATAATATTTATCCCTTTGTATAAGTAATTATATGTAGTCTAATTTCATTTCAAATTTTCAACAATCTCCGTAGCAACGCATGCTTCTAGTTTAATATAATTAGGAACCCGAGTGAGAAAAACAATGACAAGTTCATTGTCGTCTGCCATTATTCTTATTCAATGCCATTATATATGGGTTTGGGTTTGAGGGAAATTGAGATTGAGTTAGGATGAAAGTTTACTTGGGCTTCTAAGAAGATGTCAACTTTTGAAAAATTGGGTAGAATCTTAGCTAGTTCTAAGTGGGAGCAGAAATTTCTTCTAGTCATGGTTAATGCCTTGAATAGAGAAAATTTTGATCACACGTCGTTGCTACTTTGCGCTAATGAAAGGAACCATGTTAAGAGCCAACCTATGTTTAAGTTTAAACTTGGTCGTATTTTATGTCATGGTTTCTTTGATATGGTGGCTAAGAATTGGAGGAAAGGTATTAAAGGATCTACCTCGATACAGAGGTGGCAAAACAAAATTAGTAGGCTTTGCCAATTTCTGAGGGGGTGGGCTAAGACTGTAAACAATAGTTTTAAGAAAGGAGAACAAGTGCTTTTAAAAGTGGCTGACAAACTTGACAGGACAGTAAAATCTTGGCTTCTTAGTCAACGAGATCTTGATCTCAAGCAAAGTGTGAAAGGTCCCTATGTGATTTTGGTAATTGAGTGACAACTTAGGTGAACTAATATGTGTTTGAGTGATATACATAGGAGATTAGTTCACATGATATTGTGTGAGGATGGAGCTTATTGCACATGAGACATGACATCGAGTCATGTGACCAAGGTGGAGAAGATCAAAATAAGGCATGGCTTGATGGACCGGTTGCAAGTGTGAAGGGCAAGAGAGTGATGCTTGGCTTCGATGGATCGACAAAATGGTGAACTGAAAGTGAGGTCAAGATCAATGAAACAACATGGTCACCTGATGGTATGAAGTGGATCATATCATTTGGTGATAGGTTGGTGCATGTGTTGCATCAACATTGGAGAAGGAGATGGAATGGAATGCGCAAGGCAAAAGTATATTTGTAGGGCATTCCATTTCACCGGTTATAGGTGTGTAGAGAATTTTATGACCGGGTTTAGGATAGATGGCCGTACTATCAAGATGGGTAAACTTGTTTGCATATCGGTCATCTAGTGCCACATGAGTGATCTAACCATGTGATGTATTAGGATCGAGTGGCGTGGTGAGAGCAAGTGAAAATCCTTTGAAAAATGATTGTGAAAATGCTAACACACATGCACATGGTGGTGTACACTTGGTGTTGTTGGCACATTTGCAAAGGAGATGGTGTTCGAGTTGAAGTGGATCAACTCGAGAAGTTAGAGACGGTTTAGAGCTCACTAAGGAGCACCGGATGATGTCCCAGGGGGCACCGGACATGCCCGGTGGTTAACCCTAGGAGTTGTCTGGCTGAGGAATGAGCACTAGATGCTGAGCGAGTCTAGTGCGATGTCACCGGACGCGTTCGGTGTGTTCAGGTCGTCTCTAGAAATCCACAAGATGTTGTGCATTAGACGTGACGCATGAAGTGGTTGTGCATCCGGTGCATGTGAGAGATGTGCTTACTATGAAGCACCGGATGCTCAGTGAATCCGATGAGCGTTCACCGGACGCGTCTGGTGTGAATTTTTTGTCTCTGGATCTCTCTGGAAATCCACCGGATGCTGTGGCACGTGGAGTCCGGTGTGGCACCGGACGTGTCCGGTGCTTGTGCTAAAAGCGAGATCGTGTAAACTAGTTGTGCAGCAATGGTTGAATTCAAATGGCTAGTACATGTGTCGTCGAGCGGTACACCGAACGCTGGCACTGGACGCATATGGTGCAACATCAAGGTGCATCTAGTGCATATGCAGAATACCCAGTGAAAGGGTATTTTTGGAGGCGTCGCCGCGGACATTAGACACTCTGTTGTATATTGTTAACACCCCTCAATGACTAGTTTTCCCCTCTCTCGATACATAGAGGGGTGGTCGGCCCTTAGGAGGGTTGAGCACCTTGGGGTTGTGTTGCTCATAGTTGTGCTTGTCTTAGGAGCCCTCTAAGTCACTTGTGCTTGCTAGGGTGAGAATCAATAGTAAAGTGAGTGGTTTCTAGTGTGTTGCTTTGTGAGAGAGCTTCGTGTGGCACTAGGTGATTGTGTCGCAAGCCATTGGTGCTTATTACTCTTCAAGGTTGCCACCTCTTAGACAGCTTGGTGGTTGTGTCTCCGTCGAAGAACACAATGAGATGGTGCGTGGCTCTGAAGAAGAGCTTGTGAGGGGTGTTGTGCTCACCCCGCGAGAGATCACGAAGAGAAACTCTAGTTGAGCGTGTCATTGAGTTCCCTCATCTTGTGTTGGTTTTGCGGCACCCGGTAGAGGGTTAGGCGTGTGATGCTTATTAGCGCATGAACCTCCAAGTGAGTGAGCTGACACAACAAGGACAAGCTTGGTGACGACCAAGTAAACCTCGGGAGAAAAGTCACTGTGTCAACCTTGTCTCTATCTTCTTGGTGGTTTGCATTCTCATTTCACTAGCTTGTATTTATATTCATATTTGTGCTAGTGATGAATTGTTGCTCTTGCAATAGTTTAACTTGTGTAGCTTGCTAGTTACCTTCTTGCATGTGTAGTAATCTCTTGCATGACTAATTGTCTTGTATAGCCTTGTTAGTCACGTTGCTTAGTTTGTGTGCGTAAGTAATTTGAGCTCTTTAGTTTGTCTTGTGTAGTCTTGCTATTGATCATTGTTAGTGAGCTTAGAGGCTTTGTGCTTTTGCTTACTAGACTGTGTAGGAGCTCTCGATTTGTTTAGAGTACTAGTTGCTTAGGTTTGAGTGACCTTGCAACCTAGACTTGTTTAGGTGAGCTTCCTAGCCCAGTACCTTAGATAGCGTAATTGACATAGTTTGCTAGGTGTTTGAGTTATAGATAGAGGGGCGTAGTCTAGTTTCACATTTTTTCTAGTTAGCCTTTGCGATTAAGTTTTAGAAAAGACTATTCACCGCCCTCTAGTCCGCCATCTTGACCCTTCACAAAGAAGGAAATATCACCTTTCATTATCTAGGAATCCCAATGCACTTGTGCAAACTTTGGAATAAGGAATGGGGTCTAGTTAAAGAATGATTTTTTTTAAAAAAAAAAACTTAGTGTAGCGAGAAGAGCATGCTGTTGTCTATAGGAGGCATGCAAGTGTTCATTAACTCGGATATATCAAGTTTACCCATGTTTAAGTTGTCATTTTTTCTATCCTAAAGAAGTACTTAAAAGAATGAATTATTATATATCCAGGTTCTTTTTGGCAAAGTGATGGTCATATGAAGAAATATAGATTAGTAAGGTGGAATATTTTATGTGAGTACCAATATGTTTGGGTGGCCTGGGAAATTTGAATTTGGAAGTTCAAAATTCATGTCTCCTTGCCAAATGGCTTTTTAAGATGTTAAATGAGGATGGGATGTGGTAAGATGTTCTAAAAAGAAAATATTTGAAGAGCAAATGTTTATCTCAAGAGAGAAAGCAACAAGGAGATTCTCATTTTGGATCGGAGTTGAGTACGTCTTCCTAGAGAAAAAGAAATTCAAAATAAATAGCGGACACCTAACTATCGATCCATCTAGAATGATTAGGTGTATTTGACCATAATAAAAATAATACAAAATTAAATTTGACTGTAATTTCTCTAATAGTATATAATCAATGGCTAACATATTAATATCATCTTAGAGACACTTTGAACACAAATATGTTGATGTACGATTTATGCTCTAAAGTTGCACATAATTAATTTGACTATTAATTGTTGGTGAAACTTTGTAAAGTTTGTATTTTCCTATAGTCTAATATGTCTATCATTTCTGGATGTAGGGTATATGTTTTAGGAGGACCTTTGGATCAACCAAATTAAGACCATTGAAGCCAGAATACATAGGTATTTATAAAATTGCAAGAGAAAGGGTGTTACTGTACACTATACCACAGCCAAACTATGTGTCGGTATATCAACATAGCACCGTCCAACTGTCAGAAATCGGTATAGGTGGGTGAGTCGCTAAATTTATACCGTAGCGATGCCACTCTCAGCGATATAAAGGGTCAGTCGTTACGGTAGCGACTGACCGTTGCTATACCCACTTATACTGACCCTTCTTAGGACGCTATAGATAGGTTGTGACATAGTGTGTAGTAAGTGTAATAATCACCTCTCTCTCTTTCTGTCGGTGTTATGACCCGGGGGTCAAGACTACCAACGAGTAAATTTGTATATCGCGTGCTCCCTCTCTCAGACGTGATGCAAGATGGACACAAAGTTTATCCTGGTTCGGGCAAAGAAGGCCCTACGTCCAGCGGGGGAGGATGACTTGTATTATCTCGCACCCAAAACGTGCTCGTATAGGGGGTACAAGCTGTGTTACACGGGGTTGCTCAGAGTGAGCTGCGGTCTAAGGCTAGCGGGTTTGCCCTAGGCTGCGGGTTTGCCATTCGAGGGGTCGATCGAGTGGCGGGGTGTGTATGCATGGAGTGTGAGAGTCTGAACTGAAGTCTCGGAGATTTCAGGATCCAGCCCTTTATTCTACCTCGGTGTCCCCTTTTATAGATCAAGGGGAGGTCCGAGGGTACAGGACCCTAACTGTGGCAGTATGGGTGGCGTGTTCTCGGCACAGTGTTGGCGAAGGGACGACGTTCACTGTGCTGGCATGGTCTTTCCGTCCTTCTGGCGTCCCCAGTCGTGGTGGCAGTAGAAGTCGCCGCGGCACAGCGTCCGCAGACGGGCACGAATCCCACGGCTGAAGCGGGACGGGGCAGATGGGACGGCCCCCATACTGGAGTTGTTGGAGAAAGGGGTCGAGCCCCTCGGTCGAGAAGGGGGGGGTCGAGCCCCGCGTGGCTCTGTCGCATTCCCGAAGTCGTCGTCGAGGGCCGCACTGTTCACTCTCCGAGGGGTACTGCTGGAGTCCGTACTCACGTAGTGGCGACAGTGACGGCACAGTTGACAGGAATCGGGGACTTGACGGGGAGTTGGCGGATTTGACAGCGGACGCGGGCGCCCATGTCGTTAGGTGGTTTCACTTTAACCCATGCCGGGAGCAGTTGGGTTAATCGAGCCTCTCGTCCGGGGGTCGTCCGTTCGACCCCTGGTCCGTCGCTCATCGTCGAGGTAGGGTCGGAGCAGAGACGGGGTCGGAGAGGTCGAGGTAGAGGTCGGGGGGTCGTTCGTCGAGGTGGGGGCCGGGGGGTCGTTCGCTCGCCCCCTCGGTCCGTCATTTATCGTCGAGGTAGGAGCCGGGGGGTCGTTCGCTCGCCCCCTCGGTCCATCATTTATTGTCGAGGTAGGAGCCGGGGGGTTGTTCGCTCGCCCCCTCGGTCCGTCATTTATCGTCGAGGTAGGAGCCGGGGGGTCGTTCACTCGCCCCCTCGGTCTGTCATTTATCGTCGAGGTAGGAGCCGGGGGGTCGTTCGCTCGCCCCCTCGGTCCGTCATTTATCGTCGAGGTAGGAGCCCGGGGGTCGTTCGTCCGACCCTCGGTCCGTCTCTCGGCGTCGAGGTGGGCCGGCCCGTGACTTGTCGCCTCAGCTGGCGTAGAGGGGGCCCTCGAGCGATGGGCCGTGCCTTACTGAGCAGTGGGCTGGTCCCTGCCTTAAAAATAGTTGCTATGTTTAGCGTTAATTTATCGAAGGGTTTAGGGTACCCCTTACCTTCGTACCCGACAGTAGCCCCCG